>JACYFF010031958.1:83448061-83504801 GCA_017589665.1 Selenicereus undatus | reverse complement strand
AAAAATCAAAAAAATAAAAAATAAAAAATAAAAAACAAAAATTTAACAAAATTTGGATAACTTCATAAATTATCACACATTAATTATATTCTCATTAGTTTAACCCATTTCAACCCACCACATAAAAAATATACCCACTTCAACCAACATCAACCCACTTCAACCCACTTCAACCTACTTCAACCTATTTCAACCTACTTCAACCTATTTCAACCCACCTAAAAAAAATACTAACTTCAACATATCTCAACCCACCTCAACCAACTTCAACCCACTTCACCCTTTTGACCCACCCAATTTACCCACGAAAAGAACAGGCCCTTAGTTAAGGAGGTTGATCTTAGTGGGAAACTCTTTTGGATCATATGAAGCATGCACAACTAGCTTTTTCTCTTTTATGGATCTATACAACTTGTCACTGGATCTTAACCATAGATATGACGTGAACATATTCTATTATGTTCCCAAGTGTAAGGGGCATTATTTTAGATCATATTGATGAATGAAGCGGAATGTGTTGGTGCATATATTAGTTTCATTTTCAATGTTTCATTTTCATTTGTGAGATGACCAAATGAAACACACATAATTTATAAAAATTAATTAAATTCATTTCAACATTACAACATTACAATATTTCATTCCAACATTTGTGAGCTTAAACTTCAGTCATATAAGGCATCAAAGTTGAGTCAATCACATAGATAACCAAAACTAAACGTGCCAAAATCACATTCCAAAAACTACACCAATTGCCCTACCCATTTCCATGCGTTACCAGAAGTCTATGCTCCAATGTCCATGGACACAACTAATATAATTAACACACACATATAAAGCTTTAGCCTCCTATTTTTCTCCTTCAACTTCACCACCTCAGGCTTTTCACACTGCAACTTCTTGATTAATTTCTTCCTTTCATAACTTAATCTCCTATAATCTTCCCAAACTTATCAATTTCTGCTCCCATTGTCTCATTTTTCACCATTAAACCCACCACCAATGACTTCACTCTATCATACAAAGGTTCATCAACCCACTCAAAGAAATTACATCCCTTACCTTGCCTAAATAACTTGCAATGAGCAAACCTTTGCATTGGATTCCTCATTGTCATACTTGTAGCATTCTGACATTTCTTTCCTCATTCACATATCTTTATCAAACCTAGAAAAAAGCGTCTTGATATTCCACTTGAACTTGACATTTTTAGTCAATTTCGGTTGGATTGTGCTCGATTTTGCTTCAATGGTGATAGCAACAATCAATTTCCTCACCAATTTGGATATTTTTGGTGAAATTTAGGGCAAAGGATTTTGATTAGGAATTTTAGGGTTTCGGGCTGGGGATGAGAGTGTTGAACTAGAAAAGAGAATTTAGGGCAAGGGTCTCTTGTATTTTTCTTTTAATTGTTTGTTTTTTCTCCTTTTTTTAAAGTCAAAAGTATAAGTAATTCTTCTTTTTTTAAAATATTCTTATAGAATTAGGAAATAGATTTTAAATTTGTATATACTATACAATTCAATAATCGACTATAGTGGTCATACATTACTGTATTTTTTGAAGATTTTTAAAAGAGGGAATAATCTTTACATATACTCCCTCTATCTTTAAATATTTTCTTCTCTTTATTTTTATGAAAGTCCCAAAATAAAGTCCTTCCTTACTACTATTAGTATTAAAATCTTCCCTTTATTGTATGATCAATAGAATATGGTGCCTTAAATAATGCATCCTTAAAAAATTTCATTCCCTAGGCATGATATAGTTTGTTAGACGGATCCAAGTTTTTGATACTAGATGTCGGGCTATCAGGTTCGTATTGCTCAAAATGACAAAAGAACATATCTAGGGATGATGCTAAAACTGAAGATATAAACATTGAGAAAGAGCCTAAGCCCACTAATCAAGTTGGAAAGAAGTCACGTTAGTACAATGAAGATAAGACAAACAAATAGCGAAAGGTGAGACGAAGGCTGAATGCAAACATTGTAAGAACACTTTTACTTGTGACGAAAGCATGTTTGGCAACAAAAATTCATTGTGGAAAACTGTGAAACGAATCCAAATGATTAGACTGAAGATAAAGGCAAGCAAAAGGAATTAGTTCCTCCTAAGTAGAATTCCAAATTCGAGAAGGGGTTCATTTATATCGTAACTCATAACACCATCTCGTATAAAAACCAAACGATAAAAAAACAAAGAGCTTGTCAAAGGTCAAGTGATGATCCATTGCTAGTTCAATCTTTAAGGCACCCCCACCCAAGGAACGTGAGTTCTAGGGGGGGCCCGTGTGCCACACGTCATTGTTCCAGCGAGCGTGCTGGCCCAATGGGAATGCATGGGGGACAGCCTGAGTGGTCTGCTCGCATGCTCTTTTCTTTGTCTTTTCTACAAGTTAAACTTGACTTTTCACCTAGAGCACCTTTCATGCAATCACGCGCTTTGTTCCATGAACTTTTGTTCCCCAAAAAAAGGGAAAATAAAAAGGTCCAAATTGTGCCGTTGGACCTCGGTTTGAGAGAATGTCATTGGACTACCTAGCAATTGGCCCAATGGCTATATTCTCTTCTTTTTTTTTGCTGAATTTCTGTTTATAGATACCCCAAATAATGTCCTAACAATCAAAGCAAAATTTATCTCATCATCAAAAGAGGTTGAGGGATTAACAAAGTTGAGGCAATTTACATTTGGGAGCATCGAACTTTGGTGTATTAATTTGTAGGACTAGATTTTCTAAAAGTTAATTGTCAGGACCATTGAGCTATTGCGTAATAAACTTTTGGAGGATAAATCACTATTGAACTTTCTATATAGTGCCTAAAACTTTTCATATTTGCAAATTTAACCCCAATCCTTAAAAATTTATTTTTCGAAAATTTTAAATTTGTGCACGTAATATTCTGCTCATTAGTACTACTCGAAGCCCTCTTTAATATGATTTTAGAGCTGTGTAACCAAAAATAATTAACATAATTAAGATAATTAATTGTGTTTAATGTTTGAACTATCATCTACTTGTCCTACTCCTACTTATTCACACGTTGCTCACTCACCAAAAGGAATCACTTCAGTAGCACCTCAATTAAACTATATCACCAATATAATTTTGGAATTAAAAGCCGAATTAGCAAAAAGTAAAACTAAAGTTAAGAATTTAAAGAAGCAATCTTCAGTAATCCTTCTTTATTTAATCAACGAAGTTAGACATAGTGAAAAATCTTATCTAAGTATTAGTACTCCATTTCAATATAAGCATCATTTCTAAAACCCAAAAAACAAAAAATTCATTTCCTTTGCATGATATAAAAATCAAAAAAGTGGAAGGAGATAAATCAACTGAAAAATCATCTAAAAAGTATAACTAGTATAATCTTGAAAAACTACATAATATATTTGATAAAGAACAAAATCTGGGAGAATTAAACAAAATAATGGGTGTAATAATTGATAAACAAGAAGTATTATCTAATAATAATGAAGAGATTAATAATGTCTAATTACAAGAAGAAATATATTACCAGATGAATCTAATTAAACTAGAAGATATTACTGTTGTACCTTCAAAAGAAACTAGAAGGAAACTAGATAAAAAAAAATATGGTAAAAGGGTAGTTGACTATCAGATCAATGAGATTGGAGAACTCAACTAGGGATAAATCGAGATCAACCTAGTGAACAATGTTGTTCCTAAGGTTGAAGAATTTGGTGAACCTTCTAGAAGAAATACTCATTTTATGATACCTGGGTACATTCCAGTAGGACGTACAATCAATTTTTCCTTTGGGTTTACCCAAGGAAAACTACAACCTTTGAAGAGATTGGTCTTACTCCGATTAGCCAAATATGGTACATCTTAAACATTTATGGAACTCGTAATAGGAAAAAAATATTTGTACATTGAAAATGAGGCATGAATAGTGTCTTAAACGTAAATACTGCATGAAATGCTACAAATTTACCAAACTATGTCAAGTATAGTTTTTCTAGCATTATAACTAACTAGTATGATTCATTAAATAAGGATGGTAAAAATACATTAAGAATGATGAAAACACTGACTGTAGTGTTTAAAAATGTATATGAGGAAATCAAAATTGAATTCATCAGAGCTAGAATTGATTATGAGGAAAAAGTAAGAGAATGGCAAAGAAAGACTAATAACATCGAATTATGTGATATGAGGTATCTGGAATGTTATATTGCTGAATTAAGTCAACATTATTACAAAATTGGGCATCGGGAAACCAATCTTGGTATGTTTTATGACGAATTACCATATCCAATAAATTCTATAATTAATGAAAAGTACATTGCATGGCTTGAGAAAGCATACATCATTGATATCTTTGGTTCAAGTATCTCTTATTTAAGAAAATGGGTCAATGATTAATGTCTTGATCTCCAAAAGCAAAAGAAAATTAAGAAACAATTGCTAGCTTGTTGGGATTCTCCTCACCAATGGGGAAAAGAACCTGAAAGGAGAAGAAAAAGAAAATTTTATAAGAAAAAAAGCTTCAACAATCAAAGGGGAGAGAAATATAAAAGAAAATATTATAACAAACCAAGCCCTAAAAAACGGAGATTTTTCAGAAAATCAGCTTATGGTCCTGCAGGGAAAAACAACTGCAAATGTTGGGTACGCGGAGAAGTATGACATAGTGCTCATGAATGCAAAAATAGGAAAAATAACAAGCTTATTGAAACTCTAGGTAGTCTAGAATATTTCGAGCTAAGCGAGGAAGAAGCACTAGATCTAGCCTTGAAAAATAACAAGGGAATTGTTGAGATTGTACTAGAACATGAATGTGAAGAAAGTGATTATAAAGAAACTAGTCATTTGAGTGGAAAGTAGCTTGATTAGTCTTGGTGATCTTCAAGGAGAAGCGTTTGTTGTAGACAATGAGAATGAAGAGGTCAAAGGAGATTGGGTCCTTCCCATAATTCAGAAAGATATGATCTATAAAAAATTCATCTTTCAATTGAAGAGTAAGTATGTATGCAAAATGATGGAATGAGATTTAGAAATAAATGACTGTGAGTATGATGTAGAAGAAATTGATCTCATTAGTTGGGAAAACATCCTTAGGCACAACAAAGACAGAAAGTACAGGCATGTCCAAGTTGGAAATATCCAAGTGCAAATTACTCCAGTACAATATTATAGCAAAGAAATTGATCTTTATGCTCTACTCTGTGATATTAGACATACCAAATTTAATAATCTAATAATCATAGGGATTAAGACTAATTTATGTAATGGTTCAGCAGGATTCAATTGTCGACCTAGATATCATGTGAGTGTAAAAGATGAATTTGCAAAAAACTTCTTATCTTGTAAGATAAAAATAGTTGGGATTAACATGAAAAGAGGAGGATACCCACTAAGAATATTTAAAAAATTATCTAAAAATTAGATAATACTATAGATCCAAATAATAAGGTAACAATGATAGGGATAGAAAAATTTGAAAGTCCTACCCCTATGCAAAAGATCCAGATGATTAAATCTAATCCTTATGAGATAAAAGTTGATAGGTCATACATATCTAGCTTTGCTAATCCTATAAAAATCAATAAGAAAAATGTGATAAAAATTGATGAGAATGATAAAATTAACATTAAACCCCAATTATTCAGAAGCATGAGTGCAAGATTAGAATGGGGAGAAGGATCTTCATTAGCTAAAGAAGAGCTCTAATAAGATTATACAATTAGTATGACTAGTAAAATGAGTAGAATGAGTTTTGAACCTGCAAGACATAGTGTAGACCGAAAGTATGAGTCTTGATAGAAAAGTCATTTGGTACAAAACAAGAACTATTAGCGAGCCGATCTACGAACATTAATTAGTCAAAAATATAACCATGGAGATATCCTATGAAGTTGCCAATGCAAATCCTAACAGCATTTTCATCCCAATAAATACATATTTAGAGGGATATCATAAATATGAATTATGTGCCTACATATAGAGTGCTTGTTCTGTATGTTTTGAAATAGGATCATTATTTCCAGAATTTATGTGGAAAAAAGCTAAGAATCATTTATAAGTAAGGATAGCTTACAATAGCATAATGAGCCACAAGGAGACCATAGAAGGGTTAATCATAAAAATAGGAGGAATCCAATACATTATACCAGTTTTACAGACAACTGATCAACCCTCTCATGACATGATTATTGGAAATAATTTTCAAAGGCTGTATTCTCCATGCACACAGACCATAAACCAAACAATATTTACAATAAATGGCCACTTAATTCATATTGATAATTTAAATAGGGTTTACACTTATCAAAAAATTGAATTTACATGCAACAAGCATGATGAGAAGGTAATACTTGCACAACCTGAAATAGCACTAACAATACTACTTTAGCTATCTATTAAAGAGTAAGTTACTGAACAATAAGAGCAATTATGCAAAGAACTCTACTCAGATAATCCACCAAAATTTTGGGATAAAGATAAGACATTTGCAAAAATCAAATTGTTAAATCCTAATACTATTATTCGAGTCAAACAAATGGTATACGCATACCAGGATATCCAAGAATTTGATAAATAAATCAAAGAACTTATGGATAAATGATTAATTAGGAATAGCAAAAGTCTTCACACTAGGCCCACTTTCATGGTAATAAATCATGATAAAGAACAAACAGAAAAAGTTAAAATGGTAATCAATTACAAAAAACTTAATAATAATATTGTCTTTGATGGTTATTATATTCCTAACAAAACAGTCCTTTTTAATAGAATTTAAGGAGCTTCTTGGTTCTCGAAAATGGATTGTAAAAGTGGATACTGGCAAAATAGATAAAGAAAGCACTCCTTTAACTACTTTTAGTGCCCCTCAAGGACATTACAAGTGGATAGTAATGTCATTTAATCTAAAAACTGCACCTCAAATATTCCAAAGAAGAATCGATAACATCTTCACAGATCTTAATCATTGTTGTTTAGTTTACATCGATGATATCCTTGTCGTTTCCAAGACCATAAAGCGACACAAAGATGATGTCCTAGCTGTCCCCCAAAGATGCATTGATCATAGTATTATCCTTGGCAATAACAAGTGCATTTATGCTGAACAAGAAATCGAGTTCTTAGGTCTAGAGATAAAAATTGAACAAATCATCGTACAAAAGCATATTTTAGAAAAAATAGAAAACTTTCCTGAAAAAATTGGAGATAGGAACAATTAGAAAGGTTTTTTGGATGTCTTACCTATGCTTCAGATTTCATAAAAGATTTATCTAAATTGAGAAAACCATTGCAGCAAAAACTCAAGAAAGAAATAAGTTAGAGAATGACCCCTAGTGATTCAAAGATTATTCAGAACGTCAAAAAGATATGTAAAAATATTCATGTTCTTAATTTGCCTAATGAATGAGATGATTTAATTCTTGAGGCAAATGCTAGCAATGAGAACTGGAGTGTGGTACTCAAAATCAAAGATAGAAAAAAACTCTACAAATATTACAGTGAAAGTTTTAAGGAAGCATAATGCAATTATCCAACGATGGAAAAACAAATCCTTGCAGTCATAAGGGGTTTATAAAGTTCTTAATCTTTTTAGCCCCAAAACCTTTTTTTATTTGAACTGATTGCAAAGGAACGCTTGATTTTGTAAAAAGAATTTATCAAATATACAAGCGCAAGGGCAACTTCCGCTTTGGCAATTATGGCTTAACTTGTTTTATTTCTCTATTAAACACGTACAGGGATCGAAGAACTTTTTGTAGATAGTTTAACTCATGAACTCGTCAATGGTGATCATCAGAGCAAAAGTCCTCCCTAAAAAGGAGGAAATTCAAAATGAAATTTCATTACTACTAGAACGGGTTTCTCCTTCTAGTAAAATCCTTCGGGACATTTTGAAATTTCATACAAAAAATATATCACTTTTTGGTTTGTTGTCTTCAACCTACCTAATAGCTCAAAGATTTAGCCTTCTAGAGTTGCAAATTAATTACATATGATGTCCTTATGATATCCAAGAAAAAATAAGTTTTCATGCCCAAGAAGAATGGTTCAATGAGTGGTATGCAGCCTGCATCGACTATTATTACAATTATTCCTATAATATTTGGGACTCTTACAGTACTACAATCTACATTTCTAATAGATATGGAGTTGGTGGTGTTAGTTTTTTAGTAAATTCAATCTTTCCAGATGACTCCATCAAGAAAGCCTGGGAATATAGAATAATAGTTTACCTCATGGAAATTCCATATCCAAAGCACCTATTTTTCTTAAGATTAATTAAGTTTCAACAATGCATTTTCAGAAGGATCCATTAAATTATTACATCTCCAAACAGTCCAAACAAAAACTCCATACAGTAGATGCCTATATGTGGAGGTACATTGGGCAATGATTGACTATGAAAATGAAAAAGTCAAACCAACCCATTATCATGCTCAATAGTTCATTTAAACTATCCTAATAATCAGTGACAAGAATGGTTTCTAGAATAGCAAGAATTAGTTAATGATCCTACTTTAGCAAGAATCATCGATTTTTACAAGAATTATCATCAACTGTAGGCATTAATTGAACAAGGAAGAACACTAACGCATTGTGGGAGCACTACTTTCATTTATCATAATGAGTTTAGCAAGTATATGAAGGTACAAGGAGCTACTTCAGAAGATGCCTTTGATTATCTCTTTGATGTTAGAGCTGAAAAATTCTTATCAAAAAAAGAAAATAAATATCTTCATGAATTATTTGAAAAATGGGATCCATAGCATCTTTAACTTGATGAAGATTTTGATGATTATCTAGATAATGATGGACTAAAAGACATTATTGGAGATGAAGGCATCCAGAGTCTTAGTGTGGATGACTAGTCTTGTCAACAATTAAAGGCTCTAAAAAGTGGTTGCACCATTATTGTACTATTTTGCCAATGTCAGGTCAGTAAAATAATATTGTCTACTGCAGCAATGTAAAGACAGTTGCAGCCACATGGAAATATCAGTGTGTATTGTAGTTGTTAGGGCATCATATATAATCCACCTCCTCTATAAAATGAGAGGCTGAGTGTTGAGCCGGGACACTGTTATTTGAGCATACTTGAGTAAAAGAGAAGTCGGTATTCTCCATTTCTCTATGAGCAAGCATCTTTGATAATCTTGATAACTTCAGTCCCTCTTCAATCTTTTCATTGTAATATTTACACTTTCAAACTTTTAATAAAAGAAGTTTCTCAATAGGCAACGTTATTCAATCGAATTTTATGTCTTAATTATTATACTTTCTTGGTTGAAGTCTCACTATTCTTTAAAATATAAAACTTGATTAGTGACTACGAATGGAGGTAGGAAACGAAACAGATTTATGTTGTGTCTTATCTAAGAAAAGTGTAGTTGAGATTAGCAATCTCTATAAATTGGAAGTTAGAGGAACACATGGGTCCAACGCTGACTAGATTCAGGTAATGATCAAAACTCTCTAATTAAGTTTTATTATTTTACTAAGCATTATGGACCTATAATCACTGAAATATAATATTTATGATATAAGTAGTAGATTGTGATAAGCAGTACCACAAAAGTCATTATAAGAAGTTAAAATCATTCAAAACAAGCGTATTTCTTAAAAAGACCCTTAAAATAGCAAAATTGCTAAAAGCATCCCATTTTGGCCAAAGTTGAAAAGTTCTAAAAGTTTCAGGCCAAAACAATAATAAAAAGGATCAGAAAGTCATTTTTCCCAAACCTGGACCCTCGAGGGACCAAAACGTTAACTTCCTCATTTCCTTCACCAAACAATTAGACACCAAAATTGGAGGTACCAAAACTGTTAATTTTTCACAAAGCTATGGGAAGCGAAGGAAAGTGAAGTAGTTTTGCAATGTAAGTTTAATTGTGAGATATAATTTTTTAATTTATCTAGGTTTATATTTGAAAATAATTATTATTTGAATTATATATTGAAACTGATAATTATTGTTTATGGTTTTGTTTGTAGATATTTTGAAGGTGTTTTTTAAGATTCAAGAAAGAAGTGATGTGAAGAGTTTTGTAAGATATTCTATAATTTATAACTTATAATTTATGCATGATTATATTTTAGAAATTTAGTAATAAAAAATTAATCAAACGTGAACTTATGCATGTTTATACGTGGAATTTACTTAGAATTACAAAATGGTAGAATTTCAATTTGTTAAGTTATTTGGAGCCTAGAATTAGTTGTTAGAATACATTATGCTTGAGTTAAAATCAAAAAGTAAATTAGTTGATTCCATGTGCAATTACACGGTTAATTTAAATTGAAGTTGGAAGTTAAACTTGTAAAGCTACATGTTCATATGTGAAGTTAGAAAATCTGTTCACAAATTTTGTTTAAGATAGAAATTTGGAAATTGGACATTCCAAATATAAAATGAAGTTAGTTTTTAAATTTTTTGAATATCATTGGCATTTAAGAATGACTTAAATATGTAGAATTTAGACACAACTCTCAAATGTTAGAAGTTTAATTTTTAAATTATTTAAATCCTAAGGTAATTAGTCGTTAGAGTACTACGGTTGAGTTTAGTTAAAGAAAAAGTAATTACTTGAACATGTGAAATTAAATTACATGGTCAATTAAAATTGAAGTTAGAAAAAAAAAATTGAGGAGTTATATGTTTATATGTGAAGCTAGAAATTATGTTTCCAAAATTTGATTATGTTAGAAATTTAGAAATTAAAATTTGCCATATAAATGAAGTTAGTTTTAAAAATACGTGGAATGTAGTTGGAATTTAAGTATGTGAAATTTAGTGAGAGTTAAAAAAATGTTAAAGTTTCAATTGTTAAATTATTTTGGGCTAACGTTAATTAGTTGTTAGAATATACATGTGAAATTACATGATTAATTTAGTTAGACATTATTAGAATTAAAATTTTTATATGTTTAATCTAAGATTATCTGGATGTCCACATTAAATTATATGTTTTATAAAAGATTAATTGAATATTTCTTGAATTTAAGTGTAACTTACAATATATGAATATCTTAGAAATTATTTAATTACATGTGTACATGTTAAATTACTAGTTAATTACAGGTTCAAATTCTCTAAGTTATTATACGTATGTTAGAATTTAAATGTTACAATTTAAACGTTAAAAGCAAAAACTTATTGATTACATGTAGATGTGACCATAAAATGGATCCTAATCATCCGCAATCATTTATGAACTTACTAACCAGTGACAATTTAGAATGAGAACCCAAAACTAGCACGAACATTTCCCCGAATGCTCCAAATTGACAATACCACCCACAATACCATTAACAATACTCACCTCAATATTCCACACATTTCCTGCTACCACAAAATGCCCCCACCATAAAACCACAATACCCCCCTCCCCAAATCCTAAGTTTTAGCTGCAGGTCAATGCCCCCTCCCTAATATTACCCACCACAACCTAACCCTATGCCTTTATCAACTCCTTGTCCTCAACCCAATAATAACCTGACCAATAATAAGCGTGGCAGAGGAGGGGCAAAGTGGATATTAGAGGAGGATCGCCGCTTGGTGAAGTCATGGATAAATGTAAGCACGAACCCCCTCACCGGGGCAGATCAAAAGAAACCGAGGTTTTGGAGTAAGGTAGTCGACACCTAAAACCAACATGTTCCTAATCGAGCTGCAAAGAGAACATGAAAGCTTTGTAACACCCGTTGGAATCGGGCAGCTCCATTGGTTCCCAAGTGCTGCGCAAGGCTTAGCTAGACCGGGAAAGTGGGGCGAATGAGGAAATCATTATCTAGAACGCCTAAAATCTGTATCTTGTTAACATGGGCAAAAACTTTGACCTCATGTATTGGTGGGCACTATTGAAAGACCAACCTAAAGGGAGACCTTCTACAATCAATCTGCATAAGTATCTTCCAAATGTTTGAGCATAAATGAGATAAGAGCATACTTTGAGAGTGACACACCCGACATCCCAGCACCCTCGGCACCCTGGCAACCCCTGCCAGTGAAGATACACGAACTGAAGAAGTTGGTGAGCTTATCCGTCCTATTGGAAGAAAAGCTACCAAGGGAAAAACACATGAGAGAATCTAAGACCGGTGTTGGATCTAATGACCAAATAGTTGTCAACCTTAGCGATAACAAATGTAAAGAATAGTATCATGTTTGAACGATATGTCCTAGCAAAAGAAGAGAAAATGGATACAGCTCTGCAAGTCGTTTAACTGTGACATCGGCATTAAACCTTGAAAGAAAGGGAACAATGCCTTACGGAGATGAAGTATGAGAACAGGATTTTGAGAATTGACCATTATTGAGACGTGTGCTGAGGATCAGACTTGATGTGGTTCTATTTAAGAAGAAATTAGGAGTTGCTACTGCCAAACACTGTCCTCATCCAATTTTAAAACCTCTTTAGATTGAAACCTATGTCATAGTTTAAGAAAACGTATGATATGTTATGCTTGTGTTTTTTTTAAAAGAAAATGTTTATGGTAATGGAGCCTCTTTAATTTGGCAATGAAATATTTCTTTTTAAGTTCATAGGTTGAACGTTACTAGATAATTAAGTGTATGACTTGCATGATGTTAATTCAAAATGTTGAACTTCACATTTTTTTAGAAGTTTATATATACATACATACATACATATATGTGTGTGTGTGTGTGTGTATTTATGTATGTATGTATGTATGTATGTATGTACACTCACACACACACACATACACACACACACACACACACATATAATTCTAAATTTAACTAGCATTTGCAACTTTGTTTTTATATGCACAAGTATTTCATAATGAGTTATTCATCCTCTGTATTTGTTTCACTGTAATTATCAAATGAATTGACTTTTATGCCAGAGAAATTTAGTGATGATACACTAATGTTCAGAACGATTATAAACAATGAAACTGACATGAAGACATTAAAGCTAGCTATGAAGATTACACAAACTAGACGAGAAGTGGGTTTCATCATCATCGCAAAGACCACGAAAGAAGAAAAATTTTTAAAGAGAGATTGAGAATAAGCACCAGATCACCTCTACAAAGACTACTTTGTCGAAGACTCAATCTACAACAAAACCCATTTTCGGCATAGATTTCATATGCAAACGCAGTTGTTCCTTTGAAGAGTTGATGCCCTCCAGTTGAGGTACGATTGTATTGGTGGACGTGGGTTGCCGCCACTCACTAAGTCCACCGCAGCCATGTGAAAGTTGGCTTATGATAGACTAGTAGAGTGTGTCGATGAATGCTTGAAGATTGGTGAAAGAATGGCTATGAAGTGCATAAAAAATTTCACCATGGGGATCATTCAAGTGTTCGGGCAAGAGTATTTAACAAAACCAACCCAAGCTGACGTTGATCGTCTATTACAAGTGGCGGAAGCCCATGATTTTCTTGGCATATTAGGAAGCATTGACAGTATACACTCGTAATGAAACACATGTCCATCGGATTGGAAATGAGTGTTTGCACAAGAGATATATAGAGTCCCCACCTTGATTTTTGAAGCGGTTTATTCCTATGACCTTTGGATATGGCATGCCTTCTTTGGGTGGCCGGGAAGCCTCAAAGATTAAAACGTCCTTGACCATTCACTGGTTTTCCAAGAGCTACATTAGGGTCGAGCTCCAAAATGTGAATATGTTATCAATGGTTGCAAGCACAATATTAGATACTTTTTATCCAATGGTATTTATCCAATCAAAACTATCCCCATTCCTCAAGGACCAAAGGCAATTATTCTACTCCATAACATGATCGTCGATGATGAACGTGATTCGCATGGCCTTGCTTATGACTATGAGGATGTGGAGGACAACACTCTGAACCTTAATGTCTAACGGGACCATCATCTGTAATATGCAGCCTACCTGTGTAGAGTAATACAAGTTCATGACCTAGAACTACATGCAGATATCCAATTAGACTTGGTTGAAGAAATATAGAACAAATGCGGTCATAAGGATTACATTCGTAATTGTTGTGTGCCTTATTTTGTCAATCTTTTCCGCAGTGGTATTTATTTTCTAGTCGAATTTTTACAATGTATTTTTTTCGAGTCCTAGCATTGTATTTTTTTCCATTGTTATGTCTTTTGTATTATATTTATTTTATGTCAAACCTTCATATTGTCTAGATTTTTAATTGAATTATACTTTCTATTCTATCTCCATTCGGTAGTGCAACCAATAAAAAAATAAATACTATTTCATAGTTTCAACCAGAAAAAGGATCAATTTTTCCGGTATTTCAAATAAAATAGTAAAAAAAAATTTATCAAAGAAAATAAAGATTCCTTTATTTGGAAAATAAAAAACATTTATACAAGTTATAAACATAAAATACAAATAGAAAATTAAAAGAATAAAAATAATAAAACATGTTCAATAGTGGGCTCCATCATATTTAATTCGATTATCCGAGAATAAATTCTATTAGTTGAAAAAGTAATGAAATATAAGCTTTAGAAAACTGGAATTTTTACTGATTGAAAAGCTCAAGTTCCATTAACTGAAATTCATTATGAGAATGCTCTTACTTACATTGGTGATCCATGCTTTTGGGTCACAAGTGGGGACCTATACTTTTTACATCATTCTGCATCCAGCCTTTTTCCTTTCTTTTACATCAAATGGATCACCAATTTATATTATCAAATAAAATATTTTTCATGGGCCTATATTTAAACATATTTAATTATTTTTAACATTTTATTTTGCAGTTAGTATATCGTCCATCCGGTTGTACAATTGCATTTGTACAACCGGGCCCACCACTTGTCCAACTGGTGCGCCACGTCCATAAAGCGAAGAAACCGCTTACAAAAAATAAAAATAAAAAGCGCTCATAACTGCAACTTCAAATCACGTCGTGACCCAAAAACTTCCGCTCACTTTCTCTCTCCCAAAACCACTCAAATTCGTGCTTGATTTGGTGAAATTCTGTCACGTTTGCTCACCGACTCTAGCAAGAAATCTTCAAAAAATCACCACTGAAACTTGAAGCATACAAATTCGATGTAAGTTTCAGCAGATACAAAACTTATTTGCGTGTTTGAAACAAAATAATGAATTCGTTTGGCATTCTAGGTTTTAACAAAATCACGCACTCATAATCTCATTTTTCAAATGTTTGTAGATGAAAGCTCAACATTCATTAGCATCGAAGAAGAGATCTACTAGTGATGCATCAAACACTGCTCAGAAAAGGTATGTTGAAAACCTTAAACCTTCTTAAACCTAATATTAGTGAGCAAGTGTACATCACTAGTGAGCAGTATGTGCTTGTTCCTGATTCTGTCAGCAAATTACAATAAACACGTTTACCTTGATGTTGACTAATACATGCAAAACACTTTTACCTTAACTCTTCTGATTTTGCTGTATAGTGAGTTATACCTTCTATTGTGGTGAGCCATATCTTCATTTTAGTGAGCTGTGAATTATATACTTGTTCCTGCCAACATATGAATGCTATAGTGAGTTGTGTCTTATAATGTAGTGAGCTAAGGCTTGTATGTAGTGAGCCATGACAAAAATCTAGTGAGTTGTAAATCATATGCTAGTGGTTGTCAACATATGCATGCTTCAATGAGTTGTGCCCTATATTTTAGTGAGCTATGACTTGAATATAGTGAGCCATGACAAAACGGTAGTGAGCTGTGAATAATATGCTAGTTCATGTCAACATATGCTTCCTATAGTGACTTGTGTCTTATAATATAGTGAGCTATACTTTACATCCTAGTGTGCCTTACCTTAAATTTAGAAAGTGGTACCATACATTCAAGTGTGCAGTCTAGAACTCCAATATCTTTTCATATACTGTTTCACATATATAGTGGGTTGTATCTTATATTATAGTGAGCTATAATATATTTGTAGTGAGTCGTACCTTTTATTCTAATGTGTTATCACATTTCCTGTAATATTAACATTATATTTAATACTATTTGATATATCAAAGATAGAAGGGTCAATCACAAGCCCTCAAGACATGATTATGCTGGTTGTCAGGGACATCTCTTCTGAGCAAGTGAACATTAGGTAATTACCACTTCAAATATATGAAAAAACACACATAGTATAGTCCACTGCACTAACATTATTTCTTCCTTTTTTATTGAAGCCCAAATGATCAAAATAAAACAAATGAAACAAATTAAGGAATGCAAGGTGATATTACTCACAATTCAGGTTAATGTATGTCTACATTATGTAAGATTATATGTAATCATCTGAATTCCATATGTAGTGAGCAGGGGAAATTATATTCAAAGCGCCTCTACATTATATTCTATGTTAATACCTGTCAATTAGTGAGCCATAACATATGGTTTGGTGAGCTATTACAAATGTGTAGTAAGCAATAACTATTATTATATTTTGGTGTTGCACCATGTACAATTAAACATTTCAGTGCAATTTCGCTCTAACAGTTCCTATATGCACTGAGTTTATAATATCATATTTTAAACAGCCAATAAAATTATACATCTACAATTATATTTAGTGAGCTGACCTACAATTATAGTGAGCAGACAACTATGTTTAGTGAGCTGACCTATAATTGTAGTGAACAAACAACTATGTTCAGTGAGCTGACCTATAATTGTAGTGAGCATATAATTATGTCTAATGAGCTAACCTATAATTGTAGTGAGTAGACAACTATGTTTAGTGAGCTGACCTATAATCTTAGTGAGCAGACAACTATGTTTAGTGAGCTGACCTATAATTGTAGTGAGCAGACAATTATATTTAGTGAACTGACCTATAATTCTGATGAGCAGACAGTATATTTTAGTGAGCTAAAATATATATATTGAGACCCAGATTACATTAAACATTACACATTTATTTAGTTATACATCTTTTTTCACTTATACAACGTACCATATATAATTGCAGAAGAAGCAACCAAGGAAGCTCAACCAAAGCATTAGGAAAACTTGTCCACAGCAAGGGACAAAACATCTGAAGGCAAAACCAGCTCAACAAGTACTACTGCAACTAAGAGAAGGGTGAAACAAGAAGTTAGGAAGAATAGAAATATTTACAATAGTCCAACTAGTTCAGAAGATGAACAACTCCAAGCTGCCATAGCAGGGGAGAAACAAAAGGTGGTGTTGGAAAACCACAAACTGTGCAAGAATCACAGCCTACGCAATAGGGAAAGGGGGGCCAAAAGCAACAAAAAACAGCAAACCCACCTCAACAACGCACTCCAACAGCATGGCAAAAACTAAAGATAGTGCTACAAAAAAGGAAAAATGAGCCATAGAAGACTGATACACATCAAAAAATCGGCAACACAGAACAAAAAATGGGGGAGAGACCAATACACAGTAGAAACTCCCTCAATGTTCCCAAAAACAGTACCCAAGAAAGCTCCGAAAAAATAATCGCTGACGTTCATCAACAACCTTCAGAGGAAACAGATGACACAGTGGAGGACATAACTTACAAAATGCCTCCCCCTGGGCATGGTGATGAGTCTGAGTTTGATGTTGAAGTGTTGGTGAAGAGAATGAAGAAGATAAAACAAGCAACAAAGTCTAGGCCAAAGGAAAATGCAAGTAAGGTCAAAAAAGTGTGGTAAGACACAACCTGAGAAGAAGAAGAAGGACGTCTAAAAGAGTCCTAAACCTCCTGTGAAGAGTGGACAACTCTCAGTTTTCAAGCATCAAAAAGAACATAAATCTTTGAAAAAGGACACAAGTGCTATTGTCCATGTTGAAGACCCCAATTCTATGCAATCTATGGCAAAAACCTGAAGAGGGAGACACAAAACCCCAAAAAGATCTTTCAAACAAGAATGTCACCATCAAGGTTTGTTGGCATGATTGATAATTTCAATGAGGCACAAAGAAAAGCAATACGAGATATGGGGTTTGGAAGATTCCTCCACTTACAAGTCACTGAATTGCCAGGGGATTTATGCAAGTGACTAGTAGACAGATTTGACCCATACTCAGTCACTTTGTACATATCACCAGACGAAAGGATTGAGATTATACCAATAGATATGCATCTCACATTGGCACTCCCCATTGGTAGAAAGAAGTTTGAGGAGTTTTATGGGGAAAAGCATAAAGATGCCAAATACAATGAAGTCCTTGATGCATGGAAAAAATACTGGAATCTGCAAGATGGGACCCCTAAGTTGAGCTAAATGCCACAATACATACTCAACCAGACTGATACAAGGGAAAGTTTCAAGAGAAACTTTGTATAGTACATGGTATCATGCTTTTTCAACGGTTCGAAGAACGTACATTGCACACCTTATTTTGCCATGAATGTTGCTAATGTTGAAGATATAGAAACAATTGATTTGTGTTAGTACAACATTGACAGATTATGTGAATCTGTCAAAAAGAGGGCTTCAAACTTTGATGACCCTATTTTCTTCTTGATGGTAAGTTCTTTATACTCTATCAGAGCATCATGTTTTCAGTTAGCACAACGTCAAATTCAGTGAGCTAAACATATATATTTAGTCAGCAAAAAATCATTTTCAGTGAGCTTAACATATACAATGGTGAGCATGCCATTTACTTTAGTGAGTGCAACATACATTGTAGTGAACAGAAGGTGTATTTTAGTGAGGACACCAAGGTTTGGTGAGCGTAACATATATCATGGTGAGCAGACCATTTACTTTAACGAGCGGAACATACATTATAGTGAGCAGAAGGTGTATTTTAGTGAGCACACCAAACCTTTTGGTGAGCTATGGAAAACTTGATCATGTGTGAAAATTGTCTATTACATTGATCTATAATGACCATTTTAGTGAGGACGCATCACGTACCCTACATAAATATAGGAATCATTGTTACACAACATTACTTAATGTTAGTGAGCCACAATATATTTTAGTGAGCAGAAGAAAATGTTTAGTGAGCAGAGCACTATTTTTAGTGTGCAGACAATATGACCTAGTGAGCAAAACATGTCTTTTACAGAGCAACAGTTTAGCTTTGGTGAGCTATAAGTGACTTGTTCATAGATGACAATTGTTTATTACATTGATCTCTATTCACGAATTTAGTGAGCCTAATAAGAATTATTCTTAGATAACATTGCTTTTTGTTAGTGAGCAAGTATACATTTTTGGTGAGCAGGGGCTATATTTTAGTGAGCATGGATTCATTTTTGCTGAGCTAGACAGATTAAATAGAAAGAACATTTCTCTTGCAGCATGCTATATCTTGACAGGGTTCTTCAGACAAGAAGGACTGTTCAGAGGCAATTCCGAACAATCAAAGGCTGGACAACAGAAATGCTGATGGAAAAAGTCAAATAAGAGATAAAGGCCAATCAAGTTGCTGCAAAAGAAGAGCCAAAAGGCTTTGTAAAAGGAAGAGTGGAGTCTCTAATACAAATAACTAAGGAAGTGCATGCTAAACCACATCTGCAAAAGGAGCCTCAGCCACAAAAGGAAGAACATCCAAAGATCTTATCACAAAATGATGAACCATTAGAGTTAGAGGTATCATTTATTCCATTTATATCAATTAAGCAGAATGAAAGAATTTAAACAAATATCTATCTAACACCTTACAATACTTGAATGGTGTCCACATTGCAGAAAGATATGGAAGAAATGGCTGAAGTAACAAAGGCTTTAGCAAGTGCATTCAAGAGGTACAGAACATTCATGGACTACTTGTCAAAAAGGTACCAAAACAATGAAGCACTCAAGAAAATAAGAGATAAGACCATAAGCATGTTCTCTTCCTACTGTGAGGCTTAAATCTCAAATTCCCCACCAATGACACGAAGAGAAAAAGGGTTTCAAAGTGTTGAGATACCATCATTCAGTCAAGATGATGAATGGTGGAATGGAGTCAATGTACCTGAGGCCATAATTGAATTGTAGAATGCTTTTGTACAGCAACAAAAGACCAGCAACACCAACAGCAAAGCTTCTGTATCAAGGCAAGGAGGTAATGACATACCAAGTTTTAAGTTGATTGATGATAGCCAAAGCCCAGCTCCTGTAATGCCAGCAGCACCAGCATCACTTCACATACCACCTTCCTCCCCACTGTAAAAGTCTTTCAAACACCACCACCCTCCTCCCTGTAGAGACACATCAAACATCACTAACTTCCCCCCTGCACAAACACTTCAGACACCATCCCCCCCCCCACACAAACACTGCAGACACCACCACCCTCCCCACCACAACACTCATCACAAGCTCTTGAGACACAACCACCACATGAATCATCTCAAACACCACCACCAACTCCAAAAACACAAACAGAGCAGCAAGAAAGGCAGCAAATAACTGAAGGAAAGCAAAGATCTCCTAGCAGAGAAAATGGAAAGAAGAAAAAAGAAAAAAAAGCGAGTAAGGATTTTCATTGACCAGACTCTTACTTTCAGTGAGCAGGCTCTCACTTTCCGTGAGCAGAACATACTTTTTAGTGAGATGGTGAGTAGAACACATATTTTAGTGAGCATAAAGTAAATCTTAGTGAGCAAAACACATATGTTAGTGAGCAGAAGTTTTGTTTTAGTGAGCATGAAGTATAACTTGGTGAGCAGAACACATATATTAGTGAGCATGACACATGTGTGACTGAAAAGAACACATATATTAGTGAGCACACCAAGCATTTTAGTGAGCGTAATAACTATTTTAGTAAAAACTTACACATGTTATGTGTGCAGAAGAAGAGTACAACAAGAAGGAAAGACATCAATTGAGGAGAGAGAAAGGCCAATGACAGAGCCCCTCTGCTCTCCTTTTGTGCATAGAATAACCAAGATTACAAGGGATTTGTCAGCCTAGGAAAGGATCGTTGCTGAATATGTATTCCATCCATCAGAGGACCTTGATTCAAAGTAAGCACATAATTGTCACACAGAATGCACTTACAAACACTTAAATTATAATGAATATATACTTACATTTTTTTTCCTTTTTTTCCTAAACCAGTGAAGAAATGTTTGATATCAAAACACATGTTGCACACCGGTATCACATGTCAACCATACGTCCATGAGAATACATTGATGCCCATGTGATCAATGTGTGGGCTGCTATCCTCAACAACTTGGAGACAAAGAGAAGTGAAGGATCTCTAAGAAGATTTTTTGCACCAGTTGATGCAATGGTAAATATATACTTATCTCTTATTTGCAAAAATACAAATAATCAAACACCTAATGATACTGCTAATAAAATGCAGTCAACCTTGGACCCCTCGATAAATACAACAAAATCAGAGGAGGGAAGGTACATTGATTTTGAAATAATTCTTCAGAAAGAACTCCAGATATATGACAAATGGATATCAGGAAAACTATTGCACCTGGTAAGCATTAATCTTATACATTTTAATTGTATATTAAAACACCATATTATATAATACTAATCATTCTCCAATTTCAAGGTGTTCCTCCCGATATGTCACAAGAAGCACTTCTTCATCTTCTGCTTTGATTCAAAGGAGCAAAGGCTTGATATCATGGACAACATGCATATAACTGCTCCATACAAAACAACATTTGGAGAAACACATCTGTTAGTGGTATGTTCAAATGCTCTCTGATTCATTTACTTTACAATACATCAACACAAAACATCTGGGGAGCTTACAAATTTGGTGAGCTAACACATATTATTGGTGAGATACCACACGTATTTGGTGAGCAAATAGGTATATGTATTGAGCTAAGATACATATGTAGTGTGCTGAGCCAACACATATTCTTGGTGAGCTAACACACATATTTGGTGAGCCAACACATATTCTTGGTGAACTAACACACATATTTGGTGAGCTAACACACTTATTTGGTGAGCCAACACATATTCTTGGTGAGCTAATACACATATTTGGTGAGCTATTACCCAATTCCAGTAAGCTGAACAAAGTTATTTATTGTACATAGGCAAGTGCTTTTGGCAGATTTCATAAAGAGAGTGTTGGCAACCCCAAACATGAAATTGTAAAGAAGATGAAACCAGTGCGAATGAGAATGCCATGGAGAATAACAGATAATGTCACAGACTGTGGAATTTTTTGTATAAGACACATGGAGTCTTACTTTGGACAAGCATATAAATGGGATTGTGGTTTCAAGAAAAATGAAGTTTACCAAAAATATGTTCTCTATTAAAATATCTTCAAATAAAAACAAAACCTATTAACGGTTTGTTTCCTTTTTTTTTCAGGACAAAAATCCGCTTGATGTAATGCGAGCACGGTACTGCTATGAAATCATCAACAGTGAAGAAAATATATACAGGAATAGAGTGAAGAGGCTCACAAAGGAATTCCATGATAAACAATAAGCATAACTGAATTTAAAATCAGCCGAACCTCAAGTGCGAACAGCATGACTAATCAACCTTACTTTAAGTTAGACTAATTTCAAAAACTTATGCACACTATAGTCTAATTTTAAGTTAGACTAATTTTATGTTAGACTATTAATATGCTTACCTTTAATCATGGTGAAGTACTACTAAACAACATTCACTATTGGATATTTTATATAGATTACTATGTTTAATTCCAGTGAGCTAGAAGACAAATTCAGTGAGCTCGCAGCCAAACCCAGTGAACTATATCTTTTACTATTCTCAATTCTATAAATGAATGCCAAATCAAACTAGAATGATTTTTTTTATAATGTCAAGTCAAATATTAAAGTGTTCAACATGTCATTGTCATAGAATGCTATAATTTTATAATGTGAAGTCATCAAACCAATGACAGTAGTTTTGTAGAAAATAGTGAGCTAACAGATGAAACTAGTGAGCTATAAATCTTCAGCAGTGACCAACATATTATGTGTGTCAAAAGTATTCACCTTATTATAACCTTCAAAATTATTCAGCATCATTTACTTAAACTTCAAATAAAAAAAACAATTCTCAATCACAAAAATATTAAAACATCATAATGAATAACAATACAAGTTCGAGGTCTATTACTCAAGATACAAATTTACGTTTAAAATATTTGTTCAAAACAAACTATTTAATGACCCAGCTGAAAAAAATTCGTTAATGATAGAAGCCAATGCCCTCTATCAACATAGCAAAATTTCATGCTTGATTCCTCACGTAACTTGTCTCAAAAAATAACAAAGCATATACATAACTTTAATGAACCAAAGTGTAAATGTAGTGAGTACATACACTATATTGTTGAGCCAATATATATTTTAAGTGAGCAGACACGCTATATGAGTGAGCGCATTACCCTTGAATGCTAGCAGCTTCAAAAGCAGGATTCAACTAATTGCTAGGAATCGTATCCCCATTTGGTTGCCTCAACCTTTCATCAAAAATCAAGCTAAAAACCCTATGCATTTCATTAAAATCTACTGCTGGATTAGATGCAATTGGTGCATTAGATGAACCTGCAACAACAACCTAAACCATCACAGCAAAAACATATTTGTAGTGAGCATATATATATACTTAGTGAGCCAACGTATAAATATAGTGAGTGCAACCTGTAAAACTAATAGTGTAGGAACTGAAAAATGTAGTGAGCCAATACAAACTTCTGGCGAGCGGAAACCCTATATTAGTGAGCATATTAAAACATTTAGTAAGCTAAAAACACAGAATAATTCTACTAGTCTTAGCAATAAAATCAGCAAACTCCAAAAAGATATTACTATAAGAAATATAACTTATTCAATAAGATTGTCAATAGAATTTTACCTGATGTTGAGATACATCTCCTTTATTCCTTGAAGAAAACCTTGCCTTCCTTGATCTAACAATCTTTGATACTTCTCCAACATACTCTTCCTCCTTACATTCCTTTCGCCTTTCTTCCTCGAACCTTTAGGGTTACCAATGATTTTGTTACCAACACTAGACTATTGATCATTTTCAGTATCAGAAACATAAACAGAATCCATAACAACACCCACATCAGCGGCAAAGGCTTCTTCACATAGCTTTATTGCTTGACTGTTTGATTCACTTGCAAGAAGCAAAGCCTCAAACTACCCATGCATCTGAACGCTCCATATGGAACCGGGAACACCAAATGCATTACCACTTATAGCTTCTTCTACAACCCGTGAGGGTCTTGCTAGCCTAATCTATCGTTTCAAAATATATTGATCATGGACTTTAGGCACATAATGAACATTGAAAATCTGTAAGCAGTGGGAACAAAGAATATCACTCTCACCGTACTTTTTATAGTCACAAACAATATTATGGTCTGGTAGATTAAACCTAACCACAAACCCTAACTTCTTTGAAAGGCGACTCTCATACACAACATATGTATGCTCTGTACTGTAGGGGGTTTCACTTGAGCTAAGAAGATCTTGACAGCACCCTTCTCCTTTAATGTATTCATTCTCAAACACTTTGTACAAGTTGTTCGTATAGATCTTCGAAGCATGTTGCAAAATGCTAACATGTGGCAAGCTCATCTCAGGAAAATCCATCCTTATTTTTCACTTTCTCATAAGCATTTGTCGACTTACTTCTTCGTGATGGTAAAATGCCACCAGAGAAAACATCCTTACAAAAAGCTGGACACCATTTTTCTTTCAACCGATACAATCTAACCAACCAAATATTTTCAACGCAATTATACTTTTCAACCAGCCTAACACACAAAACTAGTTAGCGCAAAATAATAAATTAGTGAGCAAAAAAATGTAACCATTGTGAGCAGAATGTATAATCTAGTGAGCAGACACATATCACCTTGGGGAGTGGACACTAAAAATTAGTGAGCATAAAGCAATAACTTGGTGAGCATATTAACAAACAGTAAACAGAGACAAGGCTTAGCTCTGCCAACAAAAATTAAACTCTGCTTCTGTATCACATCTCATCAAAACATGGTCAAACTTATCAACAAATCCACCCAATACTCTAAGATGACCAATATTTTTTTTTGAATTTTCTAAGATGTGTCAAGTACACAACCTATGCTTTGCCAAGGGGAAGACCTTTTCAATAGCATTTGCCATAGAAAATGCTTGGCCTGTCATCATAGTTTTCGATTGCACATTATCTATGGCTTCCAAAAATATTTTAAATAACCACACAAATCTCTCAATCTTCTCATTCATAAAAAACCCACATCCCACCATAACATTCTTCGCATGATGATTCATACAAACAAAAGGTGTGCATATAATCTCATAACGATTGGTCATGTATGTCGTGTCAAATACAAGTAGGTCACCAAACAACAAGCAATCACATTTCCTTTATGAATATCTCCGAAAGAAGCACATCAAACAATCGTTCTCGTCCAATTTAAACTTGTAAAAAAAATCTTGCTCATTACCGCACCTAGATTCTAAAACACACATCAAATGATTGGCATCACCTCCATCTAAAGTGTTCTTGACTTTATTTGCAACACTATTATACGCATCCCTTTCACTAAAACCAAGTAATGGTGAACCCCCGACCTCATTTCTTAGAAGTCGATATGCATGCGAAACTTTCATACTATTTCTTCTCATCTTTTGGAAAAAGTCCACATGAGCTTTCTGAGCTTTTTTATGTGACCTCAACTTATGCACCTCATCTTCCAAAAGCAATTCATGATTATGAACCATTTCATGCTTCTTACAAACCCATTCCCCATTAGGTTTAATGTAAAATATAGCCTTAGCTATGCAATTACACCTCTGGTTCCGTTTTGTAAACGTCTTGTCTTTTTTTCCGGGACACTTTTTAACACCTTGTTTGCTGCAACAAAACTCTCTTGAACGAACCTCTTGTGAACCCTCTCCTTTGCAACTTGTCATACCTAATGGAAAACCCTTTACGAAAAGCATACTTGTTGTATGCCTCAAATGCAGCATCTAGAGAACTAACTCTTTTACCAATCAGCTTTGATTCATCAGATTCCGTCACTTCAACAACACATTCACCATCATTCTTCACATTTCTCCTTATCAATCACAACATGATTAGATACACCACCAACAACATTACCATCATTAGAAGCCACGCCATTGCCCTTTGAACCACCATTAGGATTACACAAAATCCTAACATAATCATCAACATCAACTGCTTCAGCAATTGAACGATCTAATGTAGATATGAAAAACGAAGTATCATCTGTAAAAACAACATGATTTTTGTGGTGAGCCATAATGCAAAATTAGTGAGCATAATCTTCATTTTAGTGAGCCAAACACTTGTGTTAGTGAGCAGAAAACGCAATGTAGTGTAGTTGAAGGCAGCAGATTCTCTTCCATGAGGTACAAGATTAAATATAGTGATTACATTTGGTGAGCACATAAACTGATAAGTGATTCATGAATACAATCTGAATCCCAGTGAGCTAAATGTATTTCTTTAGTGAGCACAAAACTCATATTTGTGAACTGTTATTTCTCATATATAAATAGCAACAATAAAAATGTCATCTAGAAAAACATCCCTAACATTTGTGGTGAGTTATAATGCAAAATCGGTGAGCACAGAGTTCAATCCTAGTGAGCCGAATGTTTCTTTTAGTGAACAAAAACAGCTCTATAGTAGAAGGCAACATGTTCTTTATAGTGAACTAAATATATACCATGAGTGATTCAACGACTATTTTTAGTGAGCACACAACTCATAACGATAAGCTATCGTTTCTCATATGTCACCAACCAAAATTCACATAATATTCAAGAATTTAACAAAGACCATTGTACACTTGTATTTTAACCGGAATTAACACAACACACAATTCAAAAACACTAATCAAGCATTCTGCCAAAATGCAGAACAACAAATCGCAAAAACACCAACTATATATTGAAACCAACAATTGCATTATAATTTCAGAACACGACAACATAACAATGAATGGAAACCGGTTCAAACAACTCGAAATTAACTATTCAAAATTGACACATATAACTTCAAAATATGAAAACAAAAACAGAGATCCAAAAAACGCTATCAAACCTGACGACGAATTTGTGTTTGACGAAGATTTAACATCAACAACAACGTTAAGATCAAACCTAGCCATTCAGTAATTGCTGAATGCTAAAGCAATTGAAGTAGCGAGCATAGATCAGTGGGAGAATGAGAGAGAATGAAAATGGCAAATTTAAAAAAACTGAGAATTATGCATTTTTTTTTAAGGGGTACTTGCTGACTGAAAACGGCTAGTGGTAGGACCGGATGGACAAATGAAATGTTCATCCAGTTGTATGCAATAAAATACGTTTATTTTGTATTATTCATGAATGTACTAACCCAAAAAAGGACAAAGAAAGCTGTTAGTAGATCAGTAAAGGGAGCTGGATTGCAAGCTGAGCTGTGTGGATTACCGCTGGAAAGTATTTTTTAGACCGTAACTCTTGCTTTTGGATTATAATCCAGCCAACACAGGCGCAGCCCCCCCCCCCCCCTCCCACACAATCTATGGACCATATTTGAAATTTGTACACCACACTCTGCCTTTGGGCAAGCTCAGAAGAGCACAGCAATGGCGATGCTGTCCACCCCGTCCTTTCTATCTTCCTGCTCAGTTCGCAGGCTCAACCCCTTCTTTCTCTCTGCTCAACGGCTTGTTATTCGGGTCTCTTCCCCTCATTTCACTCGTGTCAAGTATCGCTTCTTCTCCGGTAATATAGAGAGAGAGGCAAAATTCTTGTAATTGCTTGTGTACTTTTATAGTTCAAAGAAGTTGGGTAATTTTTCATTGAATTTGATTTTCTGGGCAGTTTCTGCTTCGCAAAATGGTGGTGTGTTTACCTCTCCTGAGGTTGCCAAGTCTTTCGATTTCAATTGGGAGGAGCGCATTTACAATTGGTACTTCTCCTCAATAAGACGCCTTTACTTACATATTTTTATTGATTTTTTTTTTGCTTTATCATGAATTCTCTATTGCTACTTCGTTCTTAGAGTGACCCACGTGGTGGAATTTATGAATGTTAGAATTGCAATAAGATTGTAGTCATATAGTGTAACCAGTAGTGCAATGTCATCTAGATGCGAGCTTATATGTTATCCTTGCGAATTCTGATGAACAATTGCTTGTATGGAATACAGAGACTGAGGGAGTGTATATTTAGATTATAACTATGAAAAATTTTCCTGTTGGGTTTGAAATTCGAATCCTAGTTTTAATCTGAACTTAGTAAGTCGTTAATTTCAATCTTCTATTATTTATATTCTGGTTCTTTATGTGAATTCTCTTTTTCAGAACTGAGTTATACATATTTGTCGGTGTGGATTGTGGGCAATTCCTACTGGATATTGTTTCGTTTGTAGGATTGTGTGTATGCTGCTCACCACTTTGTTTTAGGAACTACAAAGTCAAATAAACAAAAGAGAATCAAGATCAAGGGGCAGGGGGAGGGGACCTGAATAAAGTATCTTCATAAGGAGACTAGACTTTGAATTGCTATAATCTGATACCTGAAGGGAAATGTGTAGAGCAGTAGATTATACAAGCTTGGTATTATTGGATGAGATCTTGTTCTAGATCAGTGGGATTCTCTATCCAAATCTCAGTCATCATTATACACGGTTTTCTGTCCCAGCGGTTGGATTTACATCTGCGACTTGGAGAAACTGCAGCGGATGGAAATCATTGATTGTTTATTTGCTTTATTTTTATTTGTCATTGTCAAATATCCGTGTAGTTATTCTGTTTCGTGATATGCTACACTAAAAACTAATTGCGTCTTTGAGTCTTTCATACTCTTCATTCTTGCACTAATTCTGAGAATTGAAAATTGTTGCCTTTATTTTTCAATATCGTAGTGTACTTCTCAGAGCATATTCCTTATAATGTCTTCTATAGTCATGCTGTATAATTCTACTTCTTGCGTTTTTCTAATCCTTTTATTTCCCTTTATGATCGTAAGAGTTGAAAATTGTTGTCTTTATTTTTGTCAGTAGGTGGGGACTCGATAGATAACAATCTTCTGAAACTGTGCCCTTTTTTCTCTGTAATTTGTATAAGAAAGCCTTAAAGATTCTGGTTTATTTGCACCATTGCATTTCTTAGTGATGGTATTATAGGTCGCTCGATGGTGATTGATTGGACCTTCTGTTTGGTATACCTTGTAAAGTAACAGGATTGAGGAAACTTTTTTCTTGCAAAGCTGTGGTAAAGGGAAAGAGTTCTCACGAGGAGTGCTTTTTGGAAAGTTTCTTGTTGAGAAGGACCAGAAGGTGTTCATGTTTGGCATCTTATTGTGACGAATGTCACTCGTTAAACCTAAATTGAAGTCATGGCTAATAGTTGAAGAGCAAGGGTTGTGTTACATGATAACTCTTAGGGCTGCATACAGCTTTAAGGGGGTGATTAACAAGGTTATTCCTTATTATGAGCCTCTTTGGGGGGGGGGGTGGTGGCTTTTTGTGTTTATATTTCCCATACTTCCTGAACATTTGGATAGGAATGGATTTCTTGTCCTTGTTGTGTAAGATCATGTGTGCCTCCATATTGGGAATTCATCTAGAAATATCTTCTGGTAAATGCTGAAAAATTTCAATACCTGTAAACCTATTGCCACTCTATTGCATAAAAAGCCAAGGTTTAGATAATGTCAGTATTTGTCACTTAAAGAAATTAAGTCAAGAAAAAAAAAGGCAAAATCAAGAATATAAATGAGAGGTAAAGGTGGTGCCTCTTTGACGTATGTAGCTCCAAAATAAATCTTGTAGTGCATTTCTCAGATGAAGCAATTGTCAATGAATGAAAAGTTTAAGTTCCAAATATTCCTTTTCCCGCGCATCAACTACATACGAAGGATCAAAAAGCACTCTACTTGTCTTTTTTTCCGCAGAAGCATCATGATAACCACTGTCATCAAGATGCAAGTTATCTAATTTCCAATCATCTTGCTTACAATACCATCTTCAGGACATAGTTTTATTAAAAAAAAAAAAACCCAACAAAGGATGGACAACATGTGTGTTTGCGGAAGCATAACCGCTTTATGTTCAGTCACCGTTATTGTTGTCCCGTGAACCCTCATGATTTAGTTTCAGCAAGTGAGATGTGGGAACTGAAGGCTAGCCTGATACTTCCTTTCTTTTTTCACTATGACAGTCATTGTCTAGAAAATTCTTATTAAGGACATGCCTGAAGAGGCATTTCAACCTGGCAAGTTGCTCCATGAATTTTCCGGTGATGAGGGAACTGCTGGTGTTTCTCTGTTGTGCATCTTTGAGACCTAAATATCTATTTTGTGCAAATCTGCTTTAGAATTTTGGGCAGTGTGATATAGAAGTAAAGATTAAGCCAACTTGATGGATGTGGAAATCAATTGCTCCACAAGGACAGATCCACATGGAGGTGAGGCTCAAACTATGTTTTGATTAGGTATACTTTTAGCCATGTATACAGTGCATGCATAGTTAAGCTTGGCTTTAGTAGATTTGTAAACCTGTGGTTAGCTTGGCGAACTTTTTTCTCATTTCGCAATATTTCTGTAGTAAAGAGTTGTATTTGTTTGTTAATTAGTCATCATAGGGAGTTTGATTTTTCATATATGGGTGACACCCCTTGGTGTCTTATTGATATACTATTTCATTAGTCATCAAAAAATAAATAACAAAAATAAAAAGGGGATTTGAGATTTTTTTTCCCCTTACTTTGTATGGCCTTATTGTCTCACATTAGGAACTGGGTTAGACGTTAGTATTAGTCTGTGATATTTTAGGACAATTCCCTTGAATAATTCCCTATGAAGCCTCTTTTGGTCTTTAGAAAAACAAGTTGAAAGACACTAGGGAAAATAAACAGGATTTGTGTTAGCTGGGGCATTCTCAATTCTCATTCAAAGTCTGTGGTTAACCATCTAAAGTTTTTGAAGACATGAACATTGATAATAGTGGCATGCATCTCGTTGTTGGAGGGGGCTCATGGGAGGTCCAATTGTAGGTGGCCTTCCTGTGGAAAGATGTGGTTTTGAAAAAGCTTGAAATGTAAGCATTCTTGGTAAGGTGAATGTAGGAAAGTGTTAATACAGGTATTGGTAGTTGTGATATATGCTAGGTGAAACAAATGAAGATGATGATGCCTAAATGCTAAATAACTGACCAGACTCAATTGAAGGCTGAATTTAAGAAGACTGTTACAAAGTCCTATCAAGCATGCTCAAGAAGATCCGTATGGGTCCCTAGAGAACCCTAGCAGTTCTGAGAAGTTTCTTGTCTACTCTTGCATTTAATAGCAATCATCCTCTATGCAATCTCAGTGGGGCATTATGATGTGTTTTCTGCATGCCTTTAACATCTTGTAGCCCTTGCTTCTTGCATACTTACCACTAGTGGAGGGCCCCTTTATGGTGCTATCTATCTTTAGAAGAGATATATCCACGTTCACCACATCCTTGTTACTTTTCTGTAGGTTTCGTTTCTTTGGATTTGTGTTCACCTTTGTTAGAAGTCAGTTCTTCTCAGCCTAGAAATGTCAAGGATGTGCTGGCAACTTGGGAGAAAGGATAAAGGGATGATTTCTTCAAGCTTGGAAACAATTTCTAATAGCAATTTAGTGGTGGACATGGAAGGAGAAGGATTTGCCATATTTTGAAGAGCATTTTAAGAGTTTAAATTCTTTTTTTGATGATGTTGTATGGTTAGACTGAATGCTTCATGTGAGTGGATCTTGTGGATAAAAAATTCATGATAGAGTTCTGGCTGTGTAGTTTTTATTCTTTTCCTTCTCCTTGTAAATGGTTGACACCTTCCTGGTGCCCTTCTGATATATATCTTTGATTATCTACTTAAAAATGGAGGTCACTCCCTCCTTATTCCAGATCATTAGATGTTTCTTAAGATAATTGTAGATAATTGAGCATGTTAAACTGATGATGGAGGTAAGAGATAATGTACTTGAGTGAATGGCCTCACATTTGTTCAACTTTGAGATCACTTTATACAACTTTGAGATCACTTTATACCCCATCGTAGATGATAATTGTTTCATCTCAGAATTTTTGTGTGATATAACTTGTTTGAAAAATAAAAGTTTTATATGTTTAGTGAATTATGAGAACTTTGCCTTAATAAATTATCTCTTTTTAGTTCTTTTAAATTTTATAGCTTTAAGTGAATGGTTGCATCCTTGTATGTTGTCATTTTGATTCATGGTTAGTACCTGCGGAAGCGTATGCTTCCTTCTGTTGCCTTTTTCTTTATGTACTGAATGTCATGCTGTTTGACCTTATCATCTGTTGCTGTTGAGCCCCCCCCCCCCCCCAAGGAAAAAAGAAAACAATTCAGAAAAAAGGGAAAACAAGGGAATACCTAGTAATTACCTACATGATCTATTTTGGTACTCTTCATGTGTAAGAAAATGTTCTGCTATTTAATGTGGAACTGGTTGATTTTAGGTGGGAATCTCAGGGTTACTTCAAGCCAAACTTGGATGGAGGAGGTGATCCTTTCGTCATCTCTATGCCGCCACCAAATGTCACTGGATCGTTACATATGGGGCATGCAATGTTTGTAACTCTTGAGGTTGGTCAAGTAATTTTGAAATCTTTTATGGGTTCCCTTACTGTTTTTTCAGTTTTTACTCATTAGTTCTGTTTTTAATGTGGTTACAAAATTATGTTTATTGGTTATATAGATGGAGTGTATCAGAGTGCTCACACCAGTTTCATTCTTACCCATGTTATTGGCTTACTGAATCCTCTCTCTCCCCCCGTCCTGCCTATGCTGGTGATCATGTGCGTGTGAGGATATTAGAAATGTAGTCTCTCTTTCTGCATATGATTGGCTGCTATTATACGGGCATATGACAGACGTATTTTGGAGAGACATGATCTTAGCAGTTAGCACAATGCAGCAGCCATCTAGGTTGCATCTGGCAGACTGGCACTCAATCTTCTACTTTCATGCCCATCCGCTTCAAAGACTGATTCAAGACCCTGAAACTATACTTAGCATACATACTGGTGAGAAGAACATTCTTGTATACTATTTGCTGCTGTCTCCCCTTTTGGAAACACAAAAACAGCATCCTAAGAGATCTGAATACTGGATGAAGTAGGAAAAGTCACCTGTTTCCTACTTGTATGTGAGTGAATCTGGTTGCCTCATGGTTAAATATTATTGCCCTCAGATGACTAAGTATGTCAGGACAGGAGATAGGAAACCAAGGTATTGATGGTAGAAATCATTATCCGAACCCAGTAGGCTCCCTTCTTTTCAATCATTTACACTGCAAAAGGGGCCAACAATCTTTTTTCTATTATTGTTTTTTGGCATTTGAGTGGAAAGGGGTGGGTTTTGATAAATTGAAATATTGTACAATTATGCTAGCAGTCAGTGCAAAAATTAGAGAGGGCCTTGTTGAACTAAACCTGATCAGAGAAACTCAAGAATGCCTTAACTGTGGGTGTCCTATTCTCCTTGCACCTCTAGAATGCAAATCTTAGTAGTTAACACTTTGCATTGTAAGCCAGTGTTCAGTGCTTTTGCATGAACTGCATACACTATCAGCTGTGGTCAATGCTGAAAACTAGAGATTCTGAGTTCTTTGGATGATAATTTTTTTATCGACTAGTTTCAGGTCTCATTTTTTCCAGAAGCTGGTGTGTGCCTAAACTAAAGATGCGATATTTGTGAAATGATTTATGATTTGGAATGGGCTGTTGGAAGGAGCTTATAAGGGTCTGCTAAGCCATGTTGTGTTCTGCATTTTAAAGCATAACCATCGTCAATGCGAGATGTTTGACTACTTTCACCATTGCTAGGCACATTCTGTGTGGTGCATGAATTCACGGTTTGTTTGATTGGATTATTTAGTAACATATGACAGCTGCTTGTCTTTTATTTTTGTTCTCTTCGCAACCGCCATAAAAGCTATCAGATGACAGTGAGAACGTTTGGGTAGATTTTTTGTTTTTTTGTTTTTTTTGGGGGCCATGGGTGAAGCAGTTTCTTGATGATTGTGCGTAATCTAAACCAACCTTGGTTTGAATCCTAGGAGGGTTGAGATGAAGTCCTAGACTCTTAGCGTGAGGTGTGGCACAAACCCCCCTCCCCCAAAGCGTGCTAAGTGCATATGCTTGGCTCCATGCCTAAAACAGAGCAAGGTTATGGGCCCTGTCCTAAAAAATGTTCTGTTTCTCCTACAAAGTGGTTTGTTTTTATTCTTTTTGATTTGGTGCCAACCATCCTTTGTGTTTCAATTTTACATTTGTTTCTTCATGTTATGTGGTATGTGCTGTAGGACATTATGGTTAGGTACCACCGCATGAAGGGAAGACCTACTCTCTGGATTCCAGGGACTGATCATGCTGGCATTGCTACGCAGGTTCGTATCTGGTGCGGTCTTGGCGATTTCATCATCAAGATACCTAAATCTAGGCAATAAATTAAACTAATTTCTTGGAAAAATTCCGTCTAAGTGTATGAGGTTTGTTGTGATATTTTCTGTTCTATTTGTTTTTAAGATCCCCTCTACTTTTGAAATTGTTTCATTTGGGTGGCACAGCCTGGTGGCATTAGCTTAACATTTTGTTGAAAGTTGAAAGTTGAAACACATCATTTTGACATGGAAGGATTATCAAAACACAGTGCTTTAAGTATTATGCCCTCCCCACAACCAAAAAAGGAATCATTGTGACTTAAAAAAGTTCTCAAGTAAAATTCAAAATTAAACATAATCTATTTAAACATCGAAAAAGACAAGCTTGAAAATAAAACTGAAGGAGCCCAATGCAAGATAACATACTTGGCCCCCCACCCACCGGATCCCTTCCCCCTCTCATTTCTCTTGCTGCTGACACCGCTTCCTCTGCCATGTTCTGACTGTCCAATATAGAAAACAAAGATGAATGTGAGCCAGAAAGCGTTCGCTACAGCCGGGTTTAGGAGTAGGAAATTAGCGAAGCTGGAAAGTCTATTGAGTGAACTAAGACCCACAGCTGTGAAGAAAATAGCTAAAGCCTTTTTTTACCTCTTAAGGACCATTAATTGGTATCATTGTCATCATCTTCAGCTTTCCAAAATCCTTCTAACTCAATTCAACCGAGCCAAACCAAATCTTATGAAAGGGTTAAGCTTATCTTCTGCTAACCAGTTTCTCCTAATTGGAGAAGTTGGATTGCATTGTGTGGATTGCAGATTTGCAGTTTTTGTTTCAATCAGAGGGAATGAATTTGTCTAAAAGCATACAGCACAACATTTCTCTTTGCGTTCAACGTCATCCAGGAGTCCGGTCTATTTGCCCCGACTTTCCAGAAGTCCCATTTGCTTGAGATTTGCAGTCTCCTTTTCTGCCAAAAGTAGATCTCATGCATCTGACCCATCTGTTTTTTATGCAGTTGGTTGTGGAAAGAATGCTTGCAGCAGAAGGAATAAAGAGAGCTGATTTGGGACGAGATGAGTTCGTGAATCGTGTCTGGGAGTGGAAAGAGAAGTATTACCACGACTTCGTTTACTTGCCACCTTTTCTAGTTGGCCAATTTGGGTTGCGGATTCTTTGCTATAAATCTGCTATTTGTTTATTTATTTCTTTTGTTTGTTTTTTAGTAACAAAAGGGACTTTATTGATGAGAAATAAATGATAATGTCTGATACAGGAACGAGAATGCTGCGTTTATGAGGTGATTGAAAGATGAATCTAAAAGTCCTCTTCAATTCTACAGAATAAAGTTGAAGCAATGCTTTTGAATCATCTAAGATTCGAGTTGCAAAGCATAAATAAAGCGCTAATCCTTAGGAAGGCATGGATTAGCGAAAAAAGCCTGGCCTTGCTGTAGGCACATTACTTTCATAGTGGGATGTTGTGTCACTAGCAATGCAACCCATACCCTAATGTCCTGCCTAGGCAGGGTATAGAAGGTTCAGATATAGCATCCTTAGCTTGAAGTGCAGGTAGACTGTTTCCATTGAATCTTGAACCCTAGGTTGAAATACATAAAACTTTTTGAAAAATATGTAAAGGAGAATTTAATGAGTGATTTTAGTCACCTGTCAATTTGTAATATTAGTCGGGAATGGAAACAATGCTTGCAATTGACTTATGTAGCTGTTTGAAAAGCGAATACATGATTAGTGCATGGCTTTGTCCGCAATTTGGATAGCTGGAACCTGGAAAAGACAAGTTTGGATTATTTTTTTCAGCTTGGATTGTATGAGCTAAAGCAGAATGTCTCTCTAAACTTCCTCTGCTCCATTTATGTGAGGTAGAAGATAGTCTACGGTTTATAAATCTAGGGTAAAACGAAATCAATCTCTCTATAATTTTGCACTTTAGGGATAAGACTGCTACATAAGACCCTCCCTCACACCCATCCTGGTGGCGGGATTTTTGGGGGATTGGATTTGGATTTAGATTTGGGCAGTTTAGAAAAGAAAATAGTAATTTATTGGCTATTTCGGGGATACTTAGAAGGCGAAAATCGATGGATTGTTGAGGACAAAGCTATGGCCTGTCAAGAATTCAAAAGTGCCTTTTGAAGAATGTTGTGTAGTTGGAGTGTTGTGCTTACTAGTTAGCAGGGATTGAAATTTGAATCTTTTTGATTTTGTAGATTCTATTATGGATGAGATCTTTAGGGCATAATGTTTTTGTATTTGCCATTTTTGTAAAATGGTGATATCCCATTGGTGTCTTGTCAATACATCTCTTGATTACTTATCCAAAAAAAAAGAACTATTAATTTATTAAATAAATTGATACATCGAATAAATGCCAAAAAGAATATAAGGGAATACAAATCTCTCCTGCATACTTGATACTGTGTCCTAAAAAAGGCTAGTGCACTTGGTGAGTGGAATTCCGTTAATTATTTGTCTATCAGATGCCCAAGTCACACTGAAAACTTAGTATGTCCAAATCTATGTTAAACAGTCAGCTAAACAAACATATATTGTGATTAAACACTGTGGATGAGCTATTATCTTAATGCATGTATAGTTATTTGCATCGTGCATTTCTTGGTTTATGCCTAGGGAGCCACAACCAAACTTCATACCTTGAGAATGTGAGGCAGCAAGTTTGTTGGGCCAATGTAAGTATGGGCATGGTGATTAAGTTTTTATTTTATCTTTTTAGGGTTGGTTGGGGGAAGATTTGTGGTCCTACTCTAGAAGTTTAACTTGTTTTTTGTCGTTCAGAAAAATGATGAAGCATTGTATATCATGTGCAAGTTGAGGTCTTGGCAAGATAACTTCGTTTGGGGTTTGATTGGGATTTACTGCCCAAGTGATGATAATTTACGGGCTGATTTGTGGATGAGTTGTTTACTTTCATGTCTTTATGGGATATCCCTTGGTGTCTAGGAAGAGACTTCAATGTGGTTAGGTTCCCTTCTAAGAGATCGTCCAGAGGAAGATTGACTTCAGCGATGGGTGAGTTTTCTGCATTCATTATTTCTTGTAGTCTTTTTGATCCACCTTCGGAAGGTGGGGCTTGACTTGGTCCAGCCATGAGAAATTTCCATTCTTGTCTCGAATTGATAGATTCCTTTACTCTGTTGATTGGGAGGATTATTTTCTGGGGGGTTCATCAAATTGTCCTGCCCAAGATTATGTCTAATCATGTTCCTATTCTTCTCTATGTGGGGATGTTGCTGCTGCCAGAAGGCCTTCTAAAATCTGAAAATGCGGGGCTTTAGTTGGAAGGTTTTTCTGAGCTTGTGCAAAGTTGGTGGGATGAGCTTAAGCCTTAATGTCTCTAGATCCCCTAGTTTCATTTTGGCTAAGAAACTGTATTTTTTGAAAATGAAGTTGAAAGAGTGGAACAAAGATGTTTTTGGGTGCTTAGAGAGTAAGATGGCAACTTTCGCGGAGAAGATGAAACTCTTAGACGAAAAGGAGCAACAACTTACGATTACTTAGGGAGATAGAGTCCAAAGACTTGACGTGAAGAAAGAGCTCTACGTGGAGCGTAGTTGGATGGGCATCTTTTGGAGGCAACGAGCCAAACAACATTTGATCAAGTTTGGTATTTTTACAGAGTGGCTAACACCATGAGGAAATTCAATGCCATTCTTTGAATCAAAGTGGATTATTTGGCTTTTGATGAGGATTCTGCTATGAAAGCCTTAAAGGTGCTGATGTTCACTACTATGAGAGTCTTTATCATGAAGAGCATCAATTAAGGCCTCTCCTGGATGGGATTTCTTACAATTCCGTGAGTATTGATGATGCCTTGGATCTTGAAATGGATTTTTCAGAGGAGGAAGTGTGGAACGCCATCGGCGACTGGGGGAAAGAGAAGGCTCCGGAGCCTAATGGCTTAATATTGCTTTCTTCGAGTATTGTTGGAGTATAGTTAAAGGGGCTATCATGGGTTTCTTTGCTGAGTTTCATGAGAGATGTGCTTTTGAGAAAAGCTTGAATGCACTTTTATAAGTTTGCTTCCTAAAGTGGCGGGGGCGTATCACAGTAAGAAGTTTAGGCCTATTAGCATTGTGGGTAGTGTTTATAAAATTCTAGCCAAAGTCCTTGCTTCTCGGTTTAGGAAAGTCATTTGGAAAATTGTAAGCCCGAATCAGCATGCTTTCATTCACTGTTGTCAAATTTTGGATGTAGCGCTGATAGCTAATGAGTCTATCTACTCTTGTATCAAATCTAATCAGTTCGAAGTTCTTTGCAAGATTGACATTGAAAAGGCTTACGACCATGTTTCTTAGGATTTTCTTGTTTCTCTTGAAAAAATAGGCTTCCCTCGCAAGTGGAGGAGATGGATTTTCATTTGTATCTCTACCATTTGCTTCTTTGCACTAGTCAATGGGAAAGCAACTGGATTTTTTCTAGCCCAAGGGGGCTTTGTCAAGCTGACTCATTATCCCCCTCTTATTTTTATTTCAGTGATGTAGACCCTTGGTAGGCTTGTGAATAAAGCTATTGAAGTTGGTATATTAGAAGGTTTTCTGATCACTAACTCCCAGTCTTAGAGTATTGTTGATTTTCCACTTGTGTTTTCTAATGATACTCTTTTTTTTTTTTTGGCCAAACCTAAGGAGCGCAATTTGGGTTTCTAAGATGTATTCTGTTGTCATTTAAGACCATGTGTCTGAGAGTTTAATTTATCAAAAAGTGTTTTCATTCCTATGGGTGAGGTGCCACAGCTTCATCACCTAGCACAATTCGTTGGTTTTAGGATGGAGTATCTTCCATCTTCCTATCTTGGCCTTCCGCTCGGAGCTCCTTATAAAAGCAAAACAATGTGGCAACCAATTGTGGAAAGGTTCAACAAGAGACTAGCCAGGTGGAAATCTACTCTCTAGAGGGGGTAGATTGGTATTATAGCAAAGCACCTTATCTAGTCTGCCTGTTTATTTCATGTCTTTATTTACCGTGTCGGCTAGCATTGCCATCCAATTAGAGAAAATCATGAGGGACTTCCTTCGGTCTAGTCATAACTTAAACATGGTGTTCATTGGGTCAATTGGGTTGATATCTGCCACCCTACGCATAAGAATGGCCCTGGCATTAGATGTCTCTGCAATATGAATGAAGCTCTCAAGGCCAAATGGTTGTGGACGTTTTGCCAAGGAAGAGGATGTTCTGTGGAGAAATGTGATCGAAATGAAGTATGGGGTGGACAATTCTCGCTGGTGGAGTAAGAGGAGCTCTTATGCTCATGGGGTGGGCGTTGGAAAATGGAAATCTATTATGGGTGGTGTAGACCATTTTCACCCTCTCGTGCAATATAGGCTGAAAAATTGGTCAAAGATCTTGTTTTGGCATGATGTCTCAATTTTAATTCCGAGATCCTTTTAGGAAGGATGGCTTGGTTGAAAGAAGCAATTGTGCAAGAAGTTCTCTTGGAATGGTGATCAATACCACCGGAACTTAACTTTCTTGAGAAGCCCGAAAGGTTGGGAGGAAGAAGGTGTACTGCGTCTTTTGGCTTTGCTTGCTGATATGAAGGTTTCTTATGAGGGTGGCGACGAGATTCGTTGGCCTGTGACTTAAGTGGGCAATTCAGACTATTCAGTGTTAAAAGTGATTGTGGAGAGATGTACAAAGGGTTGACTATTCTTAATTTCCCAGTAGGCAATTTGGAAGGCTAAAGCTTCCACCAAAGCATGCTTTCTTGTTTCGGCAGCCACGAAAGGAAAGGTTCCAACAGAGGACATGCTTAAATGGAGACACTTCAAATTGGCCAGAAGGTGTCAATGTGTTTTGGGAGGAAGAGTCAGTAGGCCACCTTTTTGTCCATTGTTAGTGAGTTTCCACTGTGTGGCATTTGTCCTTTTTTTTTTTATGGGGGTTAATTGGGTTTAACCTCATATGGTCAGAGATGTTTTGGTGGCATAGAGAAAAAGGTTAGAGAAGAGCTATGTCCTAGTTGTTTGGAAGTTGATACCGTTGGCTATTTGGTGGAACACTAGGAAGGAGAGGAATTGTCGGATTTTTAGGGCAAGGCTAGGATTATTCATGATTTCGAACTTGATTTCTTGAGAACTTTGTATAGTTGAAGTCAAATTCTCAATCATTTTACAAAGTTAGACTTTTCTAGATTTTGTCGATATGATTATTGCAGAGAACTCGAAGGCATTATGTTATTTTGTAATTGCCTCCTTTTATACATGGGTGATATCCCCTTGTTGTCTTCTTAGGGATGTTCTTTTCAACTTAGCATAATTGCTTATCATAAGCATTTAACATCCTTCAGCACAATTCAGCATAATTCAACATCATTCATAATTCAGTATTGATAAGTACTTATTGAAAATATCTAGTCATATTTTTTTCAATTATTTACATGACTCAGCATATTTTAGCAATAAGTATCAATAAATACTTCTCATAAGTTGAAAAGAACATGCCCTTACTGCAGCTTTGGATTACTTATCAAAAATAAAACCCCCTTGAAATAGTGAGATTTCTAAGACAACAGTTTTTGTATAATGACACTATGATAGTCGTTCTGGGATGATATCGGGCAGCTCATCATGGAACTAACTTGAAATACTGAATCCACCTTTATATGTCAAAGATGTGGTGGTGGCTTTGAGAAGAAAGAAGAGTTGGGTTTGTGGTGTTTGGAAGATGATACCTCTGGCCATTTGGTGGTATACTTGAAAGGAAATTAATTGTCGGATTTTTGAGGGCAAAGGCTTTTCTTATAGAGGTTTCAAGCTTTATTTATTGAGAATCTTGTATGGTTAGAGTCATGTGGTTGGTGGAGGAAGAAACTTGAGTTTCTTGGGTTTTGTAGATAATGTTATGGATGAGTGCTTGAAGATGATTTAAAAAAAAAAATCTTTTTATAATAACCCCTTGTGTACATCGATGGCAGCCGCTTGGTGTCTATCAAATGCAACTTTTTGGTCACTTATAAAAATTGGGTACAGATTTTATTCAGTCGAACATGTTTCCTGCTATTCCTTGCCTAATAAAGTTCTTTTTAATCCACTTAATTAGAGCCTTATATTTGCTGCAGCTGCCACCCCTCTTGCAAAAAGAAAAAATGATCTGTGCATGTGGTATCTGAGCTCAAAATGATGGTTGATTATGAAAGGAGATACTATGAGAATTTCGCAATTGTTTGTGACTGATGACAAAGACATTGTAGCCAGTGCCTTAATAGTGGTAGCAAATTGATGAATGGTGGAGATAATGCTGTTTACTGTAGATGATCTAGAGGAATACAATGGCAAGAACTGTTCTGCAGAGAGTTCTCTTTTATCTTATAATGATCTAGGGAAGATTACCTGCACAGTTTGTACTGCCATCTTCTGTTAGTTGAACATGCAGTACGAACAAGTTTGTAGAGTCCTGCTTGACAGTGGTAAGAGCTGCTGTATCATTTCTACATTTTTTTCTTTTTGGGTGAGAAGACAGAACATGAAATGAACGAACCCTGGGTACAGCGTCAAGTGGTCAGTTAGTTTTGTCGTGATGGTGTCATGCCTAATCGAATTCTTTTTTCTTTTCTCCCTTTTGTTTTGAATTATTAAAGCATGAGCATTGGGAATTTGTGGTGGAGTGATGAATCTGTTGTGGCTGGAGACGACAAGCGGGTAGACTGACTGCTGTGACAATGCCTTGAATGCAAACACGTGAAAATGGAAAGAGATTCAGGGAGAAACAAAGATTTGGGCTTTATACCAGGAGTAGAGAGGGTAGTCTTGATTTGTCTTGAAGTCTTGAAATTTATATTTGAGTGATAGAATGGAGAAAATGAAACAAAATGCATTTAATCTGTTTCACCTGTTTACCACCTGACCCACAGGCAGAGGTGGATCAGATGTGGGTGAGCAGGTGAAGAGTGGATTGGTTAGAAGGATGGAGTGGGGTGATGGATCCTGTTGGGGGTTCTCCTGCTCCAAATCCTACCTGTTGCTAGGTCTACTACTATTTAGTTGAGAACCCCACCACCACCTAGTGTGGATCTTGCCTGAGCAGGGTTTTAAAGATATCTAGATTTGGGCATCCTTCTTCTTACAAGTTACAAGCAAGCAGAGAGGGCAATTCTGAGAGGCTCACAATTTTTTCCCTTTTTCATTTTTGATGGACTAAGTCGTCTTGTTGGGTGAAAAAATTTGAAAGGAGTACAGAACACAGAAGTTAAGAACAGCAAGTATGAAACAATCACAATTAATGCTCCCTCTGTCCAAGAGGACAGTGCCTTTTGTGAAAGCACCAAAAATATAGTTCTTTTTGACTGTTATTTGTCTTAAAGGTCACCTCTTTCTTCTCAAAACGACAGAAAAATCATCTGGACAACACTATCTTTATGGACCATCTTTTCAGGATGGAGGGAGTACTTATCATTGGGTGTACGAGTCATACAACATCAAGATTTGAACATTCCATTCTCACACATTGAGTGTGGTTCAAGTCCACTGGAGCACATACTCAACATATCTCTATTTGCAATGATTACCTTTATGTGTGCGCGCGTATGTGTGTGCGCGCGCGTGTGTGTGTTCGTGCATGTATATATTTGGGGATGGAGCAATGAATACCTCAAAAGTAAAAGGGGAAAGTGGTTAAGGTGCTGGCCTCGAGTCTGGTTGTAAGTAAAAGTGTGCCCAAATCAAGTCAGAGAAATTAAAAAATTAGATACGTAAGTTGGTGAACTGTGAATTCACCATTAGCCTGGGTCCCTGAATGATAAGATTCCCAAGTCATAAAGTACTGGAAAAGTGTCAACTGACAAGATCAATTCAAATGATTATACCAACTCAGATGAATATAATTTGCCATTGAGGCTACAATGGAAACTATGCATGATTTCTGTCACTTCTCTTATTGTCTGGAACCCCCCCCCCCCCCCCCCGGTTTCTCTAACTGCTGTTGTTGCTGTTCAAAACTTAGTAACAGAACACAACTTCTTGTCTTGTTTTCTAACTTCCAGGTATGGTGGAACCATTGCAACACAAATTAAGAGGCTTGGTGCTTCCTGCGATTGGACGCGAGAGCATTTCACTCTTGATGAGCAGCTAAGTCGTAAGGAAGTTGCACATGGTTTAAACAGAATAATAAAAACTGTCTGGACCTTTTTCCTTTTTCTTGAAAAGTAAAGCTTTTATGACTTTCAAAGTGGCTTGACGTTACAAAGTCTCTCACTTTCTGCACTTTCTATCTGATAGGCTCATCTCCTGTCCCACCTGAAACCCCAAAATGTATCAAATTACAAATTGGTTAAGTTCCTGAATACAGTTCTTGGAACTTCTGGGTCTCTCACGGATAAACTGTATGATAAAAATCCCTTATAACTTGGATTCAAAATGTTGACTGAACTGTGTTTTCCCCCTTCCTGCGACATGTGCATTATCCTATGTGATTGGTGCATTGGAGCGATCCTGCGACACTTTGAATCCTCGCCTTAGACTATCATAACTCCAATTGCCACATGGGCATAAAACTTGCTCCAAATTCATTCCCATTCTTATTGGAAGCAGCCCATACAAAGGTGCTTCTCAATATTTTAAAATAAAAAGAAAGCAAAAAAGAAAACTAAGAAGAAAAAAAGCCATTATCTATTTTCTTGCTCTCCTCTCTCCATTTTCTCTCTCTTCGATGAGATGTCAGGGAAGCTCTCCCTCCCCAGCTCCTCCATGCAGCAGCCGGCAATTCCAGCTCCTCTCTTTTTAATCTTCTCTCTCCCTCTCTATTCCACTCAGGTACACCACCCCTCCTAACTCCTAATAATATTAGCCTTCTAATAATTTCAGCAGGTTGATTCTGGTTCCTAAAATTTTGCAGTTTCTCTCCTGCCAAACATTGTTGACACATCCTGCAGCAGTAGCCTTTGGCATGTTTCTTTACACCTCCGCAATTCTTCTTATTCATCATTCAAGCTATGATATTACTTCATTTATAAGGCGTCTGCACAATCAACCATTTGCATAAACCTCCTCTAATAGTTCTGGGAAATTCACACTGGAAAGAGAGATGCTGATGATTCCTTTCCTAACTGTAACACCTGATGCAATTTTTCCTTTGTTGGATGCCCATTTTGAGTGGTCTATCATGGGTAGACAGCCTTTTTTTGTCAGCAAGCCACATTCAAAGTTAGGCCTTGGCAAAGCCGGAGGATTCCATATCAAAGAAGATTCTTTCCACTTGTGCTGCAGCTGCTAGTAAGCCTTCCTTATGCTAAAACAGCCAGATTGTTGTGACACAATGACATTGTAGAACTAGTCCCTACTGCCTGTAATCTTGTGTATTATCCCAGCTGACAAAATGAACTTTTCTTGTTAATATAGAAAGAAATTGATTCATGTGCACATCTGTAATCCCTTTTTAAAAAAGGATGGGTTAACTTGTGAAAAGAGCATGGAAGTTGATGCATTGTTTTATGAGAAAAATAGGTCAAATCCAGAAGCCTTACTACGAATTTTTACTTTTTAGAGGGAAAACTTGTAGAAAGAAATGCTTCAACAGCCTCAATACAGAGAGCCTAAGTTTTATATAGTATGCTGAGTGCCTTGACATTTCACCATATGAAAATATTGTATTCCTTTCCAACTTTTATCACCTAGGTGCAACAAAAGTGTCTATCCAAATAACTTCATTTTCCATGTTCTCAAATAATTCAGTCATGTGTGATCCACCACAATATTTCGGGTATGCTGAATCTTGTTTATGATATTGTTTAGGATCATTGGATGGAAATAATATGAACTTTGGGGGTGATGGCCGACAATAGCATGAGCTGTTTTACTGGCCACCAGGAGGACCAACTTTGACACCATTTACTTTCAACATACCACCACTGAGTTACATGGTGGTTTACTCAAGAGGGTGATGTTGTGGATGGATTTTTAACATATGCGGATGGTAGGGATTTTATTGACTTTTAGAGCTCACGTGTACTTGAAAAACAAAAAGTAAAAGTAAAATTCTTAAATCCACTGTCCACGTCATACCCTCTGAGTCAACCACCATATAACTCTGTGGTGGTATGTTTAAAGTAAAGGGGGTCAAAGTTAGTATCATTGGTGGCCAGAAAAAAGTTCATATTATTTTTGGCCACCACCCCAAATGTTCGTATTATTTGCATTCAAAAACCCTATTGTTTATTATAACTTTGGTTGGTTGCTTTTGGGGCTTTTCTGGAATTGTTATGTGAAGTTCACTGTGATGACCTATGATTTGTGTTGATGCCCCCTGTATTAGAGAATTACTTTTCTTCTTAAGGTGAACAACCTGAAAATATTCGATATCTTCGAAATATGACCTTTGGACATGATCGCCATCTCTTGTGAATAGAATTGAATCTGTGTGCTTTTCCCTCCTCCTGCTCCTTGGATCAAGTTCATCTCCATTTCAAAACTGTGCAATATTGATGATGCGAATATTTGCTATATCTGCAGGAGCTGTAATTGAAGCCTTTGTTACACTTCATGAGAAAGGCCTAATATACCAAGGTAGATCATCTGCAATGTCACTTTTGTGAACGTGAAGTGTATGTCAAATTCACTTAGCTTCTGCTTCCAACATAAACTGTGGCATTCTGAAGTCTTTTGATATGTGTGGTCTGCATTGCTTATTTGCTATACAGCTGCTAATTAGCAGTTCTATAGGTTCTTTTTTTTTTTTAATTCTTTTGGGGGGACTGGGGTTTCAGATTTAGTAGCCCTTGTCTGAACTGTGCAGACACTGCTTCCATTAGACCCTATATTAAAAACCATTGACTGCCTACTACCTTTTCTTTGGCTATTTAATGAGCAATTGACTACCTGCTACCTATAAAAGGAAAAAAGGTATTATTTAGTGAAGTATATTGTTGTCATCCACTATAATCCATGGTGAATTTTTTTTTTCCAAGAGCAATGTGTTCCAGCTGTTTGATAAATGGACAAATGGTTCCTCCTCGCCTTCCATAGAGAAGAAAAGGCTCCCCTCCTTCCCTTTGTCCATGTCTGATCTTTGATTGAAGAATGAACAAATGGCATCTCAAAGTAGTTGCCTAGTGTTTACATATATGTAGTGCAAATAAAATATGTTCTTGTTTAATATGTAAAGAGCTTGATGGATGCACCTGCACCTTCAGAGTGTTCTACCCTTCTATAGAGAAATAAACTTTCTTCTAACCAACCAGTTTCTTTGTGGCACTACACAATTAGAGCATAAAATCCCATCAGAAAGCCAAATGGAGATTCCCTCAACTTCCCTTACGGAGCAAGGGAATGAAATGCATTTTACCATATTCGAATTCTATACACATAGGAAAACACTAAATCACTAATATGGCTCAGAATGAGGTTGATCAACATTTGTAGCACTGAGGCACATGATGAGACATGCTGAGCCTAGTAATATGTTCATATGTGTAAGTTCTTGAACATCTTGCCAAGTGAAGATCCAAAAGTTGAAGCCCTTTATTTCTCTCCTAAGAATCCTCCCCCTCTGTTGGTTCTCAACATCAAATATCTTATTTGAATGGTGAAAACAGTTTAGTTAACAAAGATTGGTTCCACAGCAAACACTTAGGGGAGGCAGACCAACTTTTAAGAGCACCATTAGAACAGACAATCAAGCATATTGTCACTACTTTGGTGACTGGCAAACTTGTCTGTGTCCTCTTTTTGACTCTGTCTGAAACTACGAAGAACTTATTGGAAGGCCTTCCAAATAAAGCGTAAAGGCTGTTGCTTAGCATCCTTCTTTCTGTTCTCATGGCATGACCTAATAAAGTACAAGGGCCACATCGAATGTTCATTGAGCTGGCAAAATCACCTTTGAAATTGAAAGAATGTTTGTGATAACAAATATCTTGTGAACAGTAGCTAATTTCCCCACAGGAGCCAAATCTTGGTAGATTGATCCTTCTTAATGAGATTAATATTATTCAAGTTCATAATATTCCTCAGTATCCCTTTAACATGAGACTCATTAAAGAATCAAACTCCACATCCTTGATGGCTTGATCTTCTTCCAGTAGTCGTGCTGGAGAGCCATCACGAACCGCTGTGGCTATTTACTTGAAACCAAGCCAAACTAGTGCCTGATAATCCTGTCTACAGCAGCGTGTTTGTTTGTGGGGTCAGCGATGGGGTTCAAATGTACATAGTGTTACCCCTACAATCGAATGGTAGAGAATTTTTTTCTATTAACCCCCAGATTTGAAAGGCATTAACTGGTTACTATTCGAGACACATACGAACACATGGAACAGAAAGCCAAAAAAAAAAGATGAGAAAGAAAAAGGAGTGCACATTTGTTGTATGCTGTGCTGCAACACCTTCTGACGTAGATTAGCTATTGAACTATCTGCAGGTAGGAGATGATCTTAATATGCATAAATACTTGGCCACTGATATGGGTTCAATGTGTAGGTTCATACATGGTCAATTGGTCTCTGAACCTCCAGACAGCTGTTTCAGACTTGGTATGTTGTTTTTTCTTGTTGTGTGTGTTGTTGCTTTATCTTTTCAATTGCTGTTCAAACTATATGTGCTTTCTCCATGAGTAGGAAGTAGAATATTCTGAAGAACCTGGTTTTCTTTATCATATCAAGTATCGTGTTGCCGGAGGTTCGAGGTAATATTATGCTGTGTTTCTTTACCATTAGGTACATGATACTTGTTTTATTGGTCTTATTCCAAGTTTGTAACCTTTTGAACATAAGATATGTGAATTTTGTTATAATTTCCATGATTATACATCCATGGGTGAATTATTTTGTTCTTTACACAAATTACAGTTTTCTCCATGTTGCGAAAATGGTAAGTCAGTCTGCAATTTTATGTATGTTATGGAGCTTCCTCTTATCTATTCCATATTGACTTTTATAAACATCAGTCCCTTTAATACTAAGCTAGTGGATTCCCTACCATCATCTCTGGATTTCCTATATTCACAGCTTTCCTCAATTGTGGTTGAAGGGACGACTTTCTGACAATTGCAACAACACGGCCGGAGACATTATTTGGTGACACAGCTGTTGCGGTGAATCCTGAGGTTATTGGCGACGACTTTCTGTTTCTTTTTGCTGCTTTCTCTTCTAGTTAAAAAGTTTGTCTTTTAATGGTATATTTGTTGTTCTCTTCCAATGCATGGAAGCAGTGTTGTTTTTCTATCCAACCAACAACACCACCTCCGAGTGTGGGTCCCCGCGGGGTCTAGGGAGATCCAACTGTAGGCAACCTTACCTCTACTGGCATTCCTACCCGTAGAGAGGTTGATTCCAAGAGATTCACTAAAAAAAGATTTTGTGAAAAAGTTTTATAGGAGAAAGCGTTTGTGAAACATTTAATGAGGAAAATTAGTGCCACAAAGCCCCAGAGTGACTAGGATAAATCAAAGGCCAAAGAAGCTGCAGCTGGAAAAAAAAACATAAGAGCAATATAATAGAGGGCGGAAACATACCTCAACAATCCAAGGTAAGTGGCGCTGTCTCTTCCCAGAATAAAGTACAACCTGCATACGAGCATTACAAACCCCTACCAGCACTAAGCCACTGCAGCCACTAACATCTACGGAGTCGACTCTCTGCAATTTAAGATCTTAATCCTATCCTGCCACATCCTCCTATCCTGTGTCAGGTCTTCCGTCAAACTCACAACTTTCAAGTCTTCTCTAATCACCTCGTCCAAATTCTTCTTTGGTCTACCCCTCTCTCTCTTACCCCCGGAAAGGTCTATCATCTCACATCTCCTCACTGGAGAGGCTACACTTCTCCTTTTCACGTGACCAAACCATCTGAGTCTTGATTCCCTCATCTTCTCTTCTATGGGAGCTACTTTAGCTAAGTCTCTGATTACTCCATTCCTAATTCTGTCTATTCTTGTAAAACCACACATCCACCTCACCATCCTCATCTCAGCTACCATCAACCTTTGAACCCGCGTCTTTTTTAACAGCCAACATTCTGATCCATAAAGAACAGCCGGTCTAACTACCATCCGATAGACTTTGCTTTTCAGTCCTAGGGGCACCCTCTTGCCACACAGCACACCTAAGGCAAACTTCCATTTTGGCCAGCCCGCTTTTATCCGCTGGTTACTATTCTCGTCAATATCCCCATTCTACTGGATAATCGAGCCAAGATACTTAAACTTAGCGACATTTGGTATCGACTTTCCATCCAGGGTGACTTCTCCCCCCGCATCTGTCCTTCCACTGAAACAACAATGAATGTATTTCATTTTCGATCTACTTAATCTAAAACCTCTAGCTTCCAGCGTATGTCGCCATCTCTCCAACTTGTCATTCACTCCCTGACTGGTCTCATTAATAAGAACAATGTCATCTGCAAATAGCATACACCATGGAACCTCATCTTGAATCCCTCTAGTGAGTTCATCCATAACTAAGGTGAAAAGAAACGGGCTTAAGGCGTAACCCTGATGCAGACCCATGCTAACGGCGAAGTCATTGGAGACCCCTCCTGGCGTCCTAAAACTCGTTCGCCCTCCCTCGTACATATCCTTAATCACACGAATATACAATGGTGACACCCCTTTCTCTTCCAAACATCTCCATGACACTTCACGCGGGACTCTATCATACGTTTTTTTCAGGTCAATGAATACCATATGAAGATCCACCTTTCTATCTCTGTACAAACCCATGAGCCTCCTGAGGAGGTAAATCGTTTCTATGGTCGACCTGCCTGGTATAAAACCAAATTGATTATCTGAAATCCCAACATCTGTTCGCAACCTTCTCTCAATCACCCTCTCCCATAGCTTTATAGTGTGGTTGAGCAACTTAATACCCCTAAAATTATTACAATCTTGAATATCCCCTTTGTTTTTGTACAGAAGGATGACTGCACTAGACCTCCACTCTCTGGACATCTTTGCAGTCCTAAAAATGACATTGAAAAGCTTCGTTAGCCACTCTAATCCTACTTCACCTAAACACTTCCAAACTTCCATCAGTATCTGATCTGGACCCTCTGCCTTCCCATTAGCCATCTTCTTCAAGGCCTCCTTAATCTCATCCTTTGTTGTATGGCCACACACTTGTGGATCAATACGCCTATCACTACACTCTCTGCCCCTACTATAGGAGTCTCCCATCCCTTCCCCATTAAGGAGTTTGGAAAAGAACCTTTGCCATCTCTCCTTGATTTCAGCATCCTCAGACAATACCTTACTATTTTCGTCCTTGATGTACCTCACAATACCTACATCCCTAGTTTTTCTTTCCCTAGCCCTTGCCAGTTTAAAGACTTCCTTCTCTCCTTCCGTGGTCCTCAATCTACGATACAACCTATCAAAAGCCAGGTTCTTTGCTACTGCCATAGTTTTCTTGGCTACCTTCTTAGCTGCCTTATATCTAATACTCCTAATCTCCCTCTCTTCATCTGTACAACTGTTCATGACATCCGCGTAAGCCTCTTTTTTCTCCTTGACTTTCTCTTTTACCTCCTTGTTCCACCACCAGGCACCCTCAATTTTGTTGCCACCTCTCCTAGAAAAGCCTAGGATTTCCTTAGCCGACCTTCTGCCATTGCCTCCCGCATTGAATCTGCATCCTCTACCCTCCTCCAAGCTCCTTCTTCAGTAATCCTCTCTGCTATTAACCCGACTTTGTCCTTCATGAGGGTCCACCCCTTAACTCTACCCTCCTTTTCTTCCTCTTTGAACACTTGAACTCCACATCCAATACCAGCAACCTATGTTGAGTTCCTAGATACTCACTAGGGATCACCTTATAATCCTTACAAGACCTCCGGCTATCTGCCCTCATCAGGAAGTAATCGATTTGGATCTTAAAGGAACCACTCTTAAAGGTCACTAAGTGATCCTCATCCTCCTTGAAATAGGAGTTGACCACCAACAATCCAACCAAAGAACATGGAAATAAGTTGCCTTTTTTTTAAATATTATTTGGCATGGAGCCCTTGGATCCAAAGGCCTGACCAGATCCTGTAGATAAAGGATTCCATGGGGGTGTCACCTTGGGGGGGGGGGGTGAATATTACCATAAGTTTATCCTTCAGCTTGTGTTATACCCATGGGCTTAATTGTGGTGAGTCTTCTATTTCCTCTGGATTCAACCAGTTGACTGCTTTGTTATTGATTGTCGAAACTCACTGGATGCTTGCCAGTTTACATTGTTTGGCTCTGTATATTTATATTCTGATGATTAATCAAAAACCTTCTATTAATGTGACACCAAGGGTTGCCGCCCATTTCTAAAAGGGGCAATGCCCTAAAAAAAAGGCCTTCATGAGGCATGCTATTAAATTAATCTTATCCAAAAGTCAATTTCGTACCATGTTTTGAGAACTTGATCCGACTACACAAACTCCAAAGTTCTCAAAAAATGAAGCTTGAAATCTTGATAGGACCTTGCTGTGCCCTAAAAAATTTAGCGTTGCCTCTCCTTCCGTGTATTCCTCCGTATAGCCAAATGGATCGTCTTCCAAATTCCTTGGAGCCAACTCTTGCTCAACCTTTATTTTTGATCAGCACTATTGTTCAGCGTTCTTCTCAAGCCACTCAGCACTATTTATTTACTCTGTTATTTGTCTCCTTTCCACCTGCCAAAGTGGTCTTACATTGTTTGCATATTTCATACTTGATGTTGAATTCCTCCCTATTAACTGGAAATAGGTATTGACTATTTATCATTGGCGTGTGGTTGGCTCTGTGGAAGATTCTTTTGGCTGTTGAAGTGTGCCATAAATTTGGAGTCTTTGATGGAGCAGGTCCTCTATTTGTGTTCTACTTGATGTTATAAAGTCACTTTGATCCTTTCTCTCCCTTTGTCCTGCATCAAACATAGGATTGAGCCAAATTCCTAGAGCCCATAACCCCACAGGCCTCCCCAAAATAATGGGTCTGAGCTGGGTCCAGAACTAAAGGACTGAGACTGAAGGCCTCCAGTTATGGCGCCAGCATGGGCACTGGATACTGATTAAAAAGATGCTTGTTGTGAACATTTTGATCAATTGATTGAATCTTGCTGTTCCTCAAATCTGATTTAGGTATTGCAGATCTTACGACCGTACTTTGGACATATCAAATGATAATTACTTCAATTTCTGTGATTGTGGAGTAGCATCCAATTCTGAAAAAGTTTGTGAACATGCTTTGTTGTCCTATATACATTAAAATTTGATATGTTCCCATTTTACTCACAAGGTTACAAAAGTTCACATGTCTGTTGTGCTATGCATATAACCTGCACTGCACGCCCTTGAAATAAGGGAAATGGAATCGTAGGCAGTTGCTGTTTAGTACTCTTTATGTATATCCTCTAGAGATCTCTGAGAACTTCATTTTGTGATTTGTCTTTCGTCGTGATGGTGATCATTTTATTTTTGAAGGATGAACGCTATGCAAAGTACGTAGGTTGTCTGGCAATCGTCCCAATGACATATGGTCGACATGTGCCAATTATTGCAGATAGAGTAAGAGCATTTTTTTAAATGTATTTCTAGTTATCCCTTAAATCTTTTATAACTTGTGTGCTTATTGGCCTTGTCGACATACCGGATGTTTCTTTTAATCAGCATTTAAATTTAGCAGCTGCAATGGCAGGTGAGTTCAACGGCATCTGAAAATTGTGGCAAAACAGTTCACTTTTGGAACTCTGGAATTTATGTGAATCTGAATTATTGCTGTGTGGCAGATCTGTCTGTGGTTCTGAGGCAAGAATGGAGAACTAAATGGCATCTTAAAAAGGATTAGACTAATTGTCTATAGCTCATTTCAGTCAACTGGCTGGAAATTCAGGGATGGCCTTTTCTTTTCTTTTTTTTCCCGGGGGGGGGGTTTATAGTACTCATGCTGAATGAATGAAAAAAGATGCGGGGAAACAGAAAAAGTGAAAAGGAAATGCTTGTGGCATAGAAAGAGAATGGTAGACCTTTTACCTGTGGTAGGACCGTTGGAGCCTAATATCAATGACCTATAAAACATTCTGGTTAATACCGTTGGAACCTAATATCAATGTCACCCATGTATTTTCGAGGACAAAAGCTTGTCATTTCAAGATTTCAAGCTTTATTTTTTGAGGTTGTTGTATAGTTGGAATGTGGGGCTTTGTGGTGGCAAAGAGTTAAATTTTTTGGCTTTCATCGATTGCATAATGGATGAGAGCTTAAGGGCATAATGTTTTTTGTAATGCCCCTTTTGTACATGGGTGACATCCCCTTGGTGTCCTTTTAATATATATATTTGATTACTTACCAAAAAAAATAAAAAATAAAAAATTCTGGTTAATACAATCAAATAATTTCCTCAACCTGACCGTCTTGCATTGGAGTTGCTGAACTCAGCTAGATTCTGGTTGGTAAGAGGTTTATGTGTGTATCTAGAGTCATAGACTATCAGTTGTTTGTATTGTGCAACTGGAAATATGGATACTTATTTTGGTACGCATGCTGCTTATTTCTTGATATCCTCTTTAAGAACTGCGAATACTTGAAGTTAGATGCTTATTGATCATATGACAGCTTGTTGATAAAGAATTTGGGACTGGAGTCCTCAAGATAAGTCCTGGGCATGATCACAACGATTATCTTCTTGCTAGAAAAATTGGTCTACCAATACTAAACGTTATGAATAAAGATGGAACACTGAATGAAGTTGCTGGGCTTTATTGGTAAGTCTCCACAATACATGTTTTTGTTGTAACATATTTACATTTGTCATCAGACAATGTAACTCATGTGAACTATGCTTGTGATAGTGGACTTGATCGTTTTGAAGCCAGAAAGAAACTTTGGGCAGATCTTGAGGAGTCAGGCCTGGCTGTCAAAAAGGAGCCTTACCCCTTGCGAGTTCCTAGATCTCAGCGTGGAGGAGAAGTGTGTATAGTTTATCCCAGCTCTGAACTCTATTAACTAGGGGTTGCTAACTTTTCTCTCCCTTCACAAGTGAGCTTATACTCTTGCTTTTCGTTCCTAAATTTTTTGAACTAGATAATTGAGCCCTTGGTCAGCAAACAATGGTTTGTGACGATGGAGCCACTGGCAGAGAAGGCACTGTGCGCAGTTAAAACAAGAGAATTGACAATCATACCTGAAAGGTTTGAGAAGGTACCATTAATCATGTTTGTGGAAGAAAGTGAATCTCAATTGGAACCCCCCCCCCCCCCCAGGAGGGAAATAAACGACTTCACGGTCCCTTCATGCTTGCTGATAAGTGAAGTACATGGAGATTGACAAGGGAAGCACCGAAGCACTTACCTTCAGTTTTTAGCTCCTTTTTTTCTTCTTTTTTTTTTGTTCCACCAAATCATGGGCAATATGATGAACTTGTCATTTTTAAGAATGGATCCTGACAATCCACTTCTATTCTCATTGTTTCATCCTGATCTGCCTCCATCTTCTTAGCTTTAGTGAATATAGTTTTGCAAGTTCTAGCTTGTTAGCACTGAGCAGACGCATCAGACCTGCATTTAATGACCTTAATTTCTCTGGAAATCATTTGTCACAGTGTCAGTGTTGTGCTCGAGTCCATATTCACTAGCTTAGGTTATTTTCTTTGTATTACCAGTTCTCAGGTCCAATTTGTATGAGCATGCGCCATATGTTTCTTTATCAACAATAACTTCCTGCAAAGTTTTTATTCTAGACTAGATGTGCTAAATTGTTTTAGTTGCTCCTGTTTTACCCAAAATATGATATTACTTGCTCTTTTAGGCATTAATCCTTTGTAACTTTACATCCTATGAAGGGTGATAATTCATGACTGTTGTCTTGGCTATCTAAATAGCAAGATAAACTTGGAGAAGCAAAAGGGAAGCATGAATGCTAAGTATGAATTCGGCATCATGCAACAAAATTAAATGTATTAAAAATAAATAAATTAAAAGAAATAAATAAGCTTTAAGAATACAAGCCCTCCTATAGTCCAACAGTTCCATGACTCTTGTGCTTATTAGTTATGGCATCATTATATTTATTCAGTTCATTAATTTTTTTTAATTACCAACTCTCACCCTTGTTTTTAACAAATTTTTATTGATTACCAAAGAACATTAATAATATTGTTGTAATATCCTATCTTGTTGTGTCTGTTCTTGACTATTTACATTTTTCTCTGTATTTGTTATTTGGTATTACTCTTGACTACATTATATGATTTCTTTAGTTGCTTCTGAGTACATTATTATTGCTATTGTTGCTGCTACCATTTCTGCAGGCTATTACTATTGATAGCTTTGTTGTTTCTTTTTTTTTTTTTTCCGGGGGATCAAAAGATTGTATTATAATTATAAGGACAGCTTATAATATTAGGACACCGAAGAGAGCCAGCCATGTAGCCATGTACGAAAGGGGTAATCCAAAAATCATGATGCTCTCAAGTTGTCATGAATAATTTTATCTACAAATCGCGAAAGGACAAATGCCATGCACTATTCAGGTTAAACCCCACCTATACAATGTTTTTAAAAAGAGTGTAATTCATGGTGATACATGACTTTGCCCTTAAAAGTTCTCTTTCCATAAACTCCAGCAGATAGTAGTAGAATCATCTTCCAAATGCCAAAAACCCAGTTCTTCTTCGTCCTCCTTTTCCAGCTTTACCCCAAAATAATTTTTGTTATTATAGCGGTCATTGGAATTTGTCTCTACGCTGGTGTTGACTGCCCAGAGGTGGGGCAACATGAGCCCCTCAAACTTCGTGAGAGGTGTGTCACACTGTGTTGTTTTGTTGAAGTTAAATTCTTTTCTAATGGATGTACTTTTAAACGAAAAACAGTTGGATTGCCTAACTCATATTTCCAGTCATTTCATGACAGGCTTTTCTAAATTTTCAGCTTTACTAATTTGTGCACTTTGCCTTTCCATTTAGATATATAATCATTGGCTGTCAAATATCAAGGACTGGTGCATAAGCAGACAATTGTGGTGGGGGCACAGAATCCCAGTTTGGTATATTGAGGGAAAAGATGGTGAAGAAGAATATGTAGTTGCTAGATGTCGTGAAGAAGCTCTGCAGAAGGCTCGACAGAAGTATGGAGAACATGCAGTAATATATCAAGATCCAGATGTCCTGGACACTTGGTTTTCAAGGTATATGAATGACAAGAGTTATTATTTGTGTGCCTCCTTATGTCCATTAATGTGTGCATTTATTTATGGATGGTTATTTGCATAGAACTGCTTAACGATTGTCCTCTACTCTTCTCTTCTTATCTGTCCAATTACGAATTAGGTGTTTCTTTTTTTGGGGGGGGGGGGCGTGTTTGTGCTTAGATAATCTATTCTATTCCATTGCTACTTTGTGGAAGTCTGTGCTCAAGATGTGTGTATCTCACCCCTAATTATCTGAAACTAGCAAAAGTAGCAAAGGAGAAGAAAAGAAAATGACAGTGACATTACTAGTAGTTGTACACTTGTACATGTTGGGGGTGGGGGGGGGGGGAACAAAGACAGCAAATGGTGGTGCACGT
>JACYFF010031958.1:83371292-83447961 GCA_017589665.1 Selenicereus undatus | reverse complement strand
ACCCCCCCCCCCCCCCCCCCCCCAAAAAAAAGAAAGCCCCTCTTATTTAGAGCTCACAATGGTAACCCCAGGATATCACAAACTCCTATGGACAGTCATTTTCTCAAATAGTAGCATTTAAATTGAGCCGAAATACATGTGAATGTCATCATGGCACTTTAATACTTATTGCTCTTTTTAATTGCCCTGATTGCCTTTCACACTGTTAACTGTGGCTGCTGAATTTCTTTTCATGAAATGTATTAGCCTTGTACATTACTTTATACATCTCACCTTCAACAGCACTAGTCTTCGTTATCACTCTCGATTTCATCATTTCTTTGTGGTCCGACAGCGAATGAAGCATTGTCATCTCAGCTACCACGGTCTTTTGTCCATGTGCTTCTGTGGTTGCGCAACCTGTTTTAAGAAGCAAATGGAGTAAAAAAAACTTCTGGCAGAAGAGAAGTCCGTGTGTTGATAGCTGCTTGTGTATGGGTTGAACAAAGCTATTCCACTTCACCTGTGTTATGTGTGAGGTGGACAGTGAAGCTGGGAGCTGTGTAGTTTTGCATCTGATAGTGGCTGGTTGTGAAATAAATTTTTGAAGTGAGAATGAGAGTTTTCTTTTTGTCCCCTTTGTGCTACTGAAGGTGGAGGAATGCATGTTTTTCCATCCGTATTCCTTTGGATGTGAAGAGATGATTTCATTTTTGGGGTAGAAGACAATTTATCTTGGGTCAGGCTGGTTATTTTGTCATGCTTACACATATGGTCTCATGCAGTGCCAATACCATGTTACCCTATCGTAATCAGTCTGCCATTCTTTGGGTAAGATGGTAATCTTTTGCCTTCTTGAATGAAGAAAACCTTAGTTTGAGTACAATACTAAACCAAGCCAGTCAACACCTAGTGTAGTATGCGGTTATGTTGCATGTATTTTTTTGCAAAGGAACTAGCTTGTAGAAATCCATGCATCTGCCTGACATTTTGTCCTGCGTATCAGCTGTCTAGTGTATTGTTCTCCTGATCTTCAACCAAATCTTTCAGACCAATGCTGGTAACAAGAAACTTGGTTTTCTTCTAATTGTTCATGGCTATTAGCAGCAGCAGGGCCAGCTCTGTCTACGACAGATATATCCTGCAATTCATAGTTTCAAGCCTCCAATATCATACCTTAAATGTCATAAATTTGTTTCAAGCTGATGATGTTTGAATCTTTTTAAGTTTTACTTTTTTTAGCCCAAAGATTTGAGCACTGTGTGATTCTTGGTGTTTGCTTTTAATCAATTCTGCAGCGCACTTTGGCCTTTCAGCACATTGGGATGGCCTGATGTGTCAAGTGAGGATTTTAAGAGGTTCTACCCGACAACAATGCTGGAAACAGGGTAAATGTGAACTTTGCTTTGCAGTCTGACATTCCTTCTTGCTGTCATCTATGGTTGCACTAGTAGCCAGAATATCATTTTAATCAGGTTGCATATTTGATGTCGGCATGTGATAAGTAAGTCTAGGATTCTACGCTTCTTGGAGGTAGTCTGGTGGTAGGGTGCTTGGTTTCCAAAGAGAGACGAAGATTTCGATTCTCAGGTTTTGTGTGCATGTAAATTTACCCACTAAAAAAAACAAAAACAAAATCAAGTCTCGAATTCTGAGAGTAAACCAAACTGTTCCTTCTAGTCTGATGACATGAATACTCAAAGACAATCCTAAGAGTAACACCAACTGGCATTAAATAAGAAGCACAGGCTTTGAAAGGTCAATTAGACATCTGTGCTTACAAGAGAAAAAACCATCTGATGCAGTCACTAGCACACAGAATGTTTATAGCTTGCTGCAACCTTAGTGTACTGTCTACCATAAGAAATGGGAATTCTGTCATTTAGTCTTTGAGTATTCTTCATGTCATTATGATTTTATATGTTTCTCAAAATTGTGGATGATCACACTTTATGGTCAAAATTCGGTATACCAGATCGTAGAAAGTCAAAATTGGCAAATAATTTCTGGGATGGTATTTTGGTTATTTGGTGACCCTTTTCTTTTTTATTTCTTCTGTTAGTATGTAAGTGATGTTTTACATAAAATGTGATTAGGAATGGTTCGAAAGTATGCCAAGTGACCTGTAAGCCTGTAATACAATGATAATTTTTTCCCCCTTTCCTAGTTCTTAAGTGTGATCAGTGTCACTCATGCATTTTTATCTTGTTTTACAGGCATGACATATTATTCTTTTGGGTGGCAAGAATGGTTATGATGGGAATTGAATTCACTGGAAAGGTTCCTTTCAGCTATGTGTATCTACATGGCCTCATTCGCGATTCTCAGGTTGGTTAGCTTCTCATTCCATATTTAGTATGATTATTATTACTATTCTTATTTCTTATCTGGAGGTGTAGACACTGCCTTGTTATTCAAGGAACCAAATAGTGATAATAAATAACAAATGGTCTGTGGGCAGCTTTGACCTCCTGCTACTTCTGTGCATAATCAGTTTTGGATGATAGAAATTAGCACTGATGAATCAGAAAGAAATTTAGCCTAAGCACACTTAACCTCAGAAAAGTATACAAGAATCTAAGTATACATGTAACCTAACTCCGTCTTGTCTCTTTAATATAATTTTAAATGCATTGGCCAATATAACACAAGGAAGCTAAATACGGAGTCTGATTCCATAGAGAATCAGGTGGGAATTGGTCTTAATAACCGTCAGTCAGGTGACCTTCCACCTAAATTTTATTAATGGACTGCGTTGGGTAAATTACCAAGGTCACATTTGAGGCCAAAAAGCATAATCCGAAGCACGCTCCAGCAACTGCAGAGGTTTTCGTGGGATCTTCAGCCAACTGGTATCATGTGCCATAGGGATTTGGGATCTGGGGATCTTCTGTTTGCTTTGCTTCATTACCTGTTAGGTAGAGGTCCTATGAAGTTAGGTTTGTAATTTCTTTTGTGATTTTCTTGGGGTAGTAAATGAAACTATAGAACATCACATGTTGTCTATGGAAGGCTCATTGAAAAGAAAAACAGAAGGTCATTAAGGCGTTCTATTTGTTTTCTGGATCATTTGGATGGAGAGAAATAGTAGTCCTTGATGGACCAGAAACACCTGTGGAGCACTACCAGGAGTAGATCAATATTTTGTGTTTTTTCAAAGAGGTCATATGTTCTTCTGCATCCAGTGTAGTTAGATCTTTGATTACCTTTTGCAGGGTAAAATTGGCTTCTAACCTGCAGCTTTGCATCCAATTCTTTTGTTTTCAAAATAATCCTTTTGTCTTATCAAATATTAAAATAAATTTGTTGGCAAACAGGTTGTGTTCATTGGACCTACTATTGGAAGGCAAATTAGATGACATTTTGTTCTGCATCTTCTGACTTCGTCAAGTCTTGTAGAAGTAAGTTAAAATGGACATGATTAAAAACTTGTGAGGATCCTTTTTTTCATTGTTTTAAAAAGAAAATTTCGGATGAGGTAATTTAACTGGATCATAATAATTCCATACAATTCTAAATGGCTCTCGTAGAGTCCACCTAGACCTGTTGGCGTGGACTTCTAGCACTAGTGGTCTCTGGTTTGATTCTTGGGGCTTGGCTGGGCAAATGCATTTGTAATCTTCCATGGTCCACATTATGAGGTTCAATGGAGGTTAGTTATCTATTAAAAAGGAGAAATTTGGATGATGATGTTGCATGAGAAATTGCCGATGCTTGTTAAAAATGTATCTTTAATTAGATCGATGTTCAGAGATGTGATGGGGTTTCACACTATAGATGACTATGCTCTGAGTCCAGCTCTTGTGACCTTTTGATAGTTGCTTTTACAAGAGATGATTTATGTTCAGACATTGTTGCATCCTTTGAATTCATTTGTGATTAATTTCTCCTTTCCAGGGCAGAAAAATGTCAAAAACATTGGGAAACGTCATTGATCCAGTTGATACAATCAATGAGTTTGGAACTGATGCATTACGATTTGCACTTGCTATGGGATCTGCTGGTCAGGTCTGTCTCAATTATTCTAACCCAAGAGTGAAATTTCTGATGAATATGGATTGATGTGTAACTAGTATCAGTACATGAGAGGTTTTTTGTACGCATTAGTTGAACTCTGGCCATAAGAAACAATACTTAGCTGACTTTAGAAGGCCCCCTGTACTTTTGACTTCTATAGCATCTCTTGATTTGTTTATAAAGACAGAATAAGATCAAGTGAGAGATGTAACGGAGGCTAGAATCTAGATCTCAGTTCTTTCTGTGTTTGTGGTACCTGGGACAGCATGTTTGAATATTGTTCAGGAACTCATAGGCAGGCGATATAAGCTGGATGTTCAAGCCCAGATGAGTCAGGAACAAATGAGATGTGTTACACTACAGGATAGATAGCTACCCCCCCCCCCCCCGCGGGGGGCCCTCAATCATCTAATCCATTGTCCTGCTATAGGTTGTGGACCACAATTGCAACAGCATTACATCATTTGTGCTAGCAGTGCTGTACCATTTTTTTTTTAATTTATTTATTTTTGATCAGGAAAAGAATAGATATATTTCATTAACAAAAGGCTGGATGCAAAGATAGCATCCTACAAAAGGCTATACACATCCCATATGCACAGTATCCACAAAATCTAAGAGATCAAGAGAAGAGTAACAAAAGATCCCTTTGTCCCAAAAATAGAGAGCCTTGATGAAATAATCTTTGAAACATTGAAGTGGCATCTCGACATCCTCAAAGACTCTTCTATTTCTTTCACACCAAATGCTCCAAAAAATTGCATGAGGAAATAATCGAGCAATCTTCTTCTTCGCTTTCCTGCCAAAAAAGCCCTCCCATGCATAGAGGTGATCCGAAATAGAATGGGACAAAACCCAAGAAACTCCTAAGCAACTAAAGGCTAGATCCCAAAGAGCTTTTGCAAAAGGGCAATGAAGCAATAAGTGGTTCACCGATTCTGCTGCAGCCTTGCATAACGGGCACCAGTTCACTAAGATCTTACCCCTCTTTTGCAAATTATCGAAAGTCAAAATATTGTCATGGGTAGCCTCCCCCAAAAAAAAAGACACTCTAAATGGAGTCAGAGATTTCCAAATGATCTTCCAAGGAAAACTCATTCCCCATATTCGATGCAAAGGTGCAGAAGGCACAGAGGCAAGCCTCATATAATAAGACTTCACCGTGAAGCTTCCTTTAGGATTGAGATTCTATTATGTTGCTCACTGCAATTAATTTAATCATTCACACTCAAAGTTATTTCGTGAACATATCTAAATCCGTATTCCCAGGGCTGGTCCTACCACCTTAGCTTCTAACTTCCTTTCTTTCTTGGCTAATCCGATTCTCTTGCAACAGTTTATATCCATGTTACTTGGGATATGGACTTATTCTAGATTGTCCCTAGTGTGCTTAAGAAGATAATGTCCATATTACTTTGGAATATATCCTAGTGGATATTGTGAACTTAAGAGTGGAAGTTGCAATGGTAATCCATACTAATACTTTTGTGGGGTTTGGTTGCATGTAATGTGTCTCTTAGAATTGGTCTTTCAGCCTGCACAAGTGCTCACAGGGTAAGGCTGCCTACATCTAGATCTCCCCAGACCATGCGAAAGTGGGACCCATATTAGGAGTCGTCGTAGTTGCGTGTAATGTAATGGAGTTGTAATGCAATCAACTTTGCAATGCAATTTGCTATATAATATAATGAAAAAGTAATTACATTAGCATGTTTGGTTATTTAAAATGGGTGCTGCAGTTACAAACGTCTACTTGGTTCATCATATGCCATGAATGTGCTTGGGGGGGGGGGGGCATAGAAGAAGAACAAGAGGGAGAGAAAGAAGAGAGAGGTGATAGAGGAAAAGAAAGGAGAAAAGGGAAAGAAGAGATGAAAAGGGGGGTGGGAAGTGAGGGAGTGTATAGTGCACATAGTTGAGATATGTACATCATACATGGGATTTGTACATTCTATTCAACATTGCAATCAAAATTACATAGATCGGTGGATGTAATCACAATTGCATAAGTTGAGGTAATCTTTTTTGCAATGTGATCAAGATTCCAAGGTTCATATGTAATCAAACATGGTAATGCTAGTACCATTGCAAGTACTTGCTTGATTGCAGTCAACCAAACAAGCCAAAAGTGATGCAGGAAGCTAATCTTTCCATCGTATCTTATTAGTTTGTTTGAATGCAAGAGAAACCTGTACAATGTACATAGTACACTAATAATCAGGACTTCTAACCATGTCATTCTGGCACTGAAGATCTTAGTTATCATCTTTCGCAAACTGTTAAACAAATTCGTATTTATGAGTTATCTTCTGATCAGACATTTGTCTTTGCTAGTATGAGTTTGCAAACTATTGCTTGATGACCGTGATGCTCGTTTGCTGGTGCTTTTGTGTTTTCTCCTCCTTTTTTTAGGGGGGGGGGGGGCTTAGGTATAGCTAGTTAATCTCTTTGCAGACTGCTACCGTCCTACGATACTTGTCTATACTTTGAGACAATGTAGTATTCTGTGCTCCAGCTCATTCGCTATATGTTTGCCCATGCTAATAATAACTTCTAAACTATTCCTTGATGAAAGTGATAGTGTGTCCTGGTGATTTCTTTGATGCCATTTGTAGGTATAGGTGGTTAACATTATGCCGTACTCCTCCAGTGTATCCTGAATTTGTTGTGATAGTGTATATTGTTAGTTCAGCTAATTGACTATTCTTAGCAATCTAGTATTTCTACAACAACACCACCTCCCAGTGTGGGTCCTGCTTTCGCGGGGTTTGGGGACAATCTAGTATTTCTCTTTGTCGAAAAATAAAAAAAAAAGTCTTTCGTTTTTTCGCAAGAGTAGTGTTTGGCTCCTTCGTTGGATTCTATTTGTTTGTCGTCATGTTTGAACTGATCGTCAAATGTTACTATTTTTGAGACAATACCTTGTGATGTACAGTAAGCACTATTCTTGACACATCGTGGTTTTCTTTTCTCTATTTAAATTGGAGATGGGTGGGGGGATTTGAGGGACTAATTGACTAGTTGATTTTGATTTACGGCGGTTGATATTGATGAGTTGTGCTGATACCACTAGTTTCCAACAGGACCTGAATTTATCAACTGAAAGATTGATGTCCAACAAGGCTTTCACTAATAAACTCTGGAATGCTGGCAAGTTTGTGCTGCAAAATTTGCCGATGCGAAGTGATTTTTCTGCTTGGGAAAACTTGCTTGCATATAAGGTTTGTACATTTCTTCATTTGAATTATTCTGTGAAGTTAGCCTCAATGGATGTGCAATTAGTAGCCTTAAGCGTTCAGTTTGATATTTGAACTGCTGGAAGTTTAGGTCTTCAATCCTCATTTTCTGTTCTTGTTTGACCATTAATGAAGAGTTTGCATAATAGTATTGTGCACTCTGACTGGACCTTTGAGCAAAATTCGACGTTTCTGTCAGTGTTTGCATTGACATTATCACATGGGTTATGTTTGTCTCCTAGGAATTTGTGCAATCCTCTTATGTTGATCATTTAGCGAATTAAGGTATCTTTGCCCAGCTTTTGCGGTTAGCACCAGGAAGCTTTTAATGCAGCCATCTCCGATAGAACCTTTAGAGTGGAGGAAGGTGTAATGAATGAAGTATGACAAATATCTTCACATAGATTGCATATTATGTATTTATTTTATTTTGTACTCCACCCTGCTATTACTATCCTTTGCTGACATTTAACAAATTTGAGAATGGAAACTTATCTGATTGCTTTATCCTCCTAATTTTAGATGGTGAAGGTATTTAAGTTCTGAGAGAACCTCAAGCAAGGATAATATTGTTATTTTTCATGCAAGCTTTAATGCTCATATTGACTGTGGCAGTCAAAATGAGAGCACTTAAAAAAAGAAATTCCGTCACATTGAAATTAAGTGATGATGTGGTAAAGCGTTTCTAGGAGATGCTCAGAGGAAGGATGTCTGCTAGGATTTCTGGGAGATGCGGAGATGCGTATAGTGAGGGAAGTATCCATTGGACAATCAGGTGTAACTTGTTAGGTGCATTTGCAGACACATGGCTTTCACATCTAATTGCATTCAATGTTGTTTGGTTAGCATAAACAATTGTTGTTCCATGTTTGTGCTAAAATACAATGTTGTCTTGGTGTATAAAGTAGTTGAGCTTTGCATGTTGGTCTAGTGCTCAATTCCCTGGGCAGTCTATACTCTGAGCTTTTCTCCTTTTGTTTTTTCGATCCCTCTTCTGTTGTAGTCATCTTTTCCTCCTCCCTGCGCCCTTTAGTAATAATCATCTCTCCCCCTTCCTCCTCCAGATTTTGCCTTCTCCTTTTCTATTTTCCGTTGGTTTGGTTTTTCAAAATTCTACAGAACTTTTTACTATGTTTTTTTTTTTTTTTTTACTTTTCTAAGAATTATTAATGGCACATCAGTTTTTTTATGTAATTGAATTTTGTGTATTTAATTCTCTGTTTTTATGATTTTATTCCTTTTTTAAATTTTTTGGCAACATTCTCTCTCTCTTGCTCTCTCTCTCTCAGGAAGTGATCAATATCTGTGTTTGATTTAGAATTTAGCATTTTCCTCTTAGTGATCAGTATCTTAATTTTACATAATGAACCTTTTCAAAGGGGATGAACTCGAAGCTGCAGTTGTGAAACTTCACTAGCTAAACTATGAAACTTTCACTTAAATTTAACGAACAGTTAGTTTCAAATGATGAACATTTTCTTTCAAATCGTGAACATTTTCTGGGGTGCCTCTAGCATTGCAGGGCTGGTTGCATTGATGGATCGGAACCATGTTGCTTTGTGACATTGTGAATAGGCAAATAGGTGTCATTGAACCTTTCACTGTCTAGAAATGATAGGATCTCAACAAATGTGTCCACTATTCCTACTTTTCTTTCTTGAATGGAAGTACCCGTTGTAATTATTAGAGCTCCCTGTGGATTGGATTTAGCTTACCATCTCTTGTTAAGTGTGTCCACTAGAAAGGATTTTGCTTACTACAACAACAACCATCTTCCAGTGGGGGTCGCTCTTACGCGGGGTTTGTGGAAATTCAGATGTAAGCGGCCTTACTTTTGTAGGTATTAGTGCGTATCACTACCCCCGGAGAGCCCGATTCCAATAGACCCACAAAAAGGTTTGGGAAAACATTTTATAGTTGGAAATCCTTTGATAAAAATAAATACATAAATGGATAGATAATAGATAGATAATAAAATAAAAGCACTGAACTACAAATAAGTCACATAATAACCTATACAAGCATGCATAAGAACTGAAAATGCACAATAATTGATAGCGAAAACCAAGCACCAGCAAGGATTTAGCTTACCATTCGCTAAACTAGGGCAGACCCTAATGCTCCCCCGCCCCCCCAAAAAGGTGAAGGATATTATTAGCACACCAGCAGGGAACATTCAGCAAGAAGGCCAAGCAAAAAAAGCAAATTTCATGCGTCCTAGTTTATCTATGGCTATCTATGAAATTAAGATACTATGGAGCACTGGTCTACTGTTATAAACTAGCCTGAGAAATGAAATTAAATTCTTGACGTCATGCTGAGTCACCTTCAGAAATCTGTTGGTCCCTTTCTTTCCTTATATCCAATTGTTGAGAAACCAGCTTCCAATGTTTTGTGGTGCATCTTTTTGTCATCCCTCTTTCCTAGCACCAACAGATAGCTGGTATTTCTCGGTTGAGTGGGAAAATTCTGATTAGAGATAATGACCTATGCTGAGAAAAGAGATCCCGAGGACACAGGATGAGGACATAATCAGTTGGGCACTTGGGCCTCTCTCATTTCTTGATTCCTTTCTTTTTTATTTAACAAGGAAAATAGAATATATTTGCATAATGTGAACAAAAGGTTGAATGTAAGGCAAGCATCCACAAAAGGACTATATACATTCTACAATAGAATCTATTCACCAAGTCTACAGCATCAAAAGAAGACTGGCAAAAGCTCCCACTGTCCCCCAAAAAAAGAGTCTTGATCAGATTATCTTTGATGCATTGAAGAGGTATTATCTTGCTTCTTCTCCAAGCCACCAAGGCATCTTTTACATTCTATGGTTGAACCTCGATGAACCCTCATCAAAGACAGCAACAATTCCCAAAGCCAAAGCAATGACCCCTCTCTATAGTTGAACCTAACTTTCAAACCTCATTTGCTAAGCAATTAGATTTTCCATCTTGCTTAGGAGGGTTTCTTTGGTAGGAAAGCTAAGGGGAAGGATGCCGTGTTAATTTATAATTTTATCATGCAACAGGAGTGGGTGACATCCCCTTGGTGTTGTTTTTAATATAAATTTTTTGATTACTCACTGAAAAAAGGGGTTAGGTTCATGATGTGTTCTGTCTATATTAAAGTGAAGTAGACAAAATATATTGCTTTGAATGAACTGACATAAGTCTTTTGGCTTTTTCAGGAGCTTAAAAAGCATGGTCATGAATTTCTGCATGTTGTCCTGTTTTGCTAGTGAGTAGGCAAGAAAGTTTGAACTTTTATTCTTAAATAAAATCTCGTTTCTTGTAAAAAGGGATAACCCTTCCCCCCCGCCCCCCCAAAAAAAAGAAAATGAATGAGAAGGAACTTTCTCCTGAAAATGTTCAGTTCAACCAGGCTATGAAGGGCTTTTCTTCTTTCTTTTGCTAGAATGTAATTCCATTATACTGGGGAAAAAGCTTTGATAATCATATGGATTTTAGTCCATCTCTATTCCCTTTTGGCTAGTATTTAGATTTTTGGTTAAATGTCAAGCATCGCAAAATATGTAAGCCTCTGAGGGCACTAACTTGTTTCGCAATATCTACCAACTTGCCCTTCTTTTTATTTTTTAGTTTAGTTTTCTGTTCAGATATTATTTGTGGACCTGGGAACAAATTATGAAAACTTACCAAAACGGAGCCTTTTCCTCTTACTCTTGTTTCACCCGGCTCTCTTTCTTGTTGCTTTCATTCCATCTCTGTGTTTAAGTACATTTCTGATGTTTTCAAATAGGGGATGGGATTGGCATTAAGTTTTTGTCTATCTGTTTCATTGACAACTATCCTTTTACTAAAGACTGTTGGTTGCCTTTTTCTGTTAATTTATTATTTATTTCACTTTCTCCCCCCATTTTATTTTTGGGGGGGTTTACAGTTTGATAATGAGGATTCACTGCTCAGGCTGCGATTACCAGAGTGTTGGGTGGTGAGACCATGTTCTGTTTCGCCTTTAATTTACTTAATATGAGCTCTATTATGCTGATGTATTTTTGAATTATCAGGTGTCAAAACTTCATCTACTTATTGACCTGGTGACTACAAGCTATGATAAGTACTACTTTGGAGATGTTGCACGAGAGACATATGATTTCTTCTGGGGAGATTTTGCTGATTGGTATGGCTATTCTTAGAGCCTTCCTCCAAAATTACTGTTTTAGAGCAGGAAGTGTAGAGATGAGAAATTTCTCAGCTAATCTTGGCAACATGATAATAATATAGCTTCTACATGGAAAGACATCTCATAAATTTCCTCAAAAATGGGTGGAGGTTGTCTAACCTGCTTCAAAGTAAATTCAAGTAGCCCCTAGTCTTGTAAGCACCACCTAGCTTCATGCACTTCATGGCATTCTTGTGGTTCAAGCTGAATTAAGCAGGTTGACCTATTCTTTCCTTAGTTTCTGTTATGACCGTCATTGCATTAATTTCTGAACGACATGAAATTTAGATGTTTGTTTGCTTCCTTCATTCTCTAGACGTGCCTGAAATTGGAATCCTAAGCATCTTCTCTAGTTCTTATCACTTTTAGAAACTGGACACTTGAGAGTGTTATTTACATCATAGTTGCGAGGATCACTACCTGCTCTCCGTTCTGCAATTTGGATCATCCGATCCAAAACTCGGTACGTTTTTGTTCTGCAATGCTAGGAGTGCATTCCAGAGCTGTGAACTTGGCGATCCCTTTTCTAAGAGCACAAAATAGCCTGAAAATTTGAAAATGATGAAAGAAAAATAGAAAAAGAAAACAGAATCATTGTTGAAGGCAGACTGCAAGCATACCAGAAGCGAAATTCAGTAGCCATGGATATCTTCTGTAACATTGTTGCAGAAAGGAAGGGAGAGAGAGGGGACTGGACTGTCGAGAGAGGGTCAAAGTTGTTAAAAATTGGGTTCTTTTTACCTTTACTGCCTCTCATGCTTATTTGGTGAAAAGGACTATGGGGAAGGGAAAAGGAACCACTGCTATTTATTGGAAAGTGGGAAGTGGGAACACGCATCAGTTGTAATTAATAGATTCTGATTATTGGGTACAGTAAGCGCATCAATTACTTTAACAAAACAATAATGATAAGTTTTAATTTTTTCTTTTTCTTTTAAAAAGAGAGATATGGGGTTTGGTTTTTGTGTTCATGAAAGTTATTTTTATAGTATGGATTTTTATTAAAGCAATTTAAGTTTAGACTACAATGTTATGGTTAAAAATAAAGAGGGAAAAAGAGTCCATTCAAATTGGAATTTTAATTTTACATTAACAATCCGAAATTACGAATTTCGTTCCCAAACATTGTTCCAAATGACCTCCTCCCTTCATTCCCCTTTTTAGGGAAGTGGCACTCGGCATTCCCGTCCCACATTCCACAATCCTAGTAACTATGGTTTAAATCATCAGTTGTCAATGCTTCAATTGTTTCCCCATGATTTCTCGTTTCTCAATATGCAAACTTATAGATGCTATATAAGATCTGCCCAAGATTCAACCAACCAAAAAAAAAAAAGGAGGCTGCCTAAGCAGGACACTCCTTGTGGTAGTTGCCACATACTTTTATGAACTTCAGTTCCTACAAAGACTGAACTTTAACCCTCATCTTCTTTATCAAAATCTCCAATTTGTGCTGGTGGCTGAAGTGAACTAATGTCATTCGAATTTACTTATACTATTTTACGTGTTCGTTTCTTTTTGCTTCTTATCTAGGTTACCTAACTAAATTTCATGCCTTGATTTCTTCTGCAAACAGTTCTGTTATCTGTTGAGGCTTTAGTGCATGTAGCTCCTTAGATGAGAGTATGAAACTACATGTCCCCCCCTCCCCCCTTTGTTGTGCGGTTCCATGAGATGGCCCACGTTGGATTCCGAATGCTAGTGGGGAAAGGTTTGGGAGGGGGGGGGGGCACATAAAGGAAAACCTTGCCGTCCCTGACCCCCTTGTGGAATTGGAACCATACATATCTTTTGATGGGATGAGAAACTACTTATGCAATTCCTCATGTGAATTTATTTTGCTACGTTTAGTGAAATCCTGTCATGGTTTTGAATTTTTGGGACTGTAAATTTAGTTTTAGGAAAAATGTGAGTTAGTCATTCTTTTTTGCGGATTTGTCTAAAATTAAGAATATTTCATCCTGGGCCCCCCCCCCCCCCAAAAAAAAAAAAAAACCAGGATTGGTATTGGGGGCATTGATTTCCCTTGAGGTTTCTGTGGATGCTAATGGGTATTGGTCTTTGTTGGGCCTTTATACTATGTGCTTTCCCATGGCCTAGCTGCTTTAATGCAAGGGTGAGCTATTGGTTGAGAAATCTCTCCAATTGGCATGGGTGGGTCACTTCATCTCATTCAAGCTTCTTTGCCTTCTTCAACCAAGAAATTTATCCTTTTAAATGCAACAAATGTTTATGTAATCATGCTTCAATGCTTCATGATGTCAATGCTACCAAAAATACTCTGATGTTGTCTCCAAGGCCCTAGCCACAACATGCAAAGTGGATGTGTTCGCTTTTATAGTTCATGTTGGCCTCTTTAACAAGCATGTTCATGTAAGAGGTTTTGTTAATGTGCAAATGACATGGCATGGAATGTGTTATTTTGGAGAATACAACTTATTTCCAGCATTAACCAGTAGGTTATTTATCACTATAGCTCTAGATGAATATCTCTATTCAGGATCTTATTATTTCTGGATGAAATTACCTGCGTTTAATACTTTCCTCTGTCTCATAGGTACATTGAAGCTAGTAAAGCTCGTCTCTACCAGTCTGAGGATAATAATATAACTGTAGCAGCAAAAGCAGTGCTTTTGTATGTCTTTGAAAACATATTGAAGATGCTGCATCCATTCATGCCATTTGTCACTGAGGCTCTTTGGCAGGTGATGTATTGTGCCCAATGTTACCATGATTCTAATAGAAAGTGTTCCAGTTACCTGAGCAACGACTTTAGTACTTTGAGATGAAGGGTTTCTAAATCCTGTCTACTTGAAATCCCTTTCTTTTTTTCTTTCTTTCTTTCTCCCTCTCTCTTTTTTTTGGGGGGGGGGGGGGATGAGGTGATGGCATCCTGGTAAACTCAAGATTTTCGCTTCTTGATTTGTTTTTGATGCGGTGATAGGTTCTTAGTTATCACAAGTATTTTATTTTGTTATTAGATCCAATAAGTTCAAATATGGTGCTGCCATTGGGTTAAGAAATGTGCTGGAAAATAATGGCCATCAGTATATCTTGATATACTGTAAATGGGTCAGGCTTTTCTTTCATTGCATCTTAACTTCTGACGTATTGTAACTATCAGAGGATGTTGGAGGCACTTATATTTTTATTTATTTGTTGTCCTGTGGATAGGAAAATGTCCTTCTAGACTTCTGATTGAGAGGAATGCATGAACTACCGCCGCGCAACCCCCCCCCCCCCCAACCCCAAAAAAAAATCCGATGAATGCCCTGCAACCCAGGATTCAGCCAAGACCTGAGCTTTTGTTGCACCAAGATGCAATGCTCAACACAATGGGAGTGTGGCTTCCTGTGTTCTCAGTTTTAAATCCCGAGGGTGCCCATAGCAAGCATACAAATGCCATTGAGCAAGCTCTATTGCTCTTGAATGTTGTAGTTCCTCTCTTCCACCTGGTTTATCCTCTGATGTATGATGCACGTGCATTTTTAAAAGTGACCGAGAAGCTTGAAATGCATATAGGAGTACATATTCAGTTGGGAATTTGTTATCTTGGAATGTTGGTTATGTTTTTGAGTTGCATCGCAATCTTGAATTTCTAACATTAGGCATTGCCTTTCTTGTCAATTTAATTGACTTGTAACTAGAAGTCATAAGGCATCTGCCCAGGAATTGCTCATAAATAAATAAATGAAAGAAAAAGTGTACCTTGTAGACCTGGCACTCATGCAAAGGAAAAAATGGTTGGGGGGTATGCAGTTAGATTTACCTTTTCAGACTTCTCTCCTGTCAGAACTCAGAACAAATCCCAAATCAGATCTTCTTTATAGCTGGAAGATTGGAAAGATCGAGTTGTTCGTATAGTTCCTCATCATCTAGGTGAAAATGCATATCTTCCGTTCACTTCTCTTTTCATTCTTTGGCAGTTGTTACACATTGGAGGAAAATAATAATGGTTTTAGGTCCAAGTATTAATGTACAGATGAGAATCCATGCTTAATGCTGAGATGTACTTATGACTTCCAATATTGTTTTTAATATACTTTCTTGATTAGATAATAAAGTCTCTTCATAGCCTTGGAAGTCCTTGTAATGTGGTAGTCCATTCTGTTGTGATTGTGATAATGATTCCCATTTATATTTCAGGCGCTCCCCAACCGAAAAGAGCCTCTAATAATTTCTCCATGGCCGCAAACTTCTCTTCCGTCATATTCAAATATGATAAAAAGATTTGAGAATCTTCAAGCTTTGGTGAGTTTAAATGATTGCATCCCCCGAGTCTTAAGGCTTCTCGGTTTGTTTATGCTGTCCGCAAATTTGAAAGCCTTCCTTTTCTGTTTTCCAGACTAGGGCTATCCGCAATGCCCGAGCGGAGTACTCTGTTGAGCCAGCAAAGCGCATATCTGCAACTATAGTTGCAAACCCAGAAGTCTTACAGTATATCGCTGTAAGTATTGAGTTGCATCATTTCTTCCCGACTGTCTATGGTTTTTTTTCCTTTGAGGTCTTGACAAAAGCATTTTACACTCTTTAGTAGGTGGTATAGCATTTGCATTGCTGAAAAGTGAAAACTGTATATCTTCATGCTCCAATGCAAGTTTATTGATCGGACATGCTGGTGCTATGTTTACTTGAGCTTTCTTAGTTCTGAATTAAAGATGTAATTTTAACTCTCAGTTTGGAATATGAATTCTTGATTCATCTTGACTTCAGTTTGCTCTCTGCTTACTCAAAATCTCGCAGATTCATATCACTATTTCACATAACTAACGTGAAAACAAAATATCCTCAATTAAGTTTTTTATACATCTGTAAAACCAAACTGTTGTTGGTACTTGGTAGTATCCCCAAAAACCATATCTTCCTGGTTCACAATAATCTGGTGATGGGGATTAGAGAAGGGAATGACGCATCCACTAGTCAACCTATATATTCGTAGTATGACGATCCTATTATGTGGAAAAGAGCAAGGAATTTCTAAGTTTATTTCTGCCTTTTGTATTCTCTGCTATCTAAGTTAGGGGGGAAAGGTCTTCTGGATTGCAGAGAAACAGAGCACAATGGCCTATGAAACTAGGGCTTTTCAAATCTTGGTTGCATCATCAGCAGTCTCTGTGCAAGGTTGATTATTGGGTAACACTATATACCTCTGGATTCCCCCGGGTATCTTCACCCTAGTTTGAACATAAGCGGATGGTTTGGGTCGGTTGGGCAGTGTTGTAACTTTTCGAGGGAGGAATGGAAGGGATGATCACCAGTGAGAGGGGGCATAACTGGAGTTCTGGACTGAAGTTTGGTGACTTTGATGAATTATTCCTTCAAACATAAATTATCTGTCTATTTTTTTTATATAAACTTATTGAATAATAAACATTTTTGGTAAGGCTAATTGTCTTCATTTTACCAAGCGATCCAAACAAAGTTTAATGGTGAATCATGATCCAAACTAGAGCCCCCAATGAACATGCCCCCACGACATGGGATCCTGACAAAATTGTGTATCATGATCCTGGACTCATGTGGCGATCACCAACTCTGCTAACTCGAAAGTTTAGGAGATGTATAAATGCACTGGACAAATATCTAATATCAATCACTCTAAAAGGGAAATGAATGAACAAGTTGAAAGGCAGAGCTGCATCTGCATGAGATACTGCGAATGTGCATCTTGCATCATCACTCTATCTGTTCTTGTTCTTGTACTTTGATCATCAGGCAATATATATACCTGCTGTGTGGTTTTCTGAGTCTGGTAAAAATCAAAAGAACATTGTTTCCCTGTCCGAAGTTAAAATGTTCTTAAGCTTGTAGTCTTTTTCATTCTAGGAAGAGAAGGAAGTGTTAGCTCTCCTGTCTCGACTGGATCTCCAAGCCATGCATTTTACGGAAACACTGCCAGGTCTGCTGTCAGTATAGTTATCAGACTTGTTTATAAGAGATGTTGCACTTCCATACCGTGGATGCTAACAGCAGCACTGTACTTCAGGAGATGCAAATCAGTCGGTGCATCTAGTTGCGAGTGAGGGCTTGGAGGCATATCTCCCTCTTGCTGATATGGTAGACATTTCTGCTGAAGTCCAGCGACTTCAGAAGCGTCTTGTTAAGATGGAACAAGAGTATAAAGGCCTTAAAGCTCGCCTCAGTTCCCCTAAGGTAGAATTTCTCTTAATCGTAATATTTTTGAAACTCTTTTTCTTCCATTATCTAAACCCTTTTCCAACTAAGCCTTGTTCTCGTTGGTCAAAACTTTTGCTTCGTTTCAGTATGTCTGTATGCACTAGTTTTGGAATCTAGAATCTAAATAATTCTGGTGAATTCTGCATGAATCTGGGTAAATTAAGATTTGAAATATCTAGATTTTGGACAGTTAAGATCTTAAATCCAGACAGACCTGGGCTTTGAATAATTAAGCTGAAGAGAACAGACGTGTAGTCGTCCAGGATTTAAGCTGAAGAGAACAGACGGTGTACTAGTCGTCCAGGATGCCCATGCTGCATCTGTTCTGGGATTCTTATGGGTGACGGTGTTACTGTTTTTTATGATTGGTACTGTCCTATCTGGCTAGACTCTGATCAGATCAGAATAGAGATTGGAACAGACAACTTTGCTCTATTGATATTGGGATTGTTTTCAGCTGTAGGAACATAGATTAAAAGGCAATCAGTCAGATGGCTTGTACTGTGTGCCAGAATATGTAAAGTTATACTTGGGTACCTAGAAAGGGGATGGAAAAATGACTCTTGTGTGGATTGTATGATTATGTGACAGATACAAAATTTTAGAGAAGATTCCAAATATTTTTCAATATTAGCCTGGTGATCGATAATTTTCATTTTGCCTACTCATTTTCGTTTCTTCCTCAAAAAATGAGTTTTACTAGAAGATGCATTTTCCTTGCTTATTTTTGTACTAAAAAATGTGTGATAGAAATTTGGATGATTTATGTAAACATGTAGAATAACACAGAAAGGTCGATTTGATAAGTGGACTGGAGATCAGAATTGAAGCAGCCTCCCCTTAAAGTTGATGATTTTGCATGTAACTTCTATCAAACTCCAATATGCCTGTAGTCTAGCCTTTCGGTAGTCGTTTGTTAAGCTAATGGGGCAAATTATGATCGTCCAATTATAAATGTACTGTGGCATTTTAAAATGCACTGAATAACCGAATGTCTCGGTTACACTCTCTTCTACGTGCTGAATAGTAGCTAGATTCCAAGTGAAACAGCCTCTGTGCAAATCTAAAAATATGGTCAAGTAGGATAAACATGACTTGGCTGCCTCGCAATGCTTTCCTCAGTAGTACTCAGGGTCTCAGGGTTATTTGCTTGGTGTGGTGGATGAGTTTCAAAAATAATGCCTTTAGCCTGTGTTTGAAATCCGCCTGCTTTACGCTTGCTTGCTTTCTCTTGTAGTTTATAGAAAAGGCACCTGAAGAAATTGTCCGTGATGCTCAAGAGAAAGCGCAAGAAATGGAAGAGAAGATAAATTTGACAAAGAACCGTTTAGCATTCCTCGAATCGACAAATTTGGTGGCGGAAACTGTTTAGGAGCCGGTAATTGCCTGATTCTTTGGAGCCCATTTTGGCATCTTCTATGTCAGGTACATCTTGGAACCTTGTGGCGGGCATTATTTGCACTTTCGTCGATGAATGCTTGGGCATCTATGGCTGGACAGAGATATAGCTTGCAGCTTTTCGTGCCCATCCTTCTACTACCAGTAGAAATGCCAAGAAAAGAATGGTGCTTCTGCATCCTGCTTGCATCGTTTTGCAGTTTCAACGAAATGATGTTCTGCGATTTTGGCTTTTGTGCATCTATACGTAGAGTTCGAGTAATACCATACGATGTTCAATGAAACAGAGGACTTTGTAATTGTTTGAATGTTCTATTGATTTAGCCAATCTTGGGTTTAAATTATCTTTTCATAAGCCTGTGATGTGTAGCTCGTGATCTATAGCTAAGTATTACATTAAAATTGGTTCAGTCGTTTTTGTGGATGAGTGTTAAAGATGGCAATTTCATGAAAGTTTGGAACAAGTATGGTCAGATGTTCGAGATAAAATAAATCTGGTTTGAAAATAATTCCAGAAAATCTGACTCTAATCCAATCAAATTTTCATTGAGTCAATTGAATATAAATTTACATTTGTTTTTCTTTTCCATGTTTTGTGTCTTTACTTTTAAGGTTGTGCTCTCTCTCTCTCTCTCTCTCTCTCTCTCTCTAGCTCGCTGCTCTCTCATAGCTGCCAGCACATAACGGTAACCTGGGTCTAGCACAGCAGTTTTCGGTGCCTGGCGGGCGGTGAGTCGACGGTCCTCGGTCCCCGGCGGTGAGTCCCCCCCTGAGGTACACGGTGAGCTGTTTTCGGGTGGCCCTGAGTTCCCTGCCGCCGTCGTCTTTTTTTTTTGACACAAGGCCAGGTTTGGTACAACCCCCTCTTCTGTTTGTGGGTACACAGTGAGCTGTGGGTCAGGCAGACGGTGGTCACCGGCAGCGTGGTTGTCGTCGTGCCATTGTTTGGTCTACTTTGGTCTACTTCAAGCTGAGTTTTCTTTCTCCCGCTTTCGTGCCATTTGTTTCGTGCCTTTGTTTCGTGCCCTTGGTCCAATTTTGATCTAATTTGGTCTCTCCCCATCGTTTTTTTGATCTAATTTTGATCTAATTTCGTGCCATCGTTTTTGTGCCTTTGTTCCTGGTTTTGGTCATTTTTGTTTTGCCGTGGTTTTTTGCCCTGTCTTAGAGCTAAGCGTGCTCTGTTGCTGCTGTTTGGTATTCTGGCCAGTGATTTCGAGTGTTATTGGTGGGCTTATTTGTGCCTGGTTGTTGTTAAGTTTCGCCCCTCTGCTTTGTAGTGCTTGCCTTGACTATTTTCTAGCACCTGTTTCCTTTGGTTTTGCTTGCTCGGTCTCACGGTGCTGCTCTGTTTGCTATTGCTCTGTTCTTTGGTTTTTGGTATGTGCTGGGCCTTTTGATTTGCGGGTCAGTGTGTTAAGTTACTATCCTTTGTTTTCTGTCGGCTCGTGACTACCTCTGTTTTGCTCTGGATTGGCATGTCAGTGCTTTTGCTGGTCAGTGCCCTGGTTCTTGGGTAGTATTAGTAGTATTTTGGTTGGTAGGGCTTTGGTTTTTGGTCAGAATTTTAGTAGCTTATTTTGCCTGTTGGTAGGGCTCTTTCCTAGTTGTTTCGATTATTGGTAGTATTACCGAGTTGGTATTGCTTTTGCTTCTGCCAGTATTTTGTTGGTAGTATTAGTAGCTTTTTTGTTGGTTTTCTGGCTCATTTTTCGTCTCTCCTATTGCCAGTAGTCTGCTGGTATTATTTAGTTTTAGCTTGTTTGCTTCATGACTATTGGTTTTTTTTTTCTTTGTCTATGCTTTGTTGAAACTCCAAGCCTGAGCAATTGCACTTATTGGTTGGAACTTCTTGCTTGATCAGTAGCCCTTCATTATTTATTATTATTGTATATTTTTATTGTTATTTTATTTTTATTTTTAATTTTCTTTTTTATTATTTAGTTATTATTTTTTTAGTAGCGCTTTTTCTTGTGCTGTTCGGGTGGTTGCTGCGGCCAGTGGTACGTCGTGAGCGGGGGTGATCGTGGGTGTGGTGGGTGTAATAGTGTTTTTGTGTTGTCTTAGTTTTTTGTTGTAACCCTCTAAGTTTGTAGATTGTTTAGGGTGTTCAGTTGGCCCCGTAGGCGTCTGCGTCTGCGTCTGTGGCGGGCCATGTAGCTGCTTCAGCCTGTCCTCCGGGGAGTTTTGGGGTTAGGAGGGGTTCAGGGTTGCGGAAGGTACGCCTAGCGTCCTGGAACATTGGGTCCCTCACGGGTAAGTCGATAGAGCTAGTTAAATCTCTGCGTAAGCGGGGGATTAGTATAGCGTGTGTCCAGGAGACGAAGTGGGTTGGAGCGAAAGGTAGAGAGATTGATGGGTACAAGCTTTGGTATTCGGGGTCATCCAAGGCGAGGAATGGAGTCGGCATCCTGGTTGCGAAGGATTTGGCGGACCAGGTGGTCGAAGTGAGGCGTAAGAGCGACCGAATTATGGCTATTAAGGTCTTAGTAGGTTCAGTGTTCGTGAACGTGGTGAGCGTGTATGCGCCTCAGGTAGGCTTGTCGGAGGAAACAAAGAAGCTCTTCTGGGAGGCCCTAGATGAGGTCATCCAGGAGGTACCTCATACCGAGAGACTGTACATAGGCGGAAACTTTAACGGCCATATCGGATCGGAGGTAGCGGGATATGATGGGGTCCACGGGGGCTTCGGTTTCGGAGAGAGAAATGCGGGAGGGACCTCTGTGCTGGACTTTGCGGTGGCTTTTGATTTGTTGGTGGTCAACTCCTTTTTCAAAAAGAAGGAGGACCACCTAGTGACCTTCAAGAGCAGCTCTTGTAAGACCCAGATTGACTACTTCCTAACGAGGAGGGAAAATCGGAGATCGTGTAAAGACTGCAAAGTGATCCCCAGCGAGTTGTTGGGAACCCAACACAGGTTGTTGGTCTTAGATGCGGAGTTCAAGTATCCTAAGAGGTCGAAGAGGAGAGCTGGAGAACCCAGAATAAAGTGGTGGACCTTCTCAAAGGAGAAGGCGAGATTAATAGCAGAAAGAATAGCCGAGGAAAGAGCTTGGAGGAGGGCAGAAGACGCCGACGAGATGTGGGATGCTGTAGCGGATTGCATTCGAAGGTCGGCGAAGGAAACCCTAGGTCTTTCAAGGGCAGGCAGCAACCGGATGGAGGGCGCGTGGTGGTGGAACGAAGAGGTAAAGGAGAAAGTCCAGGCAAAAAAAGAGGCTTACGAGGAGTGCATGAGTAGCAGTTCGGAGGAAGAGAGGGAGCAAAAGAGGATTGGATACAAGGAGGCCAAGAAGGTAGCCAAAAGGGCGGTGGCAGTGGCAAAGAGTCAGGCGTTTGATAGACTGTACCATAGATTGGGGTCGAAGGAAGGGGAGAGGGAGGTTTTTAAACTAGCCAGGGCGAGGGAAAGAAGGACTAGGGATTTAGGAGTCGTTAGGTATATCAAAGACGAAGAGGGAAAGGTGTTGACTGAGGATGCTGATATTAAGGAGAGATGGCAAAGTTTCTTTGCTAAACTCCTCAATGGAGAAGGGGGGGGGAGATGACTATAGGCCGGGCGGAGAGTGTAGCGTTCAACGTGCAAGTGGCAGGATAACAAAGGAGGAGATCAGGGAGGCCTTGAAGAAGATGGCGAATGGGAAGGCAGTAGGTCCGGACCAGATTCCAGTAGAAGTTTGGAAGTTCATGGGGGAAGAGGGTCTAGAGTGGCTCACAGAGCTTTTCAATGTTATTTTCAAGACCGCCAAGATGCCCAGAGAGTGGAGGGTCAGCATGATTATCCCACTGTACAAAAACAGAGGGGATATCCAAGATTGTAATAACTTTAGGGGCATCAAGCTGCTCAGCCACACTATGAAATTATGGGAGAGGGTGATTGAGAGAAGGTTGCGAGAGGAAGTAGAGATTTCAGAGAACCAATTTGGATTCATGCTAGGCAGGTCGACCATTGAGGCGATTTACCTCCTCAGAGGACTCATGGGTCTGTTCAGGGACAGAAAGGTGGATCTCCATATGGTGTTCATTGACCTGGAGAAGGCGTATGATAGAGTCCCAAGGGAGGTTTTGTGGAGGTGTTTGGAAGAGAAAAAGGTGTCGCCCGCGTACATTCGTGTAATCAAGGATATGTACGAGGGAGGGCGGACTAGTGTTAGGACCCCGGGAGGGGTCTCCGATGACTTCGCTATTAGTTTGGGCCTACATTAGGGCTCCGCTTTGAGCCCGTTTCTTTTCGCTCTAGTTTTGGATGAACTCACTAGAGGAATCCAGGACGAGGTACCCTGGTGCATGGTTTTTGCAGATGACATCATCCTTATCGATGTTGCTAGACAGGGGGTGAACGACAGGTTGGAGCATTGGAGGCACACGCTGGAAGCTAGGGGCTTTCGATTGAGTAGGTCGAAAACGGAATACCTCCACTGTTGTTTCAGCGGGAGGACAGAAGAGGGGGGAGAAATCGTTCTGGATGGGAGGGCCATACCGAAGGTCGCAAAATTTAAGTACCTGGGCTCGATCATCCAGCAAAATGGGGACATAGACGAGGATATTAGCCAGCGGATTAGAGCGGGCTGGCAAAAGTGGAAGTCAGCGTCAGGGGTGCTGTGTGACAAGAGAATGCCCATGGGTTTGAAAGGCAAAGTTTATCGGAAGGTAGTTAGACCGGCTGTTCTATATGGATCAGAGTGTTGGCCTCTAAAAAAGACGCAGGTCCAACGGTTGATGGTCGCTGAGATGAGAATGGTCAGGTGGATGTGTGGTTTTACGAGATTGGACAGAATAAAGAATGAAGAAATCAGAGGTTTAGCTGAAGTGGCCCCCATAGAGGAGAAGATGAGGGAATCGAGGCTCAGATGGTTCGGCCACGTGAAGAGGAGAAGCGTCGTCGCCCCCGTACGTAGGTGTGAGTTGATCAACCCTCCCGGTGGTAAGAGAGGGAGGGGTAGACCGAAGAAGAGCCTAGAAGAAGTGGTTAGAGAGGACTTGAGAGTTGTCGGTCTTACGGAGGACATGGCTCAGGATAGGAGGCTGTGGCGAGTCAGGATTAAGGTCTCGGACTGTAGGGGTCCGCCGCCGTAGGGGGGCAGTAGTCTGGGCGGCGTTAGGGTGGGTAGGGTTTTCTGTGTGTGCTGGTCTGCAGGTCGTGCTTTGTTGGGTTGTGACGGCACTAAGCGCCCTTGGTTTGCTCAGGTATGTCTCTACTCCTTTATTTGCTATCCCCCCTTTCCTCTTCCCTCGTTTACTCAGTAAATGGTTTCGCAAAAGTTTGCACTATAACCCTTTTTCCAAAACCATTTTGGTGGGTCGTATGGAATCAACCTTTCTATGGGTAGGAATACCGGTAGAGATAAGGTTGCCCACAGCTGGATCTCCCCAGACCCCGTGAAAGCGGGACCCACACTGGGAGTGTTGTTGTTGTTGTTGTTGTGTCTTTACTTTTAAATTTATTATTAGTGAATAGTGCATGTCTATTTTAACTTTTAAAAATTGTTGTAGGCCCTTTTTTGCAAGCAGTTGTTAGATAATTATATTATTATTAGTTATTAGCTCATTGTATTAGTTTGACTTAATTGATTGTATTAGTTGTTTCTAACATGACTATTTGGTAAAGTTTCACTTTTGCTTTTAAGATAATTTTATTAGTTTTCTAACAGTGCACTTGTGTTTATTGCATATTTATTTTTCTTTTCATTGTGAATTATAAACTATGAATTATGAATTGTGTGATATGTAAAACTATATTTATTCCTTCACCCAATTTTGGTATTTATTACTACAATATTTGTTAGGAAAAACTTAATTTCTTTTTTAATAATAATTAAAAATTGTGAGACAATAATATTTATTCATTATGTAAGGGTAATTAAGATAAATTATTTGTTAAATTAAAGAACACCTTAAGCTTTAAGTTGTTTCATGAAAAAAATTATGACATTTGATCACTATCTCCAATTTTTCAAAGTCGGTGAAGAAATTCTTTATTTCCCCGCGTTTGGCTTCAATGTCACGATAATTATGAACTAAAGGAAATTTTTAGAAATCGGGGAATATTGTTTATTTTAATTCAACCCAGAAAATAACCTTTGGAGGGGAATAATGAGAAGGAAAATAAAAAGGGGCTCCTAAAAAACAAATAAATATAGTGAAAAAATTACCTTCTTGAACTGGATGTAATTTTGTCAAAAATTATAGGGCAATATGATAATTGTAATGATAAATAGTAAAAAGCTTATTGAAAAGCCTTATCCAAAAAGCTTTTACACAAATAAGTTTTTTGGATAAAAGCTAATAAAAAAGTTATTTGAGCATACACTTTAAAGAATTTTTTGATCAAGATCAAACAATTATTTGGTACAAAAAGCTCTTTTTAGAATCCAAAAACTATTCACCAAACACGCCCTTAATATTGACAGTCCAGCACACTATATGAGGGCCAAATTTCGTATGGCTAAGGGTCATTGACTCATTGATTGATGTTAACAATTCAAACCAATAAGATCACATCTCTTTTGAACTAAAAGGGTTTGCGTCTGCAAAAAGAATTGCAGTCTAACTTTGAATCTATGATAATTAATAAAATAAATTTGATTGGCTGTATTCCTAGTAAGTAATATGTGCTTGGTATAAAGTTCATGTATGTCGCCTTTAAATTTTCTCGACACAAAAGTTATGACTATTTTTATTTTAATTCAAAATAGTGAGAATATGTTCACATTATTGAGATTTATATTTCATCGAGAGATCTCAAATGTTCTTTATTCAATATTAAGCTTAAAGAAAGTTTAATATACAATTTATCATTCAAATTTATTCTTATATAGAAATTTGATTTTGTTCTTTCATACGCATTATGATTTTAAGGATTGCTTAAAGGAAAAACAGAAAGGTGCAAATTTGGTTGCTAGTTTTCTTTGCCTTTACTTTATTCTAAAGTAAAAGTGGCAATCGATAGCTATTCAACAATTGTTCACCTATTTGATTGTGTGTTTGATAATTATCGAATTTACATAGGATTCTATGAATGTTTGGGTCTTATTTAAGGAGATTAATATGCATAATTGAGTGGTTTATACCCTTGTTTCTACTATTGTTCTGGGGCTCGGCATGTTTTGAGTGCGTGTGCAAATTATGGATATGTAAACATGAGGTATATGAGTAGAATGAAGATTTGGAGGCCCCGTAAATCAAACATGAAAGTAAAACATAGGCCAAGGAACCCAAAACAAATAGATTGTGGACAGAACTACGGTCCTTGAGGTTCCAAGAATAATTAGGACGAAAAATGGATGAAAACTCTCAGACTAAAAGGTAGTACAGCCTAGCTGCAGCCTATGGGGGTCACCGTGAGTCGTGGCTCACACAATGGTCTAGGCATGCAGACCTTACGGGTGGCGGCATCTCCTATTTTATGAAGCTGTTTGGTTTCTTCTGAGTTTTAACATCTTGCAACCTAATTTTTTATTATGCGAGGTTCTACTCTAATCTATCATCCATTGTCCATTCCACCATTGAGTTAGACTCCATTAGAGAGTTGAGAGCAAGTTGAAGAAGAAGATTTGCAAGGAGATAGGGTCATGTTTGTGTTGTTGATTCAATTACATTTTGGGCTGATCATCTCTTCTCTTTTCTCTTTTCTCTTTATGCTTTCTAGATTAATATTGACTTTCATGTTAGTCTTAAATCGTTTCGTCTTGAAATTATGTTGAATTCATGATGAATCAATTCTTCTTTTGATCTAAAAGTGCTTGTTATTTGTTGGGTTAGTTAATTTTATTTCTATTGGATCTTTGAGATTGAATTCGTAGTGGGGAATTTGAATGATTTCTTACTTGTTTTGGACATTTGCAAAAGACTAAAAAGTGAAACCGAGTGTTCAAAAACTGACATTCAACTTAAGTGTGAGATCCTAAGAAAGACTCACCATTTAAGAAACCCAAATCACGTTCTTATCAATCTTATATCAATCAAAAGCCCTTTAGAAATGGTAATTGATTAAATTTAACAATTTAACTCTATCTCGAAAGAGGATTTGATAATTCTATTATTGGTTTTGGAGTTATCCATCTAAAAGAAGAGATGCTTAATTAATTCCTAGGTTGATAAATTGTTTGATTTGACCAAATTCCCTTGATATTTATCTATTATATACAATAAGTAGTTTAGTTTAGTTTTATTTTTAAATCTTATATTCGCTTAGCCTATCTTGACGGAATATAGCCTAACAGATTGGCTTAGTCCTTGTGCGAGACAACCTTAATTTGCTACAACTCCACTGTGTACTTGCGGCAATGATAAATATTTTGGCGCCATTGTTGGGGACTAGTGTTAAATGTTAGGTTTTCTCGACATGTTTAACTAAGGATTTTGTTTTTCTTTGAAAAATATTGAAAAGATTAAAAATTCAAAAAATAACAATGGTAATTTTCCATTTTCCTTGTTGAAACATGAATTTCTTTGCGGTTACTTTAACATTTGAATGTTTTTTTGCTCAATGTGATTATTATGAGGGTAAATAGAAAATTTTGAACACTATTGAAGACAATGTGAATGGGAAAACCCGAGGTCTTTTAGAGTACTGGAGTTTTATTGTTAAAAGTGTTGATGAGGTATGGTACTTATTTGAGTTGCTTGCCTGGGATATGCTCGAGTTTGAAAAGGCTAATCGAATCTCTGGGCATTCTTTCCCCAACCTTTGTGCTTTTCATGTTAAATCCTATTACTTGGAGTAATTTCTTGTGACTCTGTGGTATGAAATGTGTAATTCTTCTGGCCATGATTTGAATTTGTGTCCTTAATGCTTGTTATGCTCAAGTTAATTTTGTATCACCCAAGGACAATACTAATATTGTTCTCACCTTTGCTGATCAGTCCTTCACTTTTCCTCAGTGCACGGGGCTCAAGATGCGTGAGCCTTTTGGGATTGATGCTAGGTTAAAAGCTCATGATGATTTTTGTGGTAAGTCAGAAGATACTTGTGTTGAGGTGTTGTAATACCCCATCACTTAATCGTGTTTACTTAGTTTTAATTCTTGTATTACTTACATGGTTATGATTAATCGGAGCAGTGAGCCGTGTATTTTTCGATTGTTAAATAAAGTAATGTTTGATTAAGAAATTACGTTATTGCGGAACTTTCTTTAAAGCATATAAAATCTCGGATAACTATGTCGAAGTATATAATTTCCAATAAATACGTGTTTGTATTAGAGCTAGGTCAGAAATTTACCGATCCATAATGATTTTTTAATAGCTAAGAAAAGAAATAAAATTATCCAATCACTACCCGACCAAATGTATGGTCAATTTCGGGCCATGTGGAAAGGTAAAAATGGAGATAAGCTTGCATCAATTTTGATATGAGTACTAATTATCAAAACAAAAAAAAAGGAAAAAGATGAAAGAGCCTTACTAATTTGGGGGGGGGGTGGATTTTTAAATATCGTGTGGGTTTTGTAAATAAACCAATAAAAATAAAAAAATCCAAGAGAGCCAACCCTCTCTCTTCCCTCTCCCACGCGTGACCCCCCTAACCAGCAACAGTCAAAGGCCACCGTCAACCCTCGCCGCCTGTCTTCACCGTCGCTCGTGTTGACTCTGCGCCATTGTCGTTCGATCGAGTCGGCCAGCCCCGCGGTTTCTCTCCCAGCTCCACCTCTAGTCTCTTGGAAGGTAATTAAATTTTACCCTTCCATGATATTTAACCTCATATGTCAATGGTTAATTATGTGAATGTTGGGATGAACTGTTGTATTTTGATTATGTGATTGTTGGGGATGAATAGAATGAATTCATGAATGGAAAAAATTGGCAAGTAATTAGCAATAATCAAAATATGGGTATGAAGGTATGATTGCAAAAAACTTTGTTTTAATACAAAGGTGTGCAAATGATGATGTTGAAAGGGGTTTAAAGAAGGCCAAGTATGTTTGTCTTGGGTGGTCTAAGTAAATTGGTTATGATGAATTATTGAACTAAGTGTGCTCGAACTTTGGGTGGAAGAAATGTGCATAAGAGGAACGAAGTCTAGATGATTTTTAATTGCCCAAACAAGACCATAATATGCTTAAGTAATGTAGATATAAATGGTTGTTAATAGTTTTGTCACTAATAAATGGGTTGTGTGACATAGTTGAAAGTGGGAATAGAATTGAAGCAGTTAGAAGGATTATGTGGTTAGTGCTTGGTAAATTAGGATGCAATTGTGCAGTTAGTTTTATGGTTGAATTAATTAGATATTGAACAATCAGTTTGTCTAATTGATATGTAGTTTTGACGAGTCAATTATAGTCAAGAGAAAATCTAATGGAAATGTTTAAGGGGATAAGTTTGTTAGCTATATTCGCGATATTGGAACCAAGTGATACCTTTTTGAAAAAAAAAGGTTGGATTGAGATCTCGCTTCGAAAGAAAAACCCACTAGCTAAGAGTGTTGGTTTAATAAAGTATGGTAATATATTATGTGTAGCACTTTGGGTTCTAAAAGTGTAAGCTCTGAGGTTGAGGGGCTAATAAGTCCTAGGGAAGGCTAAATGACCCATAGTCCTAAAAGGAATATCACGAAGCCACACTTCTAAACGATTCATTGACTGAAAAAGAATTTATGAGAAGAATAAAATACCTCTTTTCACTACAAAGCCAAAGAGTCCGGAACGACTTAAGACTCACGAGCATTAATTTTATTGATTACTACAGAGCGTCACTTAATCTATTTTCAATAAAGGCATCCAAAGGAGGAACAAAAAATAAAAAAAGAGAGAAAAGTATAAATAAACATCAAAGGTACATTTCTGCTTGTACCATTCAAAGACATTTAAATTTATACTTCCTCATATACCAAGTTTTATTCAGCCACTGGAACCTTAAGAACCCATTTCATTGTTCATTGTTCATTGTTCAATGTTTAATGTTCAATGTTCATAGTATCTGCTAGCAAAATTCATCGTTTGGGCCCTTCTTGCTAAACGGAAAATTCAAAGTTCATTGTTCATCGATCCCATGGTTGTTGTTCATGGATTCGGGTCCTAGTCTAGGCCTAGAAAAAAGTTAATAATCAATTAGTTGAGTATAGTGCTTCTCAAAAGATATTTACAAAGCATAGATTTAACATTACACGTGCGCTCACTGACTCCTTGCGAAAAGTTATTTAATAGTACAAGGGTAACGTATTAAGCTACAACTCATTTTGCTATTGTTTTGTGTTTTTCAAATTGTTTTAGGGAAGGATAAGCAACTTACGGTTAAGTGGGAATCTGCAGAGACTAAGGGCCCAGGAGAAGTGGGCCATCGTAGTGAATGCTAACTCTCTACCCTAGTTTATCATTTTGAGGGCTTGGGAACTTACTTGTGTTTGAGCACTTGTGAAGCCTAAATGAAATGTAAATCTAGTTTGGACGCGATTAAATCATCGTGTGGTGCCTACTTCAAAATGTTTAATAACAATCTTAGACCTTAGTCAGTGTAAACATGGTAATTAGTGGATGCTACTTACCTGGTCGACTCTGCTTCTTTATTTGCAAACCTTGTCCCTAAGGGACGATGGTAATGGCCTATCTTGATAGCATATTCCACTAACTCATATTGCTTATTAATAAAGATATTTAGAAGGTGACTACGTTGGGCATTACAGGTCCATTCTAGTCTCATGCTTTATGATCATATCTTTCCTGATCCCCACAACTCATACCTTGTTCTCCCCCTTAGTTTACCATCCTCTCCTTCCTTTGAGTATTATGTTGATACGCCTATTGATAATTCTATGGTTTGTGATCTTAATGTGGAATTGGGCTATGTTGACAACATGTTTGATATACTTGGTGGAAATGTTGATAATTTTATGTCCCTAGGTTATATTAGAGGGTATGACACATCCTTTGGCTCATACTATTTATACTTAGTGAACGAGTCTGGAAAAATTGGTTGGAATACTTTCTTCAATTTCTCTTTTGGTATTCTATGGTATCTGGTTTGTCTTAATGCTCTCTAACTTCCGTGCTTGTGAGTTCCATATGCAGTGTTTGACAAGCTTCTACGGGCTTTAACTGCATCTGAAGAGGTCACCCCAAATCTTGAAGTAGTGATGGAGTGGCTGATACTTCATGAGCATCATTCTTAAGGAGACTTAGTTTAGGTGCTTTTAGCACCTAACCTAAAATGAATGTTCTCTTTTGTTCCCCTCCCCTTCTCTTCCATTATTTACTTCGAATAATATTGGGTGTTAGCATAGGGAAGCATGTTTGGGGTGAGCAGGTTACACTTGGCATGCTTACTTAACATCTTTCTTGTATATGTGACATGTTTGCATATTAGACGTTGCATATTAGGTTTACATATGGGGGATTGCATATAGTAAATAGGGTGAATTGGATTGAGATACCCTCCGATGATGATTTCTAGGTATGGTAGATTTCATGAGCTTGATCGATTTTCGATGTATGACCCTTTTGGTGTTAAAAATGTTTGTGAAAGTATTATGAAATATATCTCATAGAGTGCCCCCTTGTGTTGATTAATAACCATGTTGCCCTTGGAGTACTTAGTACTCACGTTGGTACATGTACTTTATCGTTTGAGCTAGATATGGCTATGGGAGACATCTCATAAGACCTTGAGCTTTTATTGGACTTAGTTGTTGCACTTAGTCTCATGTTTGTTCATGTGTGTGGCTCTTCCGTACAACATCTCTAGAACTTGCATTGACTCTTGTTGAAAACCACATTGAGCATGTGCATATTTGATAAATGATGGAGACATTTCTTTGACTTTTTAAAGCTATATTGCCAAAAAGCCTCCTTTGTCTTGAATGTTTGACCCCTTTTGGTACGGCTTTGATCTTGAGACCAATTTATTATTATGATCCGTTTATTTTAACCCTTTGCCAAACACACATTAATATCCTTAAGCCAAGTCTATGAAGTGTCACAGCATATGTGTTGTGAGTCGTTTTATGGTGTCATATGAGATTGAGGTTACTTTGGTATGCTGGCTTGATAAGGGTAATGATGGAATTCTACATTTGAGGTGATCCCCTCCTATTGATATGGGTTGCACATATATGGGTCGGTCATGAATTGACAATTGCATCTTCCATACTTTCACTAATTGATTTCCCATCCCAATTTCAAATAAAAAGAAAAAATCACAAAAAATATTCTAAATAAAATTCAAACAAAAGCAAGCGGGGGGGAGAGAGAGAGAGAGAAAGTGAGAGATTCGAGGGGAAAAAAAAAGATGAATAAGTGATTGGAATTGGTGGCTTGTATATAACTTGTGTTCTCTCTTCAATTCACTCATTTCCTTCTTTGTGGGTTATGGTTATGTTTTTTAGTACAGATTTGGAGAGTTGGTGTGCTTTGTAGTTGATTCGTTTATTGTTGGATGCTCCATAGTCTACATGGCTATTAGCTCCACAGGTCCCAAAATATATTTGTCAATTTCCTATTCTTGACCATTGAGCCCATGTTACAACGCCATCTTAAGACCGCTTGATTGTCATGTGAACATTGAATTTTTAGTGACAATTTGAGATTTTTGACAAGCCTATAGTAGCATGCATCTTTGGATTGAGTTTTGAGTCAGAATCCACGTCATATATTTCAAATACATGAGCGAGAGTGATCCATATTTTTCGAGAGTAAGGTTCTACATATCCCTCTAGCTCTACTCATTTGAATATGCTAATGTGACTTCCCATGTGATTTTTTGAGGGTCATTGTGTTAGATGTCATGCTTATGGTATTAAACCTTTTGAAAACATTCACCTTCTTCTGAATTTCAAAATGGTTTAAGCCTTAGTTGGGGTTTCTATTGATTCTTTTCTTTGATTATGATGTGCTACTTGTTGCCTACCTTAAGGAGGTTGTTAATTAGATGCCTCTCTTGCAGTCAATTTTATCTAGTATTTGCTTGAGGATAAGCAAAAGTCTAAGCATAGGGGAATGATAATTGTCATAGTCACATAGGATTATGTGAGTGTTTAGGTGTCATTTTATAGGATTAATATGCATAATTAAGTGATTCATGCACCTATTGCTACTATTACACACGGGTTTTGCATGTTTTGAGTGTTTGTGCATATTAGAACTATTCAAACCATATGTAAGACGATGAATTTGAGGTCTCATAGATAAAGATGAAAGCAATAGAGGGTGAGGACACCAAAACAGACAAACTGTGGCCTAAACCATGGTCCTTGAGATTTTAGGACGAAGAACGAAAGAAAATTCCCATGCCAAAAGGTAGCAGAGCTTGGCCAAGGGATGACACAGGTCGTGGTTAGCGCCACGATCTAGCTATGGCGGGCCCTATGGGCGGCGACAACTCTTTTTTTGTTCGACTGTTCTTTTTCTTATGAGTATTAACATTTTGCAACTTGATTTTTGACTATATAAGGCTATGTGTTCATCTATCATTGATCATTCATTCCACCATTAGTTAGTTTTAAACTCCATTAAAGAGAGTTGAGAACAAGCTGAAGAAGAAGAAGAATTGCAAGGATGCTTGATCGAGTTTGCGTCATTGATTCAAGCACCTTTGGTTGAGCATCTCTTCTCTCTTCTCTTCTTTTTGCTCAATGGATTTATAATTTCTAGATTAGTGTTGATTTTCATGTTAGTTTTGAGTTGTTTTGTCTTTGAATTGCATTAAAAGTCATGTGATTAAATCAATTATTGTTTTGATCTAAAAGTGCTTGTGATTTGCTATGCTAATTCTATTGATGAATCATGGAGATTGGATTGCTTAGTGGGAAAGTTTATTGATTTCTTGATTGTTTACACATTTGATGAAGGACTAAAACGTGAAACTGAGCATTGAAAAACTAAGTTCAACTTAAACATATGAGATTTTGAGAAATACTTACCTTTTAAGAAACCCCTCAGGATTTGATAATCTCGCTCTTAACGATCTTATGTTAATCAAAAGCCCTTGAGAAATAATAATTGATAAGATCTAAAAGTTTCAATAGGCCTTGAAAGAGAGTTTTGATAATTCTATTAATAATTTTGGAATTATTGATCTAAAGAAGAGGTGATTGATAAATTCTTGAGTTGATAAATTGCTTAGTCTGACCAAATTCCTTCATCGTTTTACTGATGCTCTCTCTTTGTCTTTCTGTGCAAGTATTACAATTATTTTGGTTTTGCTTATTTGATGCAAATAATCCAAACTGGGGGGGGGGGGGTTGGGATGCCAATAATCCAAAGTTTGAAAATAGCTATCAACATTTCAAACTTTAGTGACATTTATTTCCAGTAGTCTAAAGATCATTTCAGATTAGTTTTTTCACGCAATTCTTTACTCAAAATGAACATAGACAAATCGAATTTTATATGCTTATGTTATCTTGAGTACTTCATCAAACTAAAATAACCCATGAACCACTAAAATTAAATGCCCTCCTCAAAGTTTGGAGTGTTGCAAGCTATTTTTAAAGTTCAAATTATTGTCATCCAACCCTCGAAAGTTTGGATTATCTGCATCCAACAAGCCTTTGTTTTTTTTTCTTTTTTTTTGTTGCTTTGATGATGGCAAGTTATAAGTCACTAGAGATTCCTTTGAGTGACTTTGCTATTATTTTAGAAGACATTTTTTCATCGGTGCGGGTATAGCGATTTTCGCAAAATGGCAATTATGGGAGCTACGGTAATTCCCACAATCTTAGTAGTACATGTGGTGATATTTAATCTCTATAGTTAGTTTTTATTTTTTTAATGAAATTAAATTTAATATTTTTAAATTATTAAAATTATGATAATTACTTAAAAAATTAATTTTTAAGGACATGTTTGGATGGTGAAAAGTTCTATCTTTAATTCAATGAAAGATCTAAGAAACATTAAAAAAAAATTAATTAAATTGCTTGATGCATGAAGTCCAAACCACCTTCCCTTGTTTCCGGCCATTAGATTCACACTTTCCGGCGAGATACCGCCAAAGTTGACGCCGACTAGGTTATACTTGGCTAGTGATATTTTCGACGACCCCCCTCCTCCCAAACTAATGTGCCTGCAAAAGACTGAGAAGATAAACTTTTCGCCGGAAAAAATGTGCATGCTGGAAAAAAGATAAAAGTCGTTGGTACGTAGCTCGGCAGGCCATCTTATCTCAACAGGTGCTGGTGTCGGCGGCGACGATGGGCCACGCAGTGTACTGTTCAATGGGATGGGAGTTGGAAGATCACGAATGTGTTGATGTTTTATTTAGCAGCATCATGGTTACATATGACACGAAAACATATGTTTCAAGCAAAGTCTCATAGCTCAACAGTTAGGCTTCTTACACGATGGTAGTGAGGTCACAAGTTCAATCCTCTCAACAGTGCACTTTAAATATTTTGCGGAAAATCTGTCGTAAGAGTATATGATTTTGGAAACTTGTTCGGAGTACAGAACATTATTGAATGCTTTCCTTAACAAAATTATTTTGAAAATATTGTTCCCTTGAAATCCAAGAGTTTCTATACACTAAAAATTCTTTCCTTAATAGGAAATTAATTTCCTTATTTTTGGGGATTTTATAAGCTTCGTGTACTTCTCCCTTTCAATTAGCTTCCCACAATTTATATAAATTAATTTGTCATGTAAGTTTAATTCATCACTAATTCATAATTCTCCATCCTCTCTATTCATATCATTGTGAGAAATCTCCAATGGTGAAGTTCAGCATGACTATTAACAATAATAATGTAAGTTTTTTGTATTATAATGTGTATTTATTTTATCTTTAATTGTATCCATTATAATTGTTTTGCAATTCCTTTAGCATAAGGCAATAGTGCATACAATGAAATTTTCTTAGATGTGAATTTCATTGAAACATATATTATATGCTTCTAAAATTATCAACTTTAATAATCTAACTTTTTTTTGTTTATGTTTTTATGTGGTTGTGTGTTTGGATGGCATATTTATTAGGTTATTTTTGATTTTGTTATTATTTTATGTTTATATTTCAACACATAATGAGTATGTATTTTATTTTTAATTGTATCAATTATTAATTTTCTTAGATGTGTATCTAAGTACTGCATAATTTTAAAAAATGATCAAATTCTATGTCATATTTTTTGTTGATTTGATTTTTCTCAACATTTGCAATTATCCAATAGGGTTTCTGCTTTGTTTTTTTATTTTGTTTTGATTAATGTTTACAATTTGTTTAGTGCGATCTTCACACTAAAGAAGAAGAAGAAGAAGAAGAATAAGAAGAATAAGAAGAAGAAGAAGAAGAAGAAGAAGAAGAAGAAGAAGAATCTATGAATGAAGATGATGATTTTATTATAATTGAAAGTTTGAAAGATATACAAGTAACACTAGATGAAGAATTTCAACATCTTACCATAGAAGACATAAGGAGATTTATATTCCAAACTCTTGACATAGGCCATGAATTTTATAAACATATGCTAGAGTTCAAGGTTTTAGAGTTCAGAAGAATGGGATACACAAAACTAGAAGAGATGGACATCCAACTTTGAAATCGTTTCAATGTTCTGCACAGGGTGTACGCCTAGCAAAACAGAGTGTGAAAAGTGAAGAATGAAATACGTTTTGGTTGTAAAGCTGAAATATGATTCAAGTGGATTAGAGAAACAAAACATTGGATTATGGCAAGATTTGTTGTTGAACATACGCATCCCCTTGCTAATGCAGATCAAGTACTATACTTGAGGTTAGACAACATCTATTTTTAAATTGTTATATGTACTTATTTAATTATGTTATTACTAATTCAAATTTTTGCCATTTAAAAATTTAGATCTCATAGGAAAATTCCAGAGGAGACTTAAATTGAAGTTGAACACATGCATAGTGCCCGCATCCCTCTCAATTGCATCATGCGAAATTTGGTGAAACGAGCCACAAGTCATCACAAATTGGGTTTTCTCAAGCAAGATGTAAAGAATCATGTGAAAAAGTTTAAAAAGGAAAAAGAACGTGATGGTGATGTTGAGGTTGTTATGGGTTATTTAAGGGGGAAAAACATGTTGATCCCTCATTTTTCTTGAAGTATATTGTAGATGGTGAGTGCTGTTTAGAAAAATTGTTTTGGTATGATAAAGTTTCACATGTAGACTACAAAACTTTTGGAGAAGTCCTTGTTTTTTATACTACTTGCAAATGCAATGCCTACAATAAACCACTTGTGATGCTCGTTTATGTCAATCATGATAGAAAGATAGTGCCTTTTGGATGTGCATTGGAGGTCAACGAGAAAGAATCTTCATTTATTTGGGTTTTGGAACAATTAGTCAAAGCAGGAGAGGGACAACGACCATTAGCTGTTCTAACAAATGGAAACAAGGCAATGGCTAATGCTATTAAGGTGGTATTCCCTAAAGCACGACATAGACTATGCTTGTGGCATCTCATGAGAAATGTTACGGGGAATGGAGGAGTCAAATTTTGTAGCGGCTTTATTAAGTTCGTCAACAAGTACCAAACTCCAAATGATTTTGAAAAAGGTTGGAACGAACTTGTGTCCTATTATGGAGTTCAGGATAAAAAGTGGGCTAAGGACTTGTACAATTATAAGGAGAAGTGGGCTGAAGCATACTTACGTGGATATTTCTTTGCAGGTCGGTAACCTAAACTTTAAGCATTTTCTATCAAACTTAATAGACCCAATTCATATTGATTTACTTTTTTTTATATTTTCAAGCATGAGAAGCACATGAGGAGTTGAATCGACGCACAAAAATATTAAGTCATCAATGACTGCGAACTAGAAGTTATATAACCTAGTCGAGTCATATGATCAAGCTATTATAGAGCTTAGAGTTCAAGATGAACATGGTGACTTTGGTGCAATTCATACTTACCCACTCATTCATAGAATCTTTTCCATCATTAAGTCCCATGCACCAAAAATCTATACAAGAGAATGCTTCTACCTACTATGTAAGGAGATAACCTATGAGTCAATGTATATTGTCAAAGGTGAGCAACAAAATGGTCATGGACCTAAAGAGCCTATTTTTTATTGGGTAAAAGCAGTTGAGTGTGAGAACACATGATTTATAGTGATTAGGCATGATGCTCACGAAATGATGTATTATTGCTGTATGAGGTTAGAGGCAGTAGGCTTCCCGTGTTGTCACACGTTTGCAATGATGAAATATGCGAATATGAAGCAAATCCCAAATGGTTGGATTCTATGACGATGGACTGTTGGTGCGAAGCAGCAAATTATGCTACTAGAAGATGCCTCTACACATCAAAGGGGAAAAGATGTAATTGAAAAGGATGAAATTGCAAGTAAGACGCATCTTATAGGAATTAAGGACCCAAAAGTAATAATTGCAAGAGGGAAACCAAAGGGGAAGAAGCAGAGAACTTGCAGCCATTGTCATAATATAGAGCACACACAACGTACGTGCCCTGTAAATGTCAATTTTCAATCTGGTGGAGAAAAAACAATCACACATTTTTGGATTCAATTGAAGCTCATGTTGGCAGCCTGTAATCTTCACCTACCAAGTTTCAATAGAAAGCAAACACTTATGGGCTAAATCCAACGCGTGATGTGCTTATGAGGCATATGCCTTATATTTATACTAGTATTAGTGGAGAAATGTCAGAGGTATTGAATGATATTATCATATTAATGCAAATTCAATCTAATATCAATCCTACTAATTATGATATTCAATTTGCAGGTTGAATATAGTGAAGAAGTGGAGAAGTTTGATAAAGATCCAACTATTCTAGACTAGTATCCAAAGGAAGATCGCTAATAATTCATCATTAGAAAGATATGTCACTTTGCTTTTAGAATTGTTCTTGAAGTTGAATAACTATTAAGAACATATGCATGGGTGAGCCTTACACCTTGTAAAATGTCCCATATTTTATGAAATCATGATATAAAATTAAAATATTATAACTTTGTTAAATAACATGAAACATTAGGTAAATCAATTCAAAACAAATGTTTACTTCTCATTACCAACCAAACAACCTTTCTAATAATATTCTAATTTTGCAGGATTATAGATTTAAACTTCGCCTTACTGAATTCACTTGCCGCCAACTTAGCAACATACTTTAGCCGCTCAGCTCACATTTCTTTTGACTTTGTAAACCAATAAAATAAAATAATAATCAACCATTATTCGTTTTCTATACTTAACCAAAAAAAAAAACAAACATATTAGTAGCATGATTTAATACCAACCGAGAATGTTATTTGGCTCTATTTAGAATTATCCATTGTTTCAACAAACTTTAGAACAAACATGCCACAATCATACTTAGAGCATACACGTAAATATTACCTTCCTAAACATACAATATTGCTCTCATAAGATAGTTTGATAGTAATTTGCTTTAATTTACTTATGAATTTGGTTGCATATGAGTGCTTGGGTAATCAAATCCAAATAATGACAATCATTTGAATAATATGCTCAAGCATTTCGTGGCCCTTGATCCATTTAGTAGTTGTACAATATAGCACCACATATTGCGCAAGGATTTTTGACAACACATGGGCAGTTGTCACTTTACAATATATTACGTCAGTTATTTACCACGTCATATGCAAACTTAATTCTTCCATCCTCAACAACCTTTGACCATAATAAATCTAACAAATACCATCTTTTTTTCTTTTATGCTAAGCACAATCAATGTCCAATGACATGCATCCAACAAGGGGATGTAAACCCATATATACAGATAAATTAATTACATCATCTCTTGGGGTTTTTATATTAGAAAACACATGTAATAATATATAAATATTAACAATTAACGTACCTATTCAATCTGACTTATATCTTCAGGAATATAATAAACAACAATAGCTATACTATTGTCATTTGGAAGTTTCACAGCGGACTGTAGAATGAATCATTTAGTGTATTCGATACTATTTCAACATCAATAAAAATAAAGGAAGTACAAAATAAAAAAATCATACTAATCTTTATTACTTGAAACATGTTAGGTAGATATAGCCTATTGCTTCCCTCCTTTCGTGCATTTAAATGTTGATCAAACATAAATGCATCTATGTACTATTAAATAAAAAAACAATTGTATTTATGTTATCAATATTTGAAATAATGTATATTTTTTGATGAATATTCATTAAATGAAATGTTACACTTATACTTACCCAATTTGTCACCTCATTGTCAAGATACAAAGCTAACAAGTCATATAGTGTAAGAAATCCTCCAACCTTGAAATTTTCATAAGCAATTTCATCTGCTCTTTTCCACTTTAAAACTTTGTCGCATATTATTGCTTCTTGCTCCGTCAAATAAGACAAATAAAGTTTTATGCTTATCAGGATAACCATGCGATAGATGATTGTTCTGATCATTAGGGAAGTCATCATTTAAATCTATAAGCTGTAAAAAAATATGAAATAAAAGATAGATGAATCAAATGTCATACAGGGAGGCATATTGCTTATGTGGATGAATATATATCATATAGACTACCACTTTTGGTATAATATTCTTATAAGTTACATGATTCCCAACATTGCTTTTAGACCCATGCAGATCGTATAGATAATCAGATTTCATAAGTTGTTGATCAACACTACCACAAGCGCATGGGCGTTTGTAGTATAGATAAAGATATCGTTCCTCATGGACTAAAGTAATCTATCGAGCCTAGTCTTGTCAGAGTATGCTAAGCAAAACTCAATTTCAAGTGGATTCGATTAACTATTGCAAATAAACTTGTTTAAATCAATAAGAAAAAAAATCTAGGAATTTTCCCAGTTATCGAAGAGAATTGGATCAAAATGAATAAACATGTGCTATTCTCTAATTGATTAGTCCCGAGGAATTGTAATCTTGTCAAGAAACATGATCTATTCTTTCAAAATCAATCTAATTTCCCTAAACTAAGCAAAGATCATTATTTCAAACTAATTTGACTTAATCCAAGTTCAATATATTCGATTACTTACTAGCCCTCCTAACATATAAATCACTCTTTCGAGACGAAGTTATGCTATGTCTAATCAAGTAGTTCAACAACCAAATGTCGTCATTCAAATGTTCATTCTATTGTTTCAATTGTGCAAGTAAATTTTGACCAAAAATCAACTAAGAAGAAAATTTGAGAGAAAACTAATCTAAACTAAACTACTTGCTTGCTTTGCTTTGGAGTTGAAGTTGAGTGCTTTGGAATGTTGCAGAACATCTCTATTTATAGAGAATTTCAGTTGATCTCAGCCACACAGCCAATGGAAAACGAAGAGGCAACAGTTACAAGCACACCATAGTCCATGGGCTCCACCACAGGCTGACCGTGGTTTGTGCTGGATCTGGAATTTTTCTCTTTCTTTGCTCTACGGTCGTGGCATAACATGAATGACAATGGGGGGTCAAAATATAGCCATTGAAGGGCAAATGCTGGGTAAAAAGACTAAAAATCTTGCAAAACACATAAAACAACTACACACAAGCATAAATCGAGAATAGGAGAGTAAAGAACATCATTAAGCACAAAATTCTCCTAAAAACGAGGCAAAACAGCCCTAAAAAGGTGTACATATTAAGCACTTATCAAACTCCCCCACACTTAAACTATTGCTTGTCCTCAAGCAATGTAAGGATTAAAGATATACACAGCCTCCTCAGGATATACATAGATAACATTCAAATGGCAAGGATGATCCAAAGGTAGCCCAAAAAGATGCAAAAATATAGTTAACAAACAAAATAGGGAATGAAATTTCAAAAACGTTTTACAGACCATAATGCAAAACTTGAACCAATAGTCCTCCAAATTGTCAAATACAATTATTCTAGCACATGAAACGAGTAAGACTTGCAAGGCTGGTAGAATCTCACTATAGTTATATGGCACTCAGCACTCATGTGTTTGACAATGTATATATATGAAGGTTCTCTCAATTCTCATTTCTTTGACACAAATCTACCATAAGCTTGACAAAATTCTCAAATTCGCCACCACTAGAATGCAAATACATTAAACAATCATGAGGACTTTCATAGGAATGTAATGGGGCTTAGGATAAAGGTAAGAGGGGAACAAATGTTTTTAGAAATGAGGAGCTAAAAGCCATAGACTACGAGCTTAAACAATTCTGATGCATCATACTACATCCTTCCCGAACCTTATCAACTCATCAACAAAATAAATCCCAAAATGAAAAGAAATAACGTCGAAAATCACAAACATCTTATATTCCCACGAAGGCTAATCACTTTCTTCGAATATTTTCCCTCTTTTTTTGTTCTTTTGTTTTTTTTACTTTTTTTCTTTTGTTGATTTCTTTTTTTTTCCAAAGAGGAATAGCCTAGGGAATTCCATAACGAACTTTAAAATTGAACTCTTCTCTAAACTTTACTCAATAAAACAAAGAATTTATCAAATATTTGCATCCCTACACCTAACAGCAAAAATTCACTAAAGAGAATAACAATCCACCTTGCTAACGCCCTATCAAACTTGATGCAAAGGAATATAACGTTCCTCTAGCCTTGACTTAAGGGTAAGACAAGTATTTGGTCATGGGCTAAAAGTAGGAGGTTCAGATTAAGAAACACAGTTAAAGGCTCAAAGGGGCTAACAAAGGATACAATACATAACAAGGGTAGCTATTTGTCCGTGGGTTTCAAATAAATCAAAGAAAGAAAAATGTCTCAATCATATTGCCTAAATGCATATGTGAAATGTGATATTGAATGAGAATCAAGGAAAGTTCTAGAGAAATGATGTCAAGGAAGAGTCACATATGAAAGAAAATGTGAGACTAATAATGATAAGCAGTCTCTAAAGGCTCAAAGTCTCATGGGACATCTACCACAGTCAAAACTAGCTCACTAGCACACATGCCAGAATTTCATGTAAAGACTCATGGGGAAAATCAATTCGCATTCAGCATATGGTCAAAGCATGGAATTCAGTTCGAAAATTCATTCGCAAACTTTTATGTACAATCTAGGCGAATCAAAGGATCAAACTAACCAAAGAAAACTACCAAATCTATAAAAAATATCAACGGAGGATTTTTTTTATTGTTTTTTTATTTTTATTGTTTTTGTGTTTTTTTTTATATGCATGCATGCTCCTATAGACAATGCAAACTAAAATACAAAAGAAACTTACAGAAGAAAGAAACTAAAATGCAACCTAGAAGAAAAATAAATGCCCTACTTAAAACAAAACTAAAGCAAAAACTACAAAGACTACCACTAAAAATATATACAAAGTAAAAAAAACAAACACACCAAAAAAAAAAAAGGCATCAGACGCCAAATATAATAACTTACTCCCCCATGCTTGAATAACACATTGCCCTCAATGTGAGCACATCATAATAAAAAGGGGAAGAGAAGTAGCAGAAATCAGAATCAGAGAGGAGGATGGGGTGAGAAATTACTCGAAAACTTTGCTGCACTTGACCCTTTCTTCTATGGTTGAACCGGATCAGTTAGCATATGAACATGGACGTTTTGAATTGGTTGTCCCACTAGATATGGCTTCAATTTCTGTCCATTGACTGTGAACACTCCGGTAGACTCACTCCATATCTCTACTGCTCCACTGGGTTGAACTTTGGTAATGGTAAATGGTCCCGACCATCTGGATTTCATTTTACCCGGAAACAATCTCAACCTTGAGTTGAATAGGAGGACCATATCACTTTTTTCAAAACGTTTCGTCGCAATGTGTTTGTCATGCCATTTCTTAGTTCGCTCTTTGTAAATACCTGAATTTTCAAAAGCCTCCAACCTTAGTTCGTTGAGCTCATTTAGTTGTAGGAATCTTCGTTCTCCTACTGCTTTGAGATCAAAATTGAGTGTCCTTATAGCCCAATAGGCCTTACGTTCCAATTCCACTGGCAAGTGACAAGGTTTTCCAAACACTAACTGGTATAGTGTGGTGCCTAGAGGAGTCCTATAAGCGGTTCGGTATGCCCACAAAGCATCATCAAGCTTCAAGGACCAATCTTTGCGGGACCAATTCACCGTTTTTTCCAATATGCTTTTCAAATCTCCATTCGAGAGTTCCACATGCCCACTTGTTTGGGGATGATAAGGCTTAGCGACCTTATGAAATATCCCATATTTTTTTAAGAGTGACTCAAGAGGGTTGTTGTAAAATTATGTGCCGTTGTCACTTAGAAGAGCTCTTTGTGTGCCAAATCGTGTGAAAATATTTTTATTCAGAAATTTAAGGACAACTTTGGAATCATTTGTCGAGGAGGCAATGGCTTCCACTCACTTAGAAACATAGTCAAACACTACAAGGATATAAAGGTTGTTATTGGAAGAAGGAAAAGGACCCATGAAGTCGATCCCCAATACATCAAACAACTCTACTTCAGGTATGCCACTTTGAGGCATTTCATGCCTCTTGAAAATGCTCCCTGTTCACTGACATCTATCACATGTCATGACAAATTTTCTTGTGTCCTTAAAGAGTTTGGCCAATAGAAACCTGCTTGAAGTACTTTCGCAATGGTTTTATCTGGTCCAAAGCGACCACCATAGGTTGAAGCATGACAGTGGTGTAGGACACTACGGACCTCTTCTTCAAGAAAGCATCTTCTATAAATCTCTTCTGTCATAGCTTATAAAGGAAAAGGTTTTCCTACACATAGTATTTGGCATCTGTAAAGAACTTATTTCTTTATTGGTAGGACAATCTTGGAGGTAACACACTACACACTTTGAAATTCATCATATCAGCATACCATGGAGCAGCTTGTTGGGATATAGCTAATAACTGCTCATCAGGGAAAGAATCATCACTGGGAAGCTCTTCACTAAGAGTGGATTCTCGGCTTAAACGAGATAGATGATCCGCAACCACATTAGCCAATCCTGCCTTATCTTTGATTTCCAAATTAGACTCTTGAAGGAGGAGGATCCATCGAATGAGTCGAGGTTTGGATCAAATTTCTTCATTAAATGTCTCAAAGCGCCATGATCCGTGAAAACGATGACCTTGAAATTGATCATATAGGGGGGAAATTTTTCCAAGGCAAAGACAACTGCCAAGAACTCCTTTTCGGTCGTGACATAATTGACTTGAGCCTCGTCAAGGGTGCGACTTGCATAGTATATGGCATATGGTTTACTTTCCTTTTGTTGACCTAAAACAGCACCTACGGCATAGTCACTTGCATCCCACATAATTTCGAAAGGCAGCTCCCAGTCAGGAGCTTGCATTACGAGAGCAGTGATTAATGCCTCTTTTAATATGTGAAAAGCACTCAAGCATTCTTCGTTAAATTCAAAAGGCACATCCTTAACAAGCAATTGGGTGAGAGGTTTTGCAATCTTTGAAAAATCTTTTATAAAACCGTCGATAAAAACCGACATGTCCAAGAAAACTCCTCACACCTCTTACAAAAGTTGGTGGCAGCAATTTCTTAATTACCTCCACCTTTGCTTTGTCAACTTTAATGCCTCTGTTAGAAAGAACATGACCAAGGGCAACTCCCTCTTGCACCATAAAATGACATTTCTCCCAATTCAAGACCAAATTCACATCTTCACATCTTTGCAAAACCCTAGATAAGTTATTTAAGTAATGGTCATACATTGTACCATACGCAGAAAAATAAACCATAAAGACTTCCGTTATGTCCTCAATAAAATCTGAAAAGATAGCCATCATCCAACGTTGAAATGTGGCATGAGCATTACATAACCCAAATGGCATTCGTCTATAAGCATACGTGTCATATGGACATGTAAAGGCAGTCTTTTCTTGGTCATTTGGGTGAATAGGGATTTGAAAGAATCTCGAATATCCATCTAGTAGCAAAAAATGTGAGTTCTTTACCAATTGTTCAAGCATTTGGTCAATGAAGGGAAGAGGAAAATGGTCTTTACGGGTGGGTTTATTCAATTTTCGATAATCGATACACATAATCCACCCTGTAACAGTCCTAGTAGGGATTAGCTCATTATTCTCATTTTTTACGACAGTCATCCATCCTTTCTTAGGTACAACGTGGATTGGGCTTACCCATACACTATCCGAGATAGGGTAGATAATGTCGGCTTTAAGCAACTTCAAAATTTCCTTTTTAACCACTTCTTGCATGCTGGGGTTTAATCTCCTTTGGTGTTCAATTGACGGCTTATGATTGTCCTCCATCAAGATTCGATGCACACACAGGGAAGGATGAATCCCTTTTAAGTCATCTAGGGTGTATCCTATGGATTTACGATGTTTCCTAAGCATTCTAAGCAAAGAGTCAACCTGGGTAGCATTCACAATCACAGAATATGTGGATTTTGGTCCAAGGAATTCATATCTCAGTGATGAAGGGAAAGGCTTTAACTCTACCTCGGGAGCTTTTGCCCAATCAGACGAGGGTTTACTTTCATCTTGCAATAATTCTACCTTAGTATAGGAAAGCGAAATTGGTGGAGAGGCTTCTAACAATTTAGCAAATTCAGCTACTTCGAGGCTTTCATCCTCAGTAGTGCTATTATTCAACATCAAGTGCTCAAATAGATCGTTAATGTTAGATGCGGTTTCTCGTATTAAACTATCAACCACATCAACCTTATTACATTCATTGGAAATAGAAGGAAACTTAGCAGCTTTTAGTAAATTAAATTCCACATGAACATCACCCACATCAAAAGTTACGGTATCGTTTTTTACATCAATGCGGCACCTTGCAGTGGCAAAAAATGGCCTTCCGAGAATGATTGGGGTCTGTGTATCCTCTTGTATTTCCAGAATCACAAAGTCTACTAATACGAATAAATCCCCTACTTTTATTGGGACATCCTCCTAAATAGCCACAGGGTATTTTACAGAATGGTTCGCTAATTGCAAGGAGATAGTAGTTGGTCTTAACTCTCCTAATTCCAGTTTTTCACAAAGAGAAAGGGACATCAAGCTTACGCTTGACCCTAGATCACATAAAGCACGGTTTATAGGCGCATTCCCTATTAGGCAGGGAATTGAAAAACTGCAGAGATCCTTTAAATTAGCTGGAAGTTTATTTTGAATTGTTGCACTGTACTCTTCAGTCAAAGCTACCATTTCATGTTCTTCTAGCTTTCTTTTGTTTGACAGAATTTCTTTCAGGAATTTAGCATATGAAGGCATTTGGGTTAAGGCTTTAGTAAACGGTATGTTTATGTAGAGTTTGTTAAGGATGTCTAAAAGCTTTCCAAATTGCATATCAAGTTTTTCCTTAGCCATCCTTTGAGGAAATGGTAAAGGTGGTACGTAGGGCTATGGAGAAATGGTCTTAGGGTCCTTATGAGCCTCATCAGGCTTATGCATGACATCATCAATTATTTCTTTAGAAGGCGAAGATATTTCTTTCTCAACATTCTTGACATGCTTATTCTTATCTTGTGAAGATTCATCGTAGGTAATTTCCTTAGGTCCCTCTAGTTGCTTGCCTCCTCGTAGAAGCATTGCATTGCATTGCTCCTATGGGTTAAGCTCAGGTTCGCTAGTTAGTCTATCTAGGGGTGCAGATGAAAAAGCAGATTTCTGGGCAATCTGGGTCTCTAACATCCTATTATGAGTTGTAAGCACATCAACCTTGGTGGCTAATTGCTTAATGTACTCATCTTGTTTCTGTTGTGCCATAAGCATGTTTTCCATCATTAACTCTAAATTTGACTTTGCATCTAAGAAGGGAATGGGGGTCTTTGAAAACCTGGGGTAGCTCTAGCATTCATAGGGGGCATATTCACAGGGTTTGGATTCGACCTATATGTTCAACCAAAAATTATGATATTTTATGTCCTTTTATTATCTAATTTTTGCTCAAAATAGATTATTAATTTAGGATTTTAATATTAGTTTTGTTTATTTTGTAGGAATTTGACACATTTGAAGAATAAATAAATTACTTGAAGAAAAAGAGAGAAAATTGAATCAAAATTGGATTGAGTCACAACAAGCAATTGATTGAGAAAAGAAGAAGAAGAAGAATCGGCCCAGTGAGCGGCCCAAACGCAACCCACACGCTCCTCTTCTTTCTCTCTTGGCCCAGACCAGCCTTTTCCTTCTTTTCCATGATGGTCCGGCCTCCGCTGTTTCTCTTCAGCTTGGCCCATACACATTCCCAGATCAAGCCCAGCTTGCTTTTCTTCTTGCTCACTTAATCGACCACGTGCTTGGCACATGACACCCATCCCTCATCTGCCCCTTAACTCTTATTCTCTCTCCTCTTCTCAGTGCTGAGAACGCAAAACCAAAAACTTGACCATTACTTTCCCTACTCCTCGCCATCTCCATATCTCTCTTCCTCATCCTCTCTTCTTTCTCTCTTACTCATCTCTCTCTTCGAATCCTCACCCCCACGACACCAGCATCGTCATCACCATCAGAACCGTCCATCTCAACCACGAACAGAGGAACGAGCAGGGTAGCGTTCCTGGCTCTTCATCTTCTACCATAGCCGTTATGCCCTTTCTCTCTCCTCATTCATTGTCCATCATCATCACCATCATTCATACATCAGTTACAAGAGTTGATTGAAAGGCAAATGAAGACGGGGAGGGTTCGGTGTTCTTCAAGGGCCTTTAATGAAGGGTCTAAAACGGAGCTTTAAAAGGAGATTTAGTCTTAAAATTTTTTTGACTTGGTCTTTCATATATTCAAGTTCTTGTTTTCGAATTTAGTTTTAGGTAAAGAATTCATTGAATTTGATTCCGAATTGTTCAATTCGAGTTGAAATTTTTAGTTTGAGGGTTTCAATTTCTTGAGTTTTCAAATATGTTTATCTTTAATTTGTTCCCTTTGCTTCGATTTTAGTTCCGTTTTAGTGTTGCTTTCGATTCTAGCCCTGTTTCTATTTAGTTGCTCCTTGCGCTATTCTCTGTTTCGATGATAGCACAGTTCAATCAAGTGGCCTAGCTAAACAAACAATCACAGCAAGTGTTGATGGATCGAATTATTTGCAAATTGGTGGTTCAACCTTGTCTTGGGGTCTTTTCAATTCAAGCTCCCAATTCCATGAATTAATATTGCTTATCTAGTCTAATAATTGGTAGAACAATTTGATTTTGGAGTTGGTAAATTAGCATTTAGTTTTAAAATAGTTTAGAATTTTTGGTAACCAAATTTCACAATCATCCCTGAGGATCGACACCCGTTAGTATTACGGCGATAAACCGTATACTTGCGGAAAATCACAACATCTGACTCATCAAAATCACGATGCTCAATTTTAGGTGTGACACTCATATTTAATTCACTAGCACTCTCAAGGTCTTCACCATCCTCAAACTCACGAGAATGATGAAAAGGGGCGGGTGGGTCAGCAGAAACTAGGACATTCTTAGTGACGTCTGTAGGTGAGCTAGTGTGAGGTGCAAGGTCAAGTGATAGAGACACAGGGAGGGCACTCTCTTGTTATAAACTAGGCAAAGGCATGTCAAAATTCAAGTTAGGCCTAGCAAGATAAGAGGAATCAAAATCAGCATAAAGACTAACTTCAGGTTTAGGAGATCCTAAACTAGAGTCAGACTTTTGTAAATTAGTGTCCTCCCTACTAAAACATCAAGAATATTCAGCAATTCTCACTTTCATGTTTTTTATCATTCTATCAGTCACATCATTGATCTTCTTTTCAACACTTGCACAAGTAGCTTTAATATAAGCACGACGTGGACAATTACAAGCATCATGATCAGAAGAGTCACAATAATTGCACAAAACAGGAGACATATAAGACTAAGATGGGTCCTATGAGTTCATAAAGTGATCATGAGGGTAAGGATTAACAGGAAAAACAAACTCGCCATGAGTTGGATATCCAAAATTATTTTTAGCTTGTTCAAACTGGTAAGTATCCCAAGCTAATTTTTTGAAGAAATCCCAAACTTCATCTTGAGTTTTAGATAATAATCCTAACACACCTCCAGGATAAATGGACTCAATATAACCCCAAGATTTAGAATTCAGACCCACAGCAATAACCTCACAAATTTTTCATTTTTGAAAATTCTGATTCAACTGAGCACGATAATCATTAAGTCGCGATAAATAGCTCCAAAAAGGTTCATACTCGAATTGTGGGAAATTAAAAACTGGCATTCTTGAATCTAGTTTTTTTTTTTCAATTTTAAGAATTTTTCAATTCTTTTGGATTTTTAAGTTTTTAATTTTTTGTACCTTTTTTTTAGGAAAGAAAATACATCTAGGATACTATGTACAAACCAATGACTAAAACAAAAAGAAGAGACTCAAATAATTAAGTAAACAAAACAAAATAAACTAACAAAAATAAAACTATGCTGCCAAAATAAAAGAAAGAAAGACCAAAATGACTCAAACATCACACAAAATATAAAATGAACACAAACACAAAAAAAGAGCATTTTTTTAATATTTTTGTCTTGTTGACACACAAAAACGAAAATAGAAATAAACTCAATCTAAAACTAAAACAAAAAAAGAAACACAACTAAAACTAAAACAAAATAGAAACTAAAACCTAAACAAGCTAAATCTAAAGAATAAAACTAAAGCAGAAAATAAAACTCCCAAAATCATAACGAAATAGACAAAAAAAAACACCACAAAATCACAAGGGGCATAAATATATTTTTTCTCGGATTTTTTCTGTCCCCGAACAGTACAGAAAAATGCAAACAGATTATTAACTCAAAAATTCACAGAAAAATCATGATAGTTTTGAAAATTCCACAAAAATTCACACAAACTCTAAACATTATGCTGAATCTAGAAACAATATCAAACTAGCAAAACTCACACCAGAATTTCCCCCGAAAATTCGAATAGATGCTGAAATTAAAGAAAAATCTGCACTGATTTGTTTCTCCATATCAATTCTGCTTTGTGTCTTTTGCTGCACACAAACCAAATGCGTTAGTACTGTTTTTTCAGCAAACATTAAACTCTAAAACTAATCTCGGCAAATATCAAAAATCAAAATACTAACTAAATTCAAAATTAAAACTAAACTAAAATTTTGAAATGAATTAACGACTCAACTAAACTAAAAATCACAACTCTAAAATTAAAAACGAACACGACTCGAACGACTCGATTACTAAACTACGACTCGAGGAAATCTAATTTCACAATGCCATCTCCAGCAACGATGCAAAAAACTTGTTGTAATTTTCCTCAAGTATACAGTTTATCGCCGTAATACTAACAGGTGTGTCGATCCTCAGGCATGGTTGTGAAATTTGGTTACCAAAAATTCTAAACTAATTTAAAACTAAATGCTAATTTACCAACTCCAAAATCAAATTGTTCTACCAATTATTAAACTAGATAAGCAATATTAATTCATGGAATTGGGAGCTTGAATTGAAAAAACCCCAAGACAAGGCTAAACCACCAATTTGCAAATAATTCGATCCATCAACACTTGCTGTGATTGTTTGTTTAGTCAAGCCACTTGATTGAACTGTGCTATCATCGAAACAGAGAATAGTGCAAGGAGCAACTAAATAGAAACAAGCCTAGAATCAAAAGCAACACAAAAATAGAACTAAAAATCGAAGCAAAGGGAACAAACTAAAGATAAACATATTCAAAAACTCAAGAAATCGAAACCCGCAAACTGAAAATTTCAACTCGAATTGAAGAAAAAGAGAAAAAATTGAATCAAAATTGGATTGGGTCACAAAAAGAGAGATTCAGGTGATTCTTCCAATCTGGATTTTAGGTATTAAAGTAAGGGTCAATGGTCGATCTTAAGTGAAGATTTTGAATATAATTAACTTCATCAGAGCCCTGAGAAAAAGGCTCTCAACTGGACAGTGCAAAGATATATGCTCAATTGAACCACAAATCTCACAAGGGGGAGGGGCACTAGAGTTTACAGCATTAACATTCAGTTGGTCCAGTCTTTTAATCATAGCATCTACTTTAGCAGAAAGTGAAGTAAAAGCATCAACTTCATGCTTAACTCCAACCTGCTTGGGTTGGGCTCGTTCATTAGACCATTGAAAGTTATTAAGCGCCATCTCCTCAATAAGGTTATATGCTTCATCCTCGGTCTTGCTCATTAAAGTTCCTCCTGCTGCCGCATCAATAGTGGACCTCACTGCTTGGGTCACACTGTTATAAAAGGCCCGGATAATCATCTAGCGCTGAAGACCGTGATGGGGGCACAAACGCAGTAAATCCTTAAAACGCTCCCAGGCTTCATAGTTCATAGAGCGTCTCATCCTCTTTTTGCAGAAAGTTGGTGATTTGATTTCTCAGACTCAGTGTCTTGTTTGGAGGGAAGAATTTGGTGAGGAAAGCTCTTGTCAACTCGTCCCAAGTAGTTATGCAACCAGACGACAAAGAGTGCAACCAAGCCCTCGCTTTATCCCTTAATGAGAAAGGGAATAAGCACAAGCGAATCTCATCACTGGAGACTCTGTTTAACTTTAGCATATTGCATACCTCTAAAAATACCAAAAGGTGTAGATTCAGGTCTTCCAAAGGAGTTTCGCCGAATTGAGATTGCTGCACCATGGAAATAAGTGTTGGCTTGAGCACGAAGTTGCTGGCATCTACAACAGGTCGAGCTATGCTTGAGGCGATCCCTTGGATTCCGGGAGTAACAAAATCATGAAGGGTTCTTCTTTCTTCACCTGCCATGCTTGAATTCCTTCTTTCTTCGCGCTTTCGTTCTTCGATCCTTTGCTTTTTCCTCCTTAAACAAAAAGTCCTTTCAATTTCTGGATCGGCCTCATACAAAATCAGACTTCGCATACACTAGGAAAAATTCATGCAAGCACTTTCACCAACACTACCAGCGCAATTAAATAGGAAACAGAAAAATAACAAGAAAACAAAACAAAGCAAAATAATAAAAATGCTTAGTCACATTCTTAAGACAATACTCAATAGTTAGTAATTTAATCCCTGGCAACGGCGCCAAAAACTTGATCAACACTGCTGCAAGCGCACGGGTGTTCATAGTATAGATAAAGATATCGTTCCTCAGCTACTAAAGTAATCTATCGAGCCTAGTCTTGTCAGAATATGCTAAGCGAAACTCAATTTCAAGTGGATTCGATTAACTACTGCAAATAAATTTGTTTAAATCAATAAGAGAAAAATGTCTAGGAATTTTCGCAGTTATGGAAGAGAATTGGATCAAAATGAATAAACATGTGCTATTCTCTAATTGGTTAATTCCGAGGAATTGTAATCTTGTCAAGAAACTTGATTTATTCTTTCGAAATCAATCTAATTTGCCTAAACTAAGCAAACATTGTTCTTTCAAACTAATTTGACTTAATCCAAGTTCAATATATTTGATTACTTACTAGTCTTCCTAACATATAAATCTCTCTTTTTGTGCTATGTCTAATCATGCAGTCCAACAACCAAATGTCGTCTTTCGAATGTTCACTCGATTGTTTCAATTGTGTAAGTAAATTTTGGCCAAAAAACAACTCACAACATGAATAACACTTGATAGAATGAAATCAAACCAATCACGAAAATAAGCACAATTGTTTAAAAATCAAACCATGATCCAATAACAATTCCAAAAACTATTAAATCCCTAGACTAAGAAAACTACGCAGACATGATAAAAGATAAACTAACCAAAAAAAGATCAGCAGAATCTTGAGCAGAAGGGACTCGACTGAGATGACCTTCACCAAGGGCTTGGAACCTCCTCAGGATCAAGACTCTCACACTCAAAACTAAACTAAGAACAAAATTTGAGAGAAAACTAATCTAAACTAAACTACTTACTTGCTTTGCATTGGAGTCAAAGTTGAGTGCTTTGGAATGCTGCAGAAAGTCTCTATTTATAGAGAATTTCAGCTGATCTCAGCCACACAGCCGATGAAAAACGAAGAGGCAACAGTTACAACTACACCATGGTCTATGGGCTCTACTACGAGCTGACCGTGGTCTGTCCTGGATCTGGAGTTTTGCTCTTTCTTTGCTGTACAATCATGGCATGACATGGATGACCATGGGGTAGGTCAAAATACAACCATCGAAGGGCAAATCCTAGGTAAAAAGACTAAAAATCCTGCAAAACACATAAAACAACGACACCCAAGCATAAACCGAGAATAGAGAGTAAATAACATCATTAAGCACAAAATTCTCCTAAAAATGAGGCAGAATAGCCCTAGAAAGGTGTACATATTAAGCACTTATTAGTTGTACAATATCAGATGGGGATTACCAATAACAATTAAAATTGACAGCATTATGTATTAATAAACAAATATAAAAAACTACTTGATGTCATGCCACTGCGTCTTCATTTTCTCATGATAACTGCTTGTGTTCATAAGTGGTAAAAGTGTCCAAATCTAAATCATTCAAAACATTGGTTCGCAAGGGTCGACATTGCAATAATATTTCATTTAGCTCATCTACACCACATGACTTGCTAAGTTGTTGATCATGAGTAGGGATATAAATTAAAACTATACCAAAAGTTATTATTTCTTCTCGAATAAGGAAAAGAATATTAAATACCAGTGGCGCACCCTTGTATCTTCATTTTCTGAGAGCGAGTCTCTTCGTTGAAGTTTAATTACGCCGTCTTCATCCAACACGTGATGCTTCTCCAATGTCAACTTCTAGCCTGTTGATTTTATGCTGCCATCTCGAAGTGATGCCTTTACTTGTCTACTTCTTTTTTTACGTGGTGACTATTTTGGTGCTTTGTTTGGGTGAGGTTTTAGTTTTATTTCATTTATAGTAATTGGGCTATCCCTTATGGTGACAAGCTCATCAGGAAAGTATGATTTGTTAAAACATAGGTTTTTCAGAGTTGCAGGAAATGTCATTCCGGTAATTGGAGAGTTGTCATCATTTTCACTAGCAAGCTCTCTCCTTCCCTTACAAGTTTTATCATTTGGTTTGCCAAAGTTCTGGCTAGTGAACTTGTTGGGGCGTTTTGAGTGTTGTTTGGATAGTTTTGCTAAAGGATCATCAAATAAATTTAGAACAGGAGGAGGAGCAACAATGAGAACATCGTTATCTCTACTTAAATTCTATTTTTTATATATTACTCATGCAAATTTCAGCCTTTACCGTATCCTCCTTTTTCATTCTATAATCTATGACCATAGAATGTAGAGATAGTGACAAATTTTTAATTGATTGCAATTCGATAAATACTTTCTCAAATTTTTCCGATCAATTGCATGCCCACTTATACATCTCACATGAATTCTTTTATTTTGATTTCTACAAGTTACAAAAAAGGACCAGTCTAACATATCAAGAGAATCCAAGAAAGACATACCACAAAATATATTTGTTCTAATCAAACAAAAAAAATTAGATACAATTAATTATAACATTTGTAAAAACATAAAGGGAAAATCTTTGTTTAAGAGCTCACTTATTACAAACAAGTTGACATATATAATCAAACACAAAAAATACATACAATTTACTATGACATTAGTGAAAACATAAAGATAGAATCCTTGATTAAGAACCCAATTTAATACATACAAGTCCATACAATCAAGCCATGAATTGCATACAATTCATTATAACATTTGTGAGCACATAAAGATAAAGTATTTGCATAAGAACCCAATTAATTACATACAAGTCCATGTAATCAAACACAAAATTACACACAATTTATTATAATATTTGTGAAAACATAAAGATAAAATCTTCATTTAAGAACCCAATTAATTACATACAAGTCCATATATTTATTATTTTAAAACTTACCGATTACAATGTAGAATACAATGTGAAATAATTTGAAGATAGAACAATAAAAAGTATTTACCTTTCAACATACTAATAAAATTCAATAACTTACCTTGTGTGCCTCTAATTCAATATGATGGTTGTATTTGCTTGAAAAAAGATCTATGTGATAACAATACAAATATGCAATTTAGACGAACTAATGAACTATGTCAAATATTTTTATGACAAAAGTATATTTATACTAGGGCATGGATTAGGGTAAAAGGTAAAGAGTCACCATGATGGCTAGGAACAAAAAAATAACCTAAAACTTCGCTCAACCAAAAAAAAAAATACATAACTAAATATTCCCAAAAACAAGCTAAGGTAGATTCAAAGCCCAGACCTGTGATATGGCAACTAAGGGATTAACGAGAGCAACCACTCATTTTTCCTTACAATACTTGTAGTTTAATCAATAATACTAATAAGCACATAATAGAACAATAGCGAAACAAACCTCCCACTACAATGTCGACCATCTGCCGAAATGTGACCCATCTGAAACTCATTGCTGCTCGAAGCTTCACTGTCTCCGATGTATAGAAAAGACGGCGACGTTCACACAGGGTGGATGAGTGAATCAGAATCCGCATTGGACAGGGAGGATACGCTACTCGATGTCGCCGCCTAAGCCTTCCTTATAGGCGGTTGCTGTACTTTCGTCGATGCCACCGTACTGCAGTCGACCCTCCATTGTTTCCAGCCATGGAAGGGGAAGAGAAGGGGAAGAGCTTAAAAATTAATTAATTTATTGGTTTTAACTTTTTATTGAAATTAAAGGAGTGAATTATTTTACTCCTCCAAACACAACATTCATAAATTAATTTTATTCATTTTAGAATACATCATTTTAATTTTAAGAAATAATTAGAAAAATCAACGGTTTATATCTAATCATGCCAAATGCACGATATATATCGTAGGAATTACGGTAATTTTCTTAATTTCCATTTAGTGGAAATTACCTTACCCGTTGGGTTTTTTCAAGCCAACTCTCCGGGGGCCAGTTTTTCCAGGTTGAGGAGAGATGATGGATTCGTCAAGCTTAGATGTCTTCTCATATTATTGCTAGTGTGTTTAATGAATGCACCTTCTGAATAAGGCACAAAGTCTAATCAGGAAGGTTATGCACCATTCAATATTGAATGAATATTGATTTGAGCACCTATAAGTAAGGTGTCTATGTACCTTTGTTAATCATCTATCCTGCTATTGGTGACACTACTACCAAGAGTGAGCCTGAAGACTATGAGAGGCAGAGTCAGCTTACTGTCGTGTGATGTTTTCTTTCTTCTATTGATTGTAACTCTTGAAAACGTACTGCTATCTTTGAGACTAAAATGCTCTATAGGGGTAAAATTCTTTATTTAGTCATTGATAATGGTAGTTCCATGAATGTGATTTCTAAGTGTGCTGTGAAATTCCTCAACCTTAAGATGATACCCTATTCCACCCCTATTAGGGTTGCTTGGGTTGATAAGACATCTTTGATAATTTCTAAGAAGTGTGAAGTCCCTCTCCAATTAGGTGTGTATTCTGAAAAGATTTGGTGTAATGCATTACCTATGGATGTTGCCCACATTTTGTTAGGTCGTCATTGGTTATATGAGAAAAATGCCACCAATTTTGGAAAGGATCATACATGTGTGTTCATTCATAATGGAAAGAGGATTAAGTTAGCGCCTGCTCGACCTTCAGAATATAATAATCCCAAAAAAACCAACCTTAAATTGCCTCGGTCTAAGGAACAGGCTAAAAAGTTACCTTTTTTATCTGGATATGAATGTGAAATAGAAGGAAAATAGTCTAGGATGTTGCTAGCTTTAGTAGCCAAAGCCCCACCTGTGTTTCCCTTTGCTATTACATGTAAGATGTCCCTTGATCTTAATGACCTTTATGATGAATTTAAGGATGTATCTCCTGATGATCTTCCTGCTGAACTGCCTCCTTTGAGGGATTTCTAACATGCTATAGACCTTGTCCCAGGATCACCCTTACCTAAATTACCTCACTATAGAATGAACCCTGGTGAACATGAAGAGCTTAATAAATAAATTGAGATGGCTCTTGGAGGATGTGTACTGACAGTAGAGCCATTAATAAAATTACTGTAAGATATAGGTTTCGTATACCTAGACTTGATGATATGTTGGACCAATTGTCGGGATCTAAGTGTTTCTCGAAAATTGATCTTGGGGAAGAAAACCATTAATTGAGGATTACACTTGGGGATGAGTGAAAAACTGCCTTTAAAACTCCCGAAGGATTGTTTAAGTGATTAGTTATGCCCTTCAGTTTAACCAACGTTCCTAGTACTTTTATGAGAGCCATGACTCATATTCTTTGCCCTTTTCTTGGGAAGTTTTTGGTCGTGTACTTTGATTACATTCTAATATACAGCCCTTCTGGGGAAGAACACCTAAAACAGTTGAGGTTAGTCCTTGAGGTCCTCCGAGCACAGAAGTTATACATTAATTTAGCTAAATGTTCTTTCTTGCAATCTGAGGTCGTTTTCATTGGGTTTGTTGTGTCAGTGAAACGAATTTTTGCTGATTCCGAAAAGGTCCCAGCTATAGTAGAGTGGCCCGAACCTAAAACCATTTTTGATGTGAAAAGCTTCCATGGGTTAGCCACTTTCTATAGACGCTTTATCAAGAATTTCAATTCTATTATGGCTCCTATCATTGACTGTTTGAGAAAAGGTGTGTTTACATGGACTAAACCTGCGAAAGAAGCTTTTAATCTAATTAAAAATAAAATGACTAAGGCCCCTGTCTTATGCCATCTTAATTTTTCTAAAGTGTTCGAAGTTGCTTGTGATGCTTCAGGGGCTCGGATAGGAGGTGTTTTGAGTCAAGAAGGACAACTCATAGCTTACTTTAGCAAGAAGCTTAATGATTCCAGGAGAGGCAAGTACACCACCTATGAGAAAGAGTTTTATGCTTTAGTGCGTTGTTTGGAACATTAGCGATACTATCTCCTTCCTAAGGAGTTTGTTCTTTGGAGTGACATGATGCATTGAAATTCGTTAACGACCAAAGAAAACTTAGAGAGAAACAAGCTAAGTGGGTTGAGTTCCTTCAAGATTATTCCTTTGTGCTTAAACATCGTTCAGGTGTTGAAAATATTGTTGCTGATGCTTTGAGTAGAGTAGGACTTCTATTGCATTGATGGACTACATTAGTTGTTGGATTTGAAAAACTGAAAGACCAATACACCTCGTACCCGGACTTTGCTAAGACTTATGATGAGCTTTTGCATGGTAACCATCGTGACTTTGTTGATTATATGATTGTGGATGGCTATTTGTTTTATGGATCAAAGTTGTGCATTCCTAACACCTCGCTTCATGATTTTCTAATATGGGAATTGCATGATGGAGGTCTTGCTAGTCTTTTGGGTCGGGATAGACCACTATTCTTATTGCTAACCATTTTTGTTTGCCCTACTTACGCAAGGATATAGCCCGAGTTGTGTCTCAATGTCGAACTTGCCAGCTTGCAAAAGCTAGGAAGCAAAACACTGGCTTATATACTCCTTTACCTGTTCCACACATTCCTTGGAAAGACCTTAGTATGGATTTTGTCTTAGGTATTCCACGAACTCCTAGAGGTTATGATTGCATTCTCATTGTTGTGGATAGGTTTTCTAAGATGGCACATTTCATCCCTTGTAGCAAAACTGCCGATGCATCCTATGTTGCAAGTATCTTTTTTACAAAAATTGTTCATTTGCATGATTTGCCATCATCTATTGTGTCTGATAGGGATGTTAAACTTGTGAGTCATTTTTGGAGGACATTGTGGAAACTGTTTGGCAGTCACTTAAAATTTTCTGCTGCTTTCCACCCTCAAACTGATGGACAAACCGAGGTTGTCAATTGGAGTCTAGGTAGCCTTCTTAGATGTCTTGTCAGTGAGAAACCTAATACTTGGGATTTGATTTTACCCACTGCTGAATTTGCTTATAACAATGTTGTAAACAAGTCCACCGGAGAGAGTACATTTAAAGTTGTGCATGGTATTGTTCCTCGTCTTCATATTGATTTAGTGTCGTTACCTATTGATTCTAGGTCTGCTGAATTTGCTGAAACTTTTGCTAAACATATTGTAACACCTGCATTCTTTGTTTTTCGTTAAGCTAATTGTATTGCCCTTTTACGTTATAAAATCGTATTTTTATTAACTATATAAGTTAAATTATTACTGATGTGCTTATGTGAATCATAATTTTATTAAAAAAAGAATATTATTATTTCTATTATCATTATTATTAGTTTTGAAAATCCGTCGATGATTTTTAATAAGCGTTAATAAGGATTTCTGTCAGTTACTAAATCGAGTAGAAACCCGAATAAGATTAGGTTGTCAACCTTAGAATTCATTTCGTTAATTAATAAATTGAACCCTGATATATTTTGGAACGAATAATCAACGAACTATTGTATTAAAGATCTGGGTTTAGAATAAGAGGTACGAGATTGGACTAAAGATTTTAGTTGATGGGCAAGTTTTAACAAAACAAAAAGGGAGAAATGAGTAAAAGGGGCCGAAGCCCCCTGTTTTTTTTTGGGGGGGAAAAACCACGACCAAGAGGGGGGGTTTCTACTGCCCCAGCTTCGAGCGACCACCCCTAGAGAAAGAGAAAGAGAGAGAAAGAGAGGGGCGGCGATGCGCCGCTGCCAAGCCAGTGGCTGGCCAGCAGTTGACGTACCTCCGCGACGGCCTTCCGCAACACCATGACAGAGAGAGAGAGAGAGAGAGAGAGAGAGAGAGAGAGAGAGAGAGAGAGAAAGAGAGATTGAGTGAGGGCAATGGAGCAAATTGAAAGAGAAAACTGGGATGACGACAATGTGACGGCGATGGCCGGCTAGTGCCACCGACCCCCTCACCGGTCAGTACGTGGTTTGGGCATGGAACAGCAGCAGAAAACGGGGTCTGGATTGATTTGTTTGGGTCTTAGATTAGCAGCCAACAGGGGTGATTTTTCGGGTTCCTGAGCATTCACAACAGCACCCGAAAGCCCTTAGAATGGGTCCTTAAGCTTGGAGTCCATGTGGGTGTTTTTCTCCTCCTAAATATTAGTAATTTCGAAAAGGTTTTAGCCCTTTGAGTGATGATGCATGTTCGTCTAGGGTTAGCCAAATTAATCGGGATAGTAATGATTGATTAAGCACGCTCTATTTCAGCTGAATTTAGTTTAAATTGATGCATGCTAGTTTAGAATTAGTTAGACTAGTTGAACTAATTTTTATACCTAAGATTGCCCCAAATCAATGCATGCTAACTGAACTGTTTGTTATGCCTGAAATGTTGCTTAAATTAGGCTAGAACAAACTCCTTAGTTGGGAAGAAAGTATGCCCTTTAAATAGACAAGAATGTGTGATTTCCATGTTTGGCAAATTGGGCATTACGGGAGTAAAGAACACTTTAATTCAATGCATGTTAATTTAGTTACTTTATGCTTGAAAGTAGCTTCGAAATAATTTGAGAATGTTTCGAATAAATGCCTGTTAAGTTGACCAATTCAAGCCTGAAAATGACTTCGAAATGACCTAAGAATGCCTAAAATTGATGCATGCTTTAAATCGATACATGTTAAGTTAGCTAATTCGTGCTTAAAAGTAGTCTTTGGAATGACCTGACAACGCTTTAAGCCGATGCATGTTTAGTTGGTTAGTTCTGCTTTGAAAATGACATGAGTATGACATGCTTATTTCCTAAATGTGAGTTATGAATGCAAGTTAGTTTCATGCCTTATTAGTTCTTTCGGTCCATCGAGCACCTTGCTTAAGTTAATGAAATGTATATGTTTATAAATGTCGTAATGCGTCGTTGGATGGATGCTGATCGCTAGGTAAGTTATATGTCGCTCTTACACATTTCTATATGACTTTCATGATAATGTACTATGGTTATGGAATTGAGAACCGAGTTGGTAGTTGGATGGCTCGAGGATGAACTGATGAGAGTTTTGAGGTTCTTTGTGGTCGGCGTTGTGCGAGGAGGGAGTCTGAGTTGTGTTTGACCACAATCGTGTGGATTGCAAGGTCATGTGTGGCTTATTCCACCAAGTTGAATTATGAAGTATTTGAATGTGTTACGTGTAAATCCCTCCCCTTCATGTCATTAAGCCTGATTATGCATGTGAGGGGGAAATTTTGAAAAAGAAGGCTTTTCATGGTTTGAAATAATAGTAGTCATAACTATTAGCGAATGATGGCCTATTTTTAACTATACGAATAGAGTTTTGGGAGTGAACCTGCTAGAATAGGGGAATCCCTAAGGAGTTTTCAAAAGGAGTGCGTTGTATGAAAAATGATTTCGCTGTAAGATACAGCAAACTTATTAGACGCTATGGTCATACGCTTTAAATTGGCTAAGATATCGTGCTTAGACACAATAAGATGGGAATGAACTCGCTAGAATGGGGGAATCCCATGGGAGTGAACCTGCTTGTACCGGGGAATCCCTAGCCTAGGGAATAGTCCCAGTAGTGGGAAACCTTATAGAACCTGACAAGGGTTAAGGTATAATTTAGTTGTCATCTCGGGAGTAAGAGCTTAGTGTGAGCGATAGTCTCACTAGGGATTGAAAATAGATCTTATCCAACCAGCACATTATGATGATCGTATGCCCAGAGTATTTTTCTAATAAGTAAGAAAAGCAGCCAGCATTTCGCCATTTTAAGTGGTTCAGAAAGGAAGAAAGTTTTTAAGGGCCATTAAGAGGCCAGTTCGAATGAGATTTGAACAGTTTTTAAGGGTCATTAGAGGACCATACAGAGATTCCCTTTAAAGAATATGACCCTCAAGAGACTAAGGAAAGAGTTTTTATAAGCCTCAAGAGGCTAAGTGTTTTCAGAAAAAGAAAGAAAGATTCGTGTGTACATCTTGTGATTAAGATTCTAAGTACAGTATGAATGAAATTCTAAGTAAAGCATGGCTATATCCTTGTAATGCATTGAGCATATATAAGTTTAAATGTGCATATTTTGTGCAAGAAAGTTCCTTGCATAATCTTCACTCCATGTGTTTGAGCATCTCGCATAAGTGAATTAGATAGACAAGGCATAAATCACGCATTATACCACATAGCCTATAGTTGGAAGTCAGTGAAATTCTCTGTCGTTCGGAAAGAAGAAAGGAAGATGTCGGTGCATATCCTGTGCTTATTTTATGAATGAGTGTTGAAATGAAATTTCAAGTCAGGCACGGCTATATCCCTACAATGAATCAAACATTTAAGCTTTGAATGTGCATAACCTATGAAAGAAAGTTCAGTGCATAGTTCTTGTTGCTTATTTATGTGCCTGAGTGCCTGCTAGTGAGGAAATTTGGTCATTTAGGGACCTAGAAATGAGTTTGAGTGGCCATAATGAAATTTATGGGTAATAATCCACCCTTGGGGACTATGATTGCCTAATATGATAGTAATACATCAATATGTGATATATGACTATTAATGGTATTATTGCCTGCAACGGTTTTGGTTTTAAGGAGTCGGGGAATACTCACTGAATGTGTAGTTGCTCATCCCATTACTCTTTCCCCTTTTCCCCAGGTTTTTATTATAACAGGTAGAAGTCAATTTACAACTGCCAAGCCGGAGTCTACCTTTGCTTGATAAGGTGTCATGTGTGCACGTACAGAAGTGGATTTACGTGTTAAATAACGTAACATGATGTATTCCTAGTTTGTAATTGTATGCAAGTACTCCAATTCATGTAATGCATATTATTTATAACTAGCTCTGGATGGTCACGTGAGCAAACCATCTTATTAGTCAGTTGTCTTTTTAACTCAAGTTGTTTATATTTTGGGATGCAAACCCCCTGTACTCCAGTTTTGTGAACCGTTGAGTTGTATTTTTTATTTCTTCTTTATTAATGAACTATATTGTTCAATGTACTCCGAGGGAGTTGCTCGTTGAGTTATGAACTCTGACGTGTAGCCATTGAGCTTATTTTAGAGTTCTTTGTGCTTCCATTGATTGTAGGGGTTGAAGTAAGCAAACGTAATACTCCTAGCCCTAGGGGTTGGGGGTGTTACACATATTCCTGATGTGCATGTCGATGTTCAACAGAAAATTGCATAGAGTAATGAAAATTATAAACTTGCTGCCAATGTGCATCGTAGAAAGCTAGAGTTTAATGAGGGTGATTATGTGATGGTTCGAATTCGTCCTAAATGATTTCCAAAACATTCTTTTAAAAAGCTCTTTGGTCAAGCTTTTGGACCTTATTGCATTTTGAAACGTCTTGATCCAATGCATATTTAATTGACTTACCCTTTGATTTATCTATTAGTCTTATCTTTAACGTTGAGGATTTGACACTTTACCAAGTTACTTTTGCGCCTCCCACATTTTCTGCAAGCGTTACAGGTGATTCCGCGACTTCTTCAGTTTCGGTACCTCAGTTGCCTCCTACTTCGCCATTAGCAGTCGATGAAGTTGAAGCCATACTGGAAGATGAGATTGTTAGTATTGGTATTGGAGGTTTTCAATGATTCTTGGTCCATTGGAAAAGCCGTCCCCAATCTGATAATTCTTGGGTTCATGAGAAGGATATGCATCGCATCGCTCCTGATTTACTGGTTGGAAATCTTCAAGCCAACTCTCTGGGGGTGAGTTTTTCCAAGCTAGGGAGAGATGATGGATTCATCAAGACTTATTTTAGAAAGAAATATAAGAATAATAATTAAGATATTTGATTGTAATTATAGTTTATTATGGTTTCTTATTTCTATTAGGATTAACATTATAGTGCCCAAGTCTTATTAGGAATATACACTTTCTTATTTCTGTTAGGAGTTGTATTAGGTCGTATTAGGAAGGCTATGCATCTATAAATAAGGGATCCATGTACCATTGTTAATCATCTATCATACACTATTGAATATTGAATTAATATTGATTTGAGCACAGAAATGTCAATCCATCTCTTCCTTATTGCTCTCTGATTTTCTCCCTTTTTATAGCTTAATGACGATGGTGCATTGAGTAATGAGTGGTGACTTTTTCTTTTGTAGTTGGAGTCATATTTGCAAAGAAAATAGGGAAATATAATACTTGTAACTTAATAAGGATTATAAGTATGTGCGTGGCAAAAAAAAAAGAGGCTGGCAAGGATGGGAAAATTTTTAGATACAAACGTATATATTTAACATAGTACACACCCTGAAGTCATATAGTGGGCGCGCGCTCAATATGTTGCGGTGTATTTTTTTCTGCAATAGTATATCTTTTCTACTCTACAGTGTACATTTTTCTTCCTGCAGTGTATTGTTTATTTTTTACAATGTATCTTTTCTTGCCTGTAGTGTATCTTTTTTTGTCTGCAGTGTACCTTTGTTCCGTTCAATGTACCTTTATCTAAGTGATTGAGCTAGCAAAATTTATGAAAATGCTTGTTCAGTTGGAAGAAATGAAATAGAGACTTAGTCCAATTATATGATACGTCTTATATAAATATGTATCTGAATATGATATATAAGTATTTACCGTAGAATTAGTTGAGCAATTTCAAAACCCTTTTTTTAAGGCTTTTTTTGACCTCAATTTGTGGGCCGTCTCCCATAGGCTGTCCGTCGTTTCTCTCGTTGCGGATTGCTGCGTGTCTGGGCGCATGAACCCCAGAAACGCAGAAACACATGGCAAAAATACAGGGAAATCATAGTACTCGGACTCTCGGAGATTGCTCACAAATTAACGTAATAATGCTACATTACTGAGAAACTGAACCCCGATTTTGTAGGGTTTCTCGTCTTCCAAAATTTTGCCTGCATTTCGAATTTTACGACAACCAGTGCAGTAGTTGAGGAGAGAGAAAATGGAGAATGATGACCCTGAACTCGCTACTGCAAGCTTAGTGGACTTGGTGTTCTCTTGGTCTTTTGATGATGTTCTAAACAATAATCTCTATAAAAACAAGGTGTTCTCTTGCGCCATTCTCTCTCCTTCAAGCTTTTTTGCTGATATTTGGCCAGAATTTTGTAATGGGTTTCTGTTGATTTCGCAATTCAATTTGAAAATGAAGGGTTTGCGAAGGATTTTTGTCGAAATTTGATCGCTGGGTTGGTTTTGTACTCTTGTGTTGGCTCTAAGTTTTAATTATTAATGGGATCTCTGGCTGATTTTTCTACTTATGGATTATGAATAGATTACGTATGTCTTGAATGTCTCATTAAAATTGTTCCCATTTTTGCTTGTGAAGTGTATTGGCGTTCAATATTTCGAAAAGGTTTTGAAATTTTAATACATATACCTGGGAAATTCACGTGGTTTTGGCTTGTATTTTTGGTCTCCAAGCCTATGAAACTCCTTATAAATGCCATTGGCATCAGATTCTGAGTTTCATAAAATAAAAAAGGCAACTTTCACAAGTTGTAATTGATCATACTTAGAGCAGGCAAAATCACTGGCGGGAAGTTGGACCATTCCACTGTGTAATATAAGCGAGAACAATGTGACATTATGCTGAGTTGAATTTACTTGTACCACGTCTCGACTCTCAACCGAGTGTAGTGGGATGTGACTAAGCGGCCACACGGGCCAATTAGATGAAGTTTGAACCCCCCCCCCCCTCTTTTTGCGGGGAGGGGGCGTCTGCAACCTACCATCTCCAAGGATAGCAGCATGCACCCCTTGATCAAAACAAACAATGAGGGGAAAAGAGGTCTTGAATTTCATTTTCAAGTTATTTTGGTCTGCTATGCATTAAAAATTATGTGGTGTTTTCATAAGTAGTAACCCATCGATAGGTGTGCTTTGTTTGTACTAGGCTTCTTTGTAAACGGGTAAGCAGAGCTTAAGAGGAGAATGATGTTTGGAAAAGCATTTGTTTCCATAGTTTTGCCTCTGTTTTCATGACCTGTATATAACTTGGAAGACTTTGCAAATTTTATCATTATCCTGTCTGGAGTGATTATTTCTGTAGTCGTAACTTGTTCTTTACACTTGCTTTAGTTATCAGAAATGATCCTTTTTCCTTTTGATGTGCATTGTGCTCCTGTGTGTTGAACTTAGGTAAGATATGAATAAATTTTGCATAAAAACCTCTTGGCCTTTCTCATATCCTATTGAAAGTGATAATACTTGTCATGCTGATATGTTCTGATTTCTGAATAATGGTGTTTATTATATATCCAAAAGGATATTAAAGGAGACTCTTTTGATGTCCTTGAGAAAACAAAACAAAGATAACACAGCAGTCCCCCTTCCTTTCTTCATTTCTGGCGTTTGCTCTTTTGCTCAGAGTGACACAGCTCGCCAGTCATTCTGTGAATGTAAAGGCTATCTTTTAAGGGTGCACATAATTTTTTGGAGAAGATTAAAGTCCTCTCTTAGAATTTTTTTCTTCATTATTTTTTAGAGGGAGTGGGGGTGGAAGCAGTCTTATTGCTTCTCCAAAGATGTTTAACACGATTCTCCCTATAGGAGTTCCTATATAAGTACTGCACCTGGAAATATATCATTTTCAATACCTTCTAATCCATTTTGAATGCCGTTTATGAATGTACAGTAGACATCCATCTCATTAGTTAGTCATCATTATAGTGAACAAAGGTCGTCAACTATTTATTTGTTAGTTCCATTAGACCTGAAAGAATCGCTACTCTGAAGTATTCAGCAATTTGATTCATAAGTTAATACCTAAACAATGGCAAATTTGGAGATGTCTGAAGTGAGATATGAACACAATCCATTTAGTCCGAGCTCCGCCAAGTCTTCTGTGCACCCATTTCTGGGCCTCCTCTACCCTCTTATCCCTCTTTCCTTTCATGAACTGGACTTATTTTTGACTTGGGAAGTTTGTCTGTTTTCTCAGAAAGAATGTTCATGGTATCAGCTCTCCATATTCCTCACTCGAATGGCCTGCACGAATGAAAGCATGGATTTTCTTATTTTGGCTTTTCTCTTTGTATATCAGAAACCTATCTCACATTCTACGTCCCTTTTCCAATTTGCTGGATAGTGAGTTGCATAAGTTGTTCTGGCAACAAAAGCTTCACCTTTCCCCATGATTTGTGGGAATACTAGTTTCGTATAGAGAGGAAGTACAAGTTTTGTATGCTATCATGTTTCTTGGCGACAACTAATAACTGAAAATGGTACATAGCTCTAAATGGCATGAAATGAATTGAATGTTGTTTATTGTGCATTTTTAATCCTCATTAATATATTTCTCTTCTAATGTTTAGTTTGTTCTTTCACAGGTAAAACAGATTCCCAGGTCATTTCTTTCAGTGAGCCACTACTTGGACTCCTTTATTTTTCCTTTGATTGAGGAAACACGTGCAGATATCTGTTCTAGTTTGTCAACAGTTTCACTTGCTCCTGCACGACGGATAAGCTGCATTAAGGCTTCAGAAGATTACCGCCCTCCCAATAATCTTATATTCTCTATTGAGTTGGAGGGGATGTGTTGCCTAGAGGACAATATCAAACCACGTGAGCCTGAAACTGGAGATCTCATAGTGTTAACAGATGTGAGGCCAAAAAGTCTTGCTGATATTAACAGTCCTAAACTACCTTATCTCATAGCTTTTGTTCAGCGAGTAAGCAAGATGCAAAATCCAGATGAATATATACTCACAGTTCGTTTGTCAAAACCAATTATATCTGAATTACCTGCTCGAGGGAAACACTCCTTGGTACCAACTTTGGCAGTCTTTCTAGCTAATCTCACAACAAATATCCGCATATGGAAAGCACTAAATCTGCAACTTGGTAACAGGAGTTTCAATATCATCAGTAAAGTCCTGCATATGGATCCGATTGTAAGAAATAATCTGAATTAGTGTTCGGATATATTCAGTTGCATTACCATTTCTGACAATTATGGCAGCCTGTTATTCGTATTTTTCAATTGTAGCAGCACTAGTCATAGATCTTCTTTTGTCTTCAATACAGGTATGTAGAAATTGTCCTGTTTGCTTTCACAGTGAGAGAACCTTGATTGAAGCCTCATCCACAGGAGCCATGATTCGTTCTTTGGATTTGAACGAATCCCAAGAAGAAACTGTTGTCAGCTGCACTGCTTTGAAGGATTGCTATCATAAAAATACAGTCAAACTAGTATGGGGCCCTCCTGGGACAGGGAAGACAAAGACAATTGCATCTTTCTTGTTTGCTATGTTAAAGATGAAGTGCAGAGTGGTTACTTGTGCTCCAACAAACATTGCTGTCGTGGAAGTGGCAAAACGCCTTTTGAAATTAGCTTCAAAGTCCTTTGAGAATGGCAATTATGGTCTTGGAGACATAGTTTTATATGGTAACGGGAAAAGACTGAAGATAAGTAATCATGATGAACTTTTTGATATTTTTCTTGATTTTCGTGTTCATATGCTCAACAAGTGCCTTCAACGGTCATCAGGCTGGAGTTATAGTTTAAACTTCATGATATGTTTGCTTGAAAATCCTGAACAACAGTATCATTTATACTTGCAAAAGGAAAGCATTGAAGATATTGTTGTTGATGATGATGATGGTGATGGTGATGATGAGGAGCTGCAGCAGTTCGTAGAGGAAATAAATAATGAGCCTGGTTCTAGAAGTGATCAAGGTGCAGGAATACAGAAGTATGCTGGAAATCCGGAATATAAGAGAAAAATTTGGAAGAAGATTATTGAAAAGACCATCCAAGGTGGGAAGAACAAAAAGAACCTGGGGAAAGTGACAACCCCACAGCAGGCGGAATCCACATTAAAGGGGCGTGACATAAATAACGGACTTTCAAATGAAAAGCTGACATTTGAACAATTTGTGAAAAAAAGATTTCATTCCTTCAGAAAAAGGATGAAGTTTTTCTTGACTATACTATGTACTCATTTGCCTACTTCTTTTATTTCATTGAAGGTGGTCAGAAGCATGACTAATGCTGTTAGTATGCTTGACAAACTTCACCCATTCTTTTGCTGTGCTGGTGTTGCTAATAGTAATTCTGACAGAATGAAAAATGAATGCCTAAAAGCCCTCAAATCCCTTTGTGAACAATTTGATGCATCGGATGTATGTGGCAAAGCTAAAATTCGAGAATTTTGTCTTCAAAATGGGCGTCTTTTTTTCTGCACTGCTTCTGGGTCTATTAGGTTGCATGAAGCTGGGCCTATGCGGCTACCAATAGTTGTTATTGATGAAGCTGCACAACTGAAAGAATGCGAATCTGCTATTCCTCTACAGCTTCCTGGCCTTCGCCATGCTATTCTAATTGGCGATGAAAGACAGCTGCCTGCTTTGGTCAAAAGCAAGGTATAAGGTAGCTCTTCAGGTGCTTGTTTATTATTAGTGAGGTAATCTTTATGATCAAATTTTAAGGAGATTATTTTCCCATTAGGTATCAGAAAAGGCTGAATTTGGAAGAAGTCTGTTTGAAAGGCTTGTATCATTGGAATGCGAGAGGCACCTTCTGAATGTCCAGTACAGAATGCATCCATCAATTAGCTTGTTTCCAAATATGGAGTTCTACCAGAAACGGATCTTGGATGCCCCAACTGTGAAAGCAGAAAACTGCCAGAGGCAAATACTTCCTGGAAACATGTATGGCCCATATTCTTTTATTGATGTGACACATGGGCAAGAGATGTCAGATGATGGAAATAGCTTCAAAAATGTGCTTGAAGTAGCTGTGGTCTGCGAAATTGTAAGCAAACTCATCCGAGGTACTTGTTTTATTTTCTCCATGGACCCAATATATTTGTACACTCATAAATTGCGAACTAAGGTTTCTCATAAACTATTGTTCATATCCTGCTCATCATTGAGATTCTATTATCTGCTTGTTGTGTCATCTATGTACTCACCAATTTCTGATGTGTAGAAGTCAAAGCTACCAGAGAAATCATTACTGTTGGTGTCATATCCCCTTACAAGGCACAAGTCAATGCAATTGAACGGAAGCTCAAAGAACTTAACTGCATAGACCCAAATGGTGAAGTTTCTGTGCGTGTTCGCTGTGTAGATGGTTTTCAAGGTGGAGAGGAGGATGTGATTATAATCTCTACTGTCAGATGCAATGGGAGTGGCTCAGTGGGATTTCTTTCCGACTGTCGAAGAACTAATGTAGCTTTGACTAGAGCCAGGTATTTCCTCTCCATCATGCACATCATATGGTACTGGTAATGGTGCATATTTTGAAATTTTGAAGTTCCACTCTGGTGTTTTGGCTTCCCTTCATGTTGTAGGTATTGCCTTTGGATAGTAGGGAATGCAGCAACTCTGGTTAGCAGTGATACTGTTTGGAAGAATTTAGTCACTGATTCGAAGGGCCGTGGATGTTTCTTTGATGCTGAGGATGATGAAAATATGACCTTTGCGATTGCATTTGGCTTGCTGGACCTTGACCACGCAGACCACCTTGATGTGTTACTTAGCGAGAACTCAATATTATTCAGAAAATCGAGGTGGAAGGTACAATCAAATCTCATTCTTCATGCCACATGTACGAAAAACTTAGTTTTCTGGTGATGTCAAGAAGCTTATGTTACACAAGCTTGGACACCACTTTCATTTTCCCTCTGACTTTGTTAGATTGAATGATCATTTATGCTTCCTACCCCCCTCCAGTGGTTGCATCAATGGATGTGATCTACTTCAGAAAATATTATTTTTAACTCCCTGCTAGTGCCTAGAGGATTTGCCTGATAAAGCCTTTCTCTTGTTACCATAAACTTGTCCGACATTGGAAAAGTAAAATTTTGAGAACACGATTTTGCCCATGTTTTTCAGACATCTATGAAGGGATAATTTCCCATTTTGTAGGATGGGGAGGAATTTCATTTTTATATTTTTATGTATTTTTAAGGGTTGGATTCACTCTATTTTTCCGTGTTATTTTGGTTTTTGATCTTTGCCTTGCATGCAATGGCCTAAGAGTTCCTGTTGGTTTGAGGGTGATGTGATTAGGCCTGCCAGTTGGTCCTGTGGATTGCTATGATTACTTACTGTAACGATTTTGCAAATAACTGTTGCCTTTGATCTAGGTCTTTACTTTATTCAGTTCATGCCAAATGATGCCTGGGGCAAAAGAGGAAAGACAAAAAAAGGAGTGACAGAAATAATTTGACTTTGACATGCCCATATTGGACATCGTTTGGTTACTCTGTTGGTGCTACTTATGTCTCTACACGTGACTGCATAGAAAGAAGTGTAACAGAAAACATAATGGCAGGCAAATTTCCAGAAAAGAAAAAAAGGAAAAATCACTACAGGGTAGATTGTGTTGAATGAAACCACCATCCCTAGACGCACTGATATGTCATATTGACCCACAATTTCTTGGTGTCACTGTCCTCTTTCATATGTCTTCATATCTTGAACTATCAGCGGCTCACTTTCTTGTCTTGCAGATTTTCTTCAGTGACAATTTTCGGCAGTCTATAGCTGGAATTGAGAAAATGGCCATTTGTAAGGAAGTATTGTTATTGTTGTCAAAAATTTCATCTGGTTGGCGCAAGCCTCATGGAGAGAGATATCTTAACTTTAAGGGTGGAATTTCCCACTTGTTAGAATACATTAAGGTGGATGGGACATTTTATCTCATTTGGAATGTTGACATCGTTGAGGAAAATTCAAACTATGTCCAGATTGTGAAGGTTTGGGATATACTTCCATGGTTTGAGGTACCAAAACTGGCAACTGACCTTAGTGCAATCTTTTCTTCTTACTCAGAGGAGCGCCTTCGCTGCTGCAAGTTCAGATGTTCAGAAGGGTACGTATTCAATTTTTTGAATCTCCTGTGCCACTGTTATGGACTTAAATGTCTATCGAGCTATTGTTAGTATCCATCCAAGCCCCTATGCTTTTTCCAGACACCAAAACATCTCACTCATATTTTTCTTTAGTAGTCTACTATTTTCCAGCTAATGCTGTTGGCTTAGTTTTCAAAAGCGCAAAGCGCACTGAGGCACATAGGGTCCCAAAGCGTGAGGCGCGAGGCGAAGGCGCACGCATCATGGATGCGAGGCGCACTTCTAGGCAAATTTTTTTAAAAAGTATTTCATATCTCACAAAGCATATTTTGCAGAAACAAGTTAGATAAATGCATTAAAAATGTGATTAGACATCAATATGACTATTAACACCGCAAATAACCTTGAGATATGTTATCTTATCATCGTAGTCACCCAATGCACATACTCACAGTACAAGTTTAGCTCACTTTTTAGCTCCCAATGAAGGAAAAGAAGAAAAAAGGCAAAGGCAAGGCTAAGAAAAAGAAGAAAAGGGGGGAACATATAGCCTCGCATCCTTGAGGCACACCTCATCCCCTGTGAGGCGCTGACCCGGTAGGCTCACGCCGAGGCGCGCCTAGGCGTGCCTCAGGCGGGCTTTTTTAAACTAAGGCTGTTGGTACATATATCTTGTCTGTCTATGACTTTGTGATTTTCTGGAACTTCATTTATATGGATTTTTGGAAAAGGAATGTATAACAAACAGAGGAAAACTAAGCAGACATCAAAAGGCACAAAGGTTTAGATTCTAGAAAGAAATCTTCTTGCAGTTGGTGTTATATGTAGCAACTCCCTACGTCATATGTGCGTGTTATACGTAGCTACTACGTATATCATATGTGCTTATTCTAGAAAAAAAACTCAGTTCGCATGCTAAGTTATGGTTTTCCCCCTCTTCAGAAATTTGGAAATTCCAATGACATGGCCAGTCGATGTATACGCTAAAGGGAATTATCTGATGTTGTCAGAGTTCATGGAGAAGTTGGCGAACAAGCTCTCTTTGCTTACTTTAAATGATTGAAAGATCAGCTGAGGTTAGTGCTTGAGTATTACCACCATGTGGAAGTTGTGTTCATGAGTATTTGGAAGCTGCTTGTGTTGCTATGGCCTTGCTTGCTTTTAAATCCCAAATGGTCTTAAATGACTGCAAGTTACTTTTCCTATCTAGTACTTTGCCAAATTGGGAGATACATGGCTGATAATACTTGTTTCCTACTAGATTGAATATGAATTTTCAGAATTAAATATACTGGTGCATAGTATGAAGGAACGTACCAATATTTGAAGATATATGGAACTGGTTAGCGCATAGCAGAAATACTATGCTAGAGGTGAGTGTAAGTAGGTGTTCAACTCTCAGAAGTGCTGTCTGGGCCCTCAGGGAATAATTCTATGAATATGATGGAGACTCATGGGAACTGATGGTGAAATGTTTAAAAAGGAAAAGTAAGGAAGCATCTATGAAGCTGCAACGCAGTAACAAAATGCCCCCTCCCAATAATCATATTTTAGGGCTCACACTACGACAGCGGTGAAGATGTAAACTCTTTTCTGTCTTTCTGAGGCTAATAAATTATGAATAATTATGCATGGTCCTCATTTTCTTTCCCGTAACCTTATTCCTATTCTGTTGAATGATATTTTTGTAATGTGTCAGTATATGCGCACCAATTCTTCTAGAAAGGATGATATGCAAATGTGCGAACCAATCATTGAATTTGAAACTTTTCATTCTGATACAAAGCCCATGTTTATGAACACTTACCCAAGTTTCAACCCAGCACCCCCCCCCCCTCCTTTTCCCCACCCAAAAAGATGGGAGGAACAGGGTAAAGTAGAAAATTATGAGCTTCTCCGATAAGTTAGTCATGAATCTAATTCATGACTAGTTTGAGCAGTTAATGAATGTATAACTCATACCTATGCAATAACCTACTTAGATGTTTAAAGCAGCAAAAGCTGCGTGTTTAATAATCTTGTTTGCAAGTGTGAATGAAAGCTAACCTCTTAACACTTGAGCTTGACAAACTCACGGTGAACTACTCTTCGACCTACAAATAGGTTCATAGTATTAATTGGTGCGTTTGGTGTACTGCCTTGTTGAATGCCAATGCTGCTCTGGCAATGGTTGAAAATAACCGGTATCCCATAAATGCTTGAGAAAGCTTTTGTTGGCTTCTCAGGTTTGCTTACATGGTTACAATTTCTGGGTGGTTCATTTTTGTGTTTCTTTTTTCCCTTGTTTGTGCGTGCGTGGGTGTTGTGTGTGTGTGTGTTTAATGTGATATATGCCTTGGATACCCTGTTATTGCAGGTATGGCAAGTAGAGTCTGTACTGCTGTTTTGCTGTAAATACCCATGTCCATAGGTGCAACAACTTTCAGCTAGCGATCTGCAGTCAAGTTCATACACGAGCAAAAGTTGATTCAAGATGTGCTGTAGACCTTTTCTTTCTTCTTTTTTCTTCTTTCACACTGTACTTGAATGAGATCATGCATGGTCTAGGGGGTTGGATCAGGATTCAATATGAGATCTACCGGACTGATGAAGAGCTATGCTAGTCATATTTTGATTTTGAGTGACCTCGTCAGTCTTCAGGCAGCAAATTGATGGCGATATATGCTTTCTTTTTCTGTTCGGTAGAGTTTCTCTGGTTTTGATCAACTTGCTCAAAAGGATTGAATGAGCTCGTAAGCTTGCTTAGTTGGAGGTCAAGCAATTGTGCATAGCTTTCTGGGGGCTTGAGGCATTGCTTCGAAACAAACAATATGTACAGTTAGGGGAGAATTTCTGTACTGAAGATGATAACTCTGGCAATTTCGCTTATGCCACTTGAGATATCTGGCTTTGGAAACTGTAGGGCTTACCGTCTCCTCACATGACCACATCTTCAAACAGGAGACCCCGCCCGGCCCCCCCCCCCCAAATTTTGTAAGCAGTTCAAAGAATTATGTAGTCACCAGTACTATTAAATATAAGAACATTTGTAGATTTCGAATAACTAGTAGTTCAATTTTTAGTTTAGAATTCCATAGATCAAATGACCATTGACATATAGCCTAGTGTAACTTATAAGGGTTACATCTCTTAAATTGGATGAATTTCAATTTAGATGTACTTTAGGGTAATTGTTTTTTCTTTTGTATGTACACATTCATAATTACAAGATTTGTAACAATTACATAAACATGTATTATCTACAATTATAATTACAACGTATTTTTCAAAAGTTCTCGTGCACCATGTAGCATCTTGCCAAAGTAGGCATTTGAAGTATCTTCCCTCCCATTTCCCTGAATTTCAAATTTCAAAAACAATCATTTTTGGTAAATGTTTGTTTTGCCAAGATTTATATCTAGAATAAATAAATGTAACCTCTTTCAAAACTTAGCAAAAATACATAAGGTAAATCTCTTCATTGAGAAAAAGGAACAAATCATGATAATGCTTTCTATACGATAGACAATGTATGAAAGAAAAAGCAATATTTGTACTTTCCTAAACTCCTTCTAAACCTTTACGACATAATTCATTCCATATATGGTGGTATCAATTGCCAAATTATAGTTGCTCAATCCACTCTTCTATGAAGCATGAATTCTCTCTCCCTCTATGGCCCCATAATGAAATGTTTATCATCTATGCGACGTGATGGGGCTCAGGATAGTAATTATTGGTAAAAAGATGTTGGGAATTGTTAGTAATGACCGAGCTGAGTTGATAATAGTTGATAATTTCAAGCATAGCAAGGGATTCGAGAAGGCAAGTGAAATACCACCATTCCCATAGTCTCCAACTCCTCCCGTCATCACACTTTTTTTTTTCCTCTCATTAAAAAGAACTGTTGATCCACTCTTCCCCTTCTGATGATTTTTAATGACTATCATTTATGTCTTCACGCATCATACAATATGTCGCTTTAATTTCTAGGGAAGTCTTTCGGGACAAAAATTTCGGATATTAGTAATTCTTTGGTTTTCAGAAAAAATAAATATAACTTAGCTTATAAATAAAGTTTGTTACACATGTTGAGTTTTCTTTTTGGTTTAATCAATTTGAATATATTTTGGCTTCATTTACTGATGAAGTTTTTTTTTTTTCCCATCAAAAAAATATTGCGAAGCTTTCCTAATGGATTTTTACTTCTACTTCAACATATCTAATTGGCTCATTCATGAATCCATCATTAAATTTGAAAATTTCTTTTTCCTGTTATATATTCCATTCTTGATTTATGTATATGTTTTGGTTAGTAGTTTATTGACTTCTTTCGTGTATTGTGTGTGTC
>JACYFF010031958.1:83303855-83356292 GCA_017589665.1 Selenicereus undatus | reverse complement strand
CTTCAGTAGGATGAGCTTTTCCATATGATGAACCTTATTCATCCCCACTCCAGGGGGATTTAATTAAGAAAAACTGGGCAAACAATTTGTATCCAAACTAGTGCTATTTTTTAAGACTTTATCGCCTAATAATTTGATCCCATGGCTTGTTATGATTTTGACTCTGATTGCCCTTCACTTTTAAAAGGTACTAATTATTTTTGGTGGTAGGAAACAATGGAACTTTATATCAAGCACAAGGGTCTCGATCTTTCGAAGATCATGGTCAAAAGTCCAATAGTTGTTGAGAAATCAGAAGATGAATACGTTGAAGATTATTACAAGCAGATATCCAAAAATTTTAAAGTTCTAAATATTTTATATTGTGCTCTTACTATTAATATTTATGAGTTTATCTCACATTGTAATAGTGCAAATGAGATTTGGGAGACTCTTTATAATTTATACGATACTAATAAAAATGCAGTGTTAAGTGAATTTGTGGGATATGATGAAATGAACATGTATCGAAATGTTAAGCAAGTTGAGTATCAACTGCATGAAGAGGAGGAATATGATAGCGGTGACCCAATTTGAGGCCTTGGACATAATGGTGTCAAGCATGTCCAAATTGAGGAGTTGCTTGAAAATGGTAAGAAAAATAAAGATTGTTCATTTATTCTCCAAAGTGGTAAGTATGAGGCAAAATCCATGCGTAAATGTTCAGAACTATGTTTTATCTCCAAGTTGTTTTTTTTTGTGATGATTTAAATGCCACACCAAATTTTCAACTTTCAAAAATTCTTAATTGCGGTGTTAAATCAAGCAAGTGTGCCAAGATTGACGGAACTTTACCTCATTAATTTTTCTTATTTCTAACATTTTTGAATCCAAGAAGAAAAGGGTATCGAGATTTGGTCGAAGAGCTTCATTTTCGAAGAAATCAATAAAGAATGCACATGTTTGTGCGAAGTTATTAACTCCTCATTTAGGTACTAATAATAATTTTTTCTAGCATTTAATCCTCCTGCAAATTCAAGTGGACAGAAAGAAAATTGCAGCTTCTCAACAGCATATGGTAAGTTATGGTTTTCCAAAAGTAAAAATAAGATACGTTCACTTGCTTTGTCATTGCCCAGATTTCAAGGTTGTGCAATATAGTCCAAAGCCTTGAAAATTAGGTAGAAGTTAAGATTTTACTGCTTTGTAATAACGGAAAATAAAGGCCTTGAATTTTTATATCAACATCTTGAATAGTGGTAATATTTGATTCTACGAAAACGGAAGGTGATGTTATCTTACGTGATCTACATCCTATTTGAGAAATTTTGATTTTTAAATTTTTGAATTTTAACTTGCTTTGTTATCTTTGGAAGGTGAGCATGATTAATACTTCCTCATATTTTATGCCATTATGACATGTGATTATTTTTATGCATAGATGATATCTCGTATGTGATCTTTTTTTCTTGGGTCCATAATTGTTATGATCCCTAATATTACATACATGATATTGTTTATTTTTGTAAGGGAAGAATTCTATTACTTGATTATTCTCTATAACCTTGATTTTATTCTTGAAGTGGGAGAATTGTTGTATTAATGTTGTTATATGTTGATCCCTTGTAATGCTCATGAGAATATCAAGTTAATGCATGCATGTTATGATATATTATTTAATCAAAACATTAGTGTTTAATCCTTTATATTTTTAATGAGTGATATAGATTGAAGGGGAGAATCTTTATATGCCATTGATTTGTTAAGGGGGAGTTATATGTGTCAGCATAATTTTTTTCTCTTTAATTTTCTTCTCCTTCTAGTGTTACCTTTTTGATGAAATACAAAAAGGGGAGATGTATTTGGTAAGCTTTCATGGTGTGTTATTCAAAATTGTATGGATATGTTATTTTTATTGAATTTTATCTTCCATCAAAAAGGGGGAGAGTGTTAGATTCCTTAAACTTACAATGTGTTTTATTAATTTGTTTTGATGAAAGACAAAAAGGAGTTGATCCATTGGTAAGTCTATTATTTTATAATTGGATCCACCTTAAAATTACTATTGTTTAAATATGCTATGTTTTTAAATGGATATTGGCATGCTAAAATTATTTCGGAGATTTGTAAATTAAATTTGAATATGTGATTGTAAACACAAATTTTGAGCCTACAATAAATTAAACAAGAAATTGAGAGACAAATTTAATTTTTGTATTGATACTATATATATAGGTACAATCTCTATATAATTGTTACAAGAATAAGTATAATAAATCATCTGATTTGATCTCCTTGAATTATCATGAATGAATTTGGTCTCGAGATAAAGCCTAATAGGCTTAATCTCTACCGAAAAAATAATTTGATCTCTGAGAGTGGACAACACATGTTTGGAGTGCTTGTTGTCTTCTTCCACAGAGAATTTTTGAGCTCTTGTGTGTTCTTCTAAATGCCGACCTCTAAAATGAGAGGAGTAACTCCATTTATATACAGAAGTCGGAATTAGGGTTTCTTTTTTATTATCTCTAAAAAGGAATAATAATTTATTTTCTGCATAATTTGTGACACATGGCGCTGTAATCACAAATTCATTCAATCTCTATGAATACAATACTCCTCTAATTCTCTCTGTATTAAGGATGGATTTTTCAACTTTTGAATCAAGTGGATAGGGGCCTATTTATAGGAAAGCCTCCCCCTTGAAAATCAAGATGGACCTCAACTTGAGTTTTGGGCCTTGACCTGGGTTTTGGGCCTTTCAATCATGCTTTACCCAGGACTGCTTTGACTTTCGTTTGTTTTGACTTTGACTTTGACTTGGGAGTCTCCCAGGCTTGGGCCGAGCATTGACTTGGAAGTCGCCTCGAGCTTTTACCGGACGTTAACTTGAGAGTCATTTTGACGTTTGACTTGTGAGTCGATATAGGTCTTGACCTTTGACTTTGACTTTTTGACTTTGACTGCACCTTAACTTGGACGCCGTTCAGGCTTTAGGTCCTGACTTGACTTGGTAGTCGTCTTGAGCCTTGGTTTGTGCTTTGACTTGAATTTTGACTGAGTCTGGACTTGGAAGTCATTTGGGCTTCATCTTAGACTTGACTTGTGAGTCTTTTTTGGGCTTGACTTGTGAGTCTTTGGGCTTGATTAAATTAATTAAAAGGGTTAGCCCAATTAACTAATTTAATTTAATTTTGGTACGACACGAATAAAGTTTTAGTACCTACAAATTGCCTTCTCGAGACAAGTTCACATACAACATTTGTTGTTTAAGCATGGCCGCGGTCTCGATTTGTTTCTAAAACGCGCTGTTTAGTCATCTGTTGACTTGAACATATGACAACTTTTGTCAAAAAGTTGGAAAAATGACCATGTGGATGGTAAACAAAACCCAAACCAAGCTTTCATTCTTTTTCAAGTGGACTGGGTCAGTTTTCTCTTTCTTTTCTTTTCCTTTCTTTTATCTAGGCTAGACCCATCTTGCTTCCCCCCCCCTTTTTTTTAGGTAGGCCTGGCCCAAATGGCCTTATCCTTTCATGTGGGTCGAGCCTTTTCTTCTGTCTCCTTTTTTTTGTTGGGCAAGGCCTGTTCTTTTTCTTTCTTTTTTTTTTGCTTAATTCGTGTGCGGGCTTGGACCCAGCCTTGGTTTTGTGTCACTTAAATGATACACGCTGCTCACGTGACCAGTCTTCCTCCTTCTACAGGCCAGCGCGGATTGGGCTTCACATTTGGGCTGCTGCTTGCTTTCTTCTTCATTTAAGTCCCACGCCTAAATCACGTGACAAGCCACTATTCCTCCATCTTCTTCCTTCCCTCATAGTAGCCATCACGCACAGCAATCAACCCTACACAGCCCTTCTTCGTCTACTTCCTATCAACATTTCAACCTCCAAAGCTTGACACTTGCCCTGCCCAAACTCCCATTTAAGTGGCTTGCGGTTTATATTGAAAACTCATCTTTTTTTTCATGGTGGCACCATTTTCGGCCATTGTAGCCACCAAAGGAATCACCCTTTTTTTTGTAAAACTTTCCTTCCTCTCTCTTCCTCATCTGTCCAGCAATAGGGCGTAAACTTCGAGTCCCTCTACTTTATACTGCTATTGTTCGCCTACCCACCACACCGTGAAGGTCCCAAAAGCTTAGTGCTTGCCCCACTGGACTTGCATTCGAGTGGCTTGGTTGTTGAAGCACAGTCATAAAACAAAGCTAACTCAAACCGTGGAGATCTCAAGTCACTCAACAATAGAGCCTAGATAAGAACTGTTCGCTAGTTGGCTTCGCATTCGAGTGGTTTAGTCTTTCAATCTGACATTCACAGTTGCTTATAGAGGTATCACATTTGAACTCCCCTCCTCTTTGTTGATCTTTTAAACTGAAGCTCCATGCTTTCTTCTTCCTCGGCCTATCTCTATTCATGCCAAAAATGGGTGGATATATACTTTTTTTTATTACACCATTAATGCCATTCTCAGGTTTAGCCATTAATATGCACGAATAAGGCCTAAAGATGTGGTTTTTTTATATATATAGTTTGGGTGGTATGAAGAGAGAGAAAAGTGGGAAGGAAGCCATTGGAGAGAGCCCTTCCCTTTCTTTTTGTTGTAGCTTTTCTGTTGATGTTCATGGTGTTGAATCAAGCGAGACTTTCATGGCGTTGAATCCTTGTCACTTAGCGGTCTTGGTGAGCTGCTGCGAACATGAGTGTGAAGAAGAAAGGGGGAGTGGAAAGATTGAAGTTTGGCCCTGTTTTTCTCTCTGTTCGAATTCTCTGGGAGAAATGGAGGATTTTATCAAATTACACCAAGGTGTTGCTTTACTTTTCTTCTTTTTTTTTTGTTGGCAGATTAGGGACTTTATTGCTAGGTTATGTTCTTGCTAAAACTTGAAGATGCTTGCTAAAAGAAATCAAGGAGGCTCCTGGAAATTTGGCACACTTAAATCAGCTGATGCTTGCTCGCTCTTCCTTTTTTAATTTGACACATGTTGATTTTGGGTTTTCAATGAGTTTTTTTTTTTTTTGAGAACTTGGGTTTGCTTCGATTTGAGGTTTTGATAATGGAGATGGAATTGGCCTAGAGGTGTTTTCCTTGCGAGCTTGACTTCCATTGTGAAGGCATCATACCTTGTGGGGTTTTTTTTGGTGTATTGAACGATCAAATATATCTAAGTATCCTCCTTTATGAATAAAGGCATTAATTTTCATGGCTAGGCCATTCATAAAAAATGAAGAGTCCCCTCGTGCTTATTGGTGGTGTTGCAACGTCGCGTCCATTTGTGGCCGCATTTCTTTCATCGCTTGTGCTATTTTTTAGTTGCCAAAGACCCCCCTTTTTTTTTGCCTGTGCAGGTGGAGAAGCCACTTGAAAAACCACTTGCTACTCGGTTCGCCACTAGGCCACGGGCCTAGAACGGATACCGGTACACATGAAAGTGGTACAAAAACTTGAAGAACCACTTGCAACACGGTTCACCACTTGGCTATGGGCCTTGGAAGGATACCGATACACATGAAAGTGGTATGAAGACTTGAAAAACCACTTGCGATATAGTTCGCCGCTAGGCCATGGACCTTGAACGGATATCGATACACATGAAAGTGGTATGAAGACTTGAAGAACCACTTGCGACTATGGGTGAGCAAAAAAAGCCAAAACCGAAAACCGAACCGAAAAACCGGATCGAATTTTATGAAATTTTCAGTTCGGTTAACCGAACCGATTTTTTTTCGTGGTTCACGGTTCGGTTTCGGTTCAAGGGGGAAGATTTTTCGGTTAACTGTGATTAACCGATCCGAACCGAATTTTTTTTTTAATGGTAGCAAATAAATAGTAAATACTAAATAGTAATTAAATTTCTGAACCATAAAAAAATGTAAATTTAGGTGTATGGGGTTCAGTTAACCGTAAATCGAACCGAAATTTCGGTTAACTGAACTGAAATTTCGGTTAACCGGATATTTCGGTTCGGTTTATGGTTTGGCTTTTTGTTGAACTGATTTTCGGTTGACCGGTAATTTCGGTTCAGTTCACGGTTTGCATTTTTCCTGAAGAGGAAAAATGGTTAACCTGTTTTCGGTTAACCGAAAATCCGATTAACCGACTTTGAGCACCCCTACTTGCGACACGGTTCGCCGCTTGGCCATAGGCCTTGAACGGATACTGATACGCATGAAAGTGGTATGAAGACTTGAAGAGCCACTTGCGACACGGTTCAGCGCTTGGCCATGGGCCTTGAACGAATACCGATACGCATGAAAGTGGTACGAGCAGCGATGAGCAGTTGGGCGGCAGAAAGGTGATGTCTTTGATCTCTTCTTTTTCATGCCCCCCTTTTTTTGCGTGATGTTTTTTACTGCAGTTGGTGATTTGCTGAAGCTACCTACGTACTTATGGGTACTTGCAATTCCCTATAAGATCAAATTGTTACGTAGTTCAACTAAGCATCTTTTTTTCATTTGTTTTTTCGTTCACAATTTATACTTTTACGCGGGAGCTAGCATTTTCTTGATGTGTGCAAATAGTTTAGATTCTTGTTTAGGAGCCTTCTTTTTTTTTTTGAATGTGTGTGAACAGTTTAGACTCTTATTCAAGAGCCTTCTTTCTTTTTTGAATGTGTGAATAGTTTAGTTTTTTGTTCGGGAGTCTTCTTTTTGTATGTGCACTTTAGGTGTGTCTTTTTTTTTTTTATGAACAGTTTAAGCTCTTGTTCAGGAGCTAATCCAACATTTCCTCAAGGGAAGCCATCGACATCCTGGCTTGCATTGCGGTTGGAAGAAGTTTGTTCTTCTTCCTTAGTTTTCTTTTGAGTTGGCCTTAGCCCCATGGCCAGTGAGAATCAGGACGTGCCTCTTTACTTTCAACGAGTCATCCCCTTTCACGTCCAAAGTGGAAACACGCTTCATGTGTGAAAGAATTGAACTTTGGACTTCATTTGTTTTGTCGAGGCGGCTGAACGCCGAATCTCTTTTTTGTGAGGGCGGTACGCTTGATGATGTCTCGCCTCTCTTGATTCTGGCAAAGACCAAGAATTTAGATTGCTCATCCTTCTTCAACCTACAGAAGATGAAAGGCTTCGGGGTTTTGCCTCTTCCCAACCTACTAAACACAGAAGGGTCGGGAAGGCATTAGCGCGACGTTGACGGCTACAACCTGTCGAACACCGACATTTTTGGGTTGGTCTTAGCATTGTCACCCTCATCATTGTCAACGTCCTCAGCTATGATATATTGCGTGAGGGCTTGCTTGTCCTTACGTCATCCCAAACTCCTTACGGGCTGGGGTAGTACGTAACCAAGACCAACTTTAGGCATCGCGACATTGCCCCCTTGAGTTTGTATGATGCTTTGCATGCTATCAAGTCCGTAGGGCTTAGCTTCGATCACATGCCCCAAAGATGTTGGCTGGCTGAAGTCATAGCTAGGCCTCTTCATTAACTTTTGCGCATTAGGATCAAACCCATTGCTGATGCGCATCTTTGACAACTCACTTTCTTCTTGGGATGAGCCTTTAGAAGAGGCAACAAAACCAGGGAGAGAAACCTTGGTCAATTTGTTTGGGTTAGCCCTATGAACTGAAAACACACCTTTTTCTTTAAGAATGCGCTAGCTTGCTTCATTGAACTTGCGTTTAACCTTGGTTGCTTCATTGAAGACTGGTGCCGCTGAATTTGCCGCAACATTTGGTTGCTTGACGGACGAGACTGAACTTGTTCTCTCATTCTTTTCTTTCTGTTGTTGTTATGGCTAGATGCTGCCATCACCACTTTCTTCAGGAGGGACATTCAGCCCTTCATTTGTTTCGTCATCGTCAAATTCGAAACACGAGGTTGTGTAGACAGCCGCACTATCAAAGAAGCTCCTTGTGAAGTATTCTCCTAAGGCCTCTGGTGCTTCAGTGAGATCTATTTCAGTCATCAGCCTCTTACGCTTTGACGCGGCTAACTTTTGTCGTGTCATCTATATTTAAAATGATTCTGCCTTCCTTAGCCATTTGCATGATGTGATCCTTGAGTGTAACACACTTTTCAAGAGGGTGACTAACGATTCTATGGTACTAACAGTATTTGGGGTCGGCGGTCCTCCCAACTTCCTCTGGACGCTTTGGCTTGGGCAATTCGATGAAACTCTTCTCGAGCAAGTCATCTAGCGTGCTTGACAAATCTGAGTCAGGAAATGGATACTTCTTTTCTTGAAGCTCTTTTCGTGTGGGACGCTTCTTTACCACAACCTTGAACGACGAGCTCTTCTTGCCCCCTAGTTTTGGTTTTCCTTTAATGCGAATTAGCTGACTTGTAGAGGTAGACATCGCTTCTTTGGTTGTGCCCTTAGAAAAGTTAACATTCTTCTCGAATTCAATTTTGTCCTTCTTTAATTCAGTAGAATAGAAGGAGTTGGCGCGATGACTAGCTATCGTTACCTCCATGTCATGCGCCTTGGTCGCCAATTCTTGAAAAGTCCTAAGTTTGCTCATTTGTAGGATGTACAGCAAGTCCAAGTGCATGCCTTGGGTGCACATTTCAACGGTGGAAGCTTCAGGCAATCGGTCTTTGCACTCGAGGCTAAGTGCGAGCTAGCGGTTGATGTAGTCAAAAATTGGCTCATCCTTCCACTGTTTTGTGTTTGTCAGCTCAGTCATGCTGACAACATACTGAGTGTTGTAGAACCTATTGAGGAACTTTTGCTCAATTTGTTCCCAACTATCAATGGACTCAGGTTCTAAGTCGGTATACCAGTCAAAGACAATATCTTTCAATGTCCTGGCGAACTGTTTCAACATAAGGTCACCGTCAGTCCCAGCATTGTTGCATGTCTCATAAGTGCACGACATGCTGTTTTGGATTGCATTTCCCATCGAATTGTTGGAACTTGAGGGGTTGGTAACCATGGGACATGTTTAGGGTTAGCGCCTTTCTTTGACTGCTTCTCGCTGTCTGAGGCTTCAGTATGGATGGGCATTTTTTCTGAGTCCTCACTTTTTGAATCCTTTGTGGAAGATTGAGCTAGCCGTTTTTCTAACTTCCTAGTTAGCTTAGCAATCTTTTCTTCTTGAAGCTTAATGCGTACTTCCTTTTCTTCGTTGTCCCTAGTGAGTTTTTCTAGGATGACTTTCATGTTAGCCATCTCCTCTTCCAGAGGGGTTGTGCCTGTCATCATGGCTGGCATGACAACAGTTTTGGAGGAATCCAGTTCAGTCTCTGACATGCACCCCCCCTTTGGTGAGGGTGAAGAAGAGTTACTGCTGTAGTAATCTTCAACCTCGCAGACTGGAGATTGAAGCTAGGGGTTTTGAATTTCACCCATTCAAGATGACGCCTTTTGTTGCGTCTTCAAGTCTTGGAGTTTGGATGGGGGCGGAGCAGTTTGCCCAGGAGCGGTCAGTGCAACAACTTTCGTCATACTCCCGGTCTTCATTGTGCGTGCGCACTTGCTAGAAGTGACGCTCACTCCACAGGATATGCGCGAAAGAGATCCTGTGCTCTTCTTTTTTGAAGCTTGCGCGGTAATGTTCTTTGTAGCCATGACTTCGTTGAAGAAGATGTTCTTATGCCTTGAAAGTCTTGATCTTTTAGGAGAAAGAGATGAGAGATAGAGAGGTTTCACCGAGCGTGCCAAATTTTGTAATTACAAAATTACAAAGATTGAATTTTTATAGATTGATTTGATTTGAATGGGTACAATATCTATGAATACAATAATCCTCTGATTCTCTCTCTTTTAAGGATGAATTTTTCAACATTTGAATCAAGGGGGTAAGGGTCTATTTATAGGAAAGTCTCCCCCTTGAAAGTCAAGGTGGGCCTTGACTTGGGTTTTGGGCCTTGACCTGGGTTTTGGGCCTTTCAATCAGGCCTTACCCTGGACTGCTTTGACTTTCGTTTGTTTTGACTTTGATTTTGACTTTGACTTGAAAGTTTCCCGGGCTTGGGCCGAGTATTGACTTGGAAGTCGGCTCGAGCTTTGACCAGACATTAACTTGAGAGTAGTTTTGACTTTTGACTTATGAGTCGATGTAGGTTTCGACTTTTGACTTTGACTTCGACCACGCCTTAACTTGGACGTTGTTCGAGTTTTAAGTCGTGACTTGACTTGGTAGTCGTTTTGAGTCTCGGTTTGAGTTTTGACTTGAATTTTGACTGAGCCTGGACTTGGAAGTCATTTGGGCTTCATTTTGGGCTTGACTTGTGAGTCTTTTTTGGGCTTGACTTGTAAGTCTTTGGACTTGATTAAATTAATTAAAAAGGTTGGACTAATTAACTAATTTAATTTAATTTTAGTGCCTACAGACGCTTTTTAATTTAAAAGCCTTTGCTAACCCAGTTGCAGGTGCATTATACATTGAAGATGTGTGCTGAACAAACTTAAACTTTCCAAAGAGGTCATTTACCAACTTGTTGATAAATGGTTTGCCATTAGCGGTGATAATGTATCGAGGGATAATGTATCGAAGGACGCCATATCGGTAGATGATGTGTGTTTGAACAAAATCAACAACATGCCCCCTTTTGACTTCTCTTAGCGGAATTGCTTCTGTCCATTTAGAAAAGTAGTCCGTTTTTGCTAAGATGTACGAGTGACCAGCAGAAAATTTTAGAGTGATGGGTCCCACAACATCGAGCCCCCAAGCTTCAAATGACCAAGATGCCACAGTTGGATGGAGTGGTTCAAGGGGTTGATAAATAGGATTGGCATAAGACTAGCAAGGCTCATACCTCTTTGCATAGTCAATGCAATCTTGCACCATGGTAGGCCAATAGTAACCCATTCTCTTGATTCGATTATATATTTTGGACCCTGCCTGGTGTGGACAACCTGAGTGTGCTTCCTCCATTGTTTGTCTTGCTTCTTCATTACCCAAGCATCGCAACCAAATGCAGAGGAAAGAACTCTGATAAAGAGTCCCATTGAAGCAAAGGAAGCGGGGAGCTCTTCATTGGATTTTTGTCTTATGCTTTGGATCATTAGGGAGCTTCCCATGCTGCAAGTAATCACTGAGCAGTTGGCGCCAATTTTCTTCAGCTACTTCTTGAGCACTGACTGCGTTGATGTTTCCTTAAACTCTTCATCAAGGGGTGCAATGACCCATCTATTGCAGACGAGGACATTCATGTTTTCTTCTGCCCCCAGTGCCAAAGTGGCTGCAAGATTTACTAGCGCATCAGCCATCTTATTGGCTCTCCCAAGAACATGCTCTAACCTGACGATTTTAAGCTTGTTTAAAAATCTCGAGGCAAACCTATAATACGAAATGAGATCGTCCTTTTTGACTTCATACTCTTCGAGGAGTTGTTTGATGACCAATTTCGAGTCATCATATATGTCAAGGTTTTTGATTCCCATTTCAATAGCCATTTGAAGGCCCAAGAGTAACGCCTAATACTTAACCATGTTATTTGAACACAATTGGGTTCGCATGAATGAATAGGTGAGGATATGCTTTTTAGGGGAGATAAACACTACACCAGTACCAGCCCCATCGTTTCTTGTAACTCTATCGAATTACATTTTCCAAGGTGGGAGAATATCGACAAAGAACACATCCTCACCTAGTAAGTCATTGTTGAGCTCCCACTCATTCGAAATTTGGTGATTTGCTAACAAATCTGCCAACACTTGCCCTTTGACTGCCTTCTATGACATATAGACAAGATCATGCCGCTTCAAGATCATAGCCCACTTTGCAAGTCGCCTACTAAGAACTGGCCTTGTCAGGATGTGCTCAATAGGATCAGCTTTAGAAACCACTTGCACTATATATGTCTGCATGTAATGTCTTAGTTTTTGAACGACAAATACAAGTGATAAGTAGATCTTTTCCATGGGAGATACTTTAGTCCTGCCCCAACCACCGTACAACTTAAGTAGTACAGAGCCACTTCTTTTCCTCCCTTATTCTTTCGAACACATAATACTCCCAATGACTGTTCTTGAGCCGTAATGTAAAGTATAAGATGCTTGCTAGGGATTGGTGCTCCCAACAATGGAGGATTTGACAAGTAATTCTTAATTTTCTCGAAAGCCTTGTGATATGACTCGTCCCATTTTAGAGGTGCTCCCTTTTTCACGAGGTGGCTAAAGGGATGATGACGACCAGTTAGATTTGATATGAACCTTCAAATATATGCCAAGCGACCTTGACGACCACAAAGCTCTTTGGGATTCTTAGGCTTGGGCATTTCTTGGATTGCTTTGATCTTGGATTGGTTAATCTCTATCCCTTTATGGTGAGCGACAGAACCCAAGAATTTTCCAAAAGTGACACCAAATGCAAACTTGAGTGGGTTCATCTTCAGCTGACAATTTCGCAGTCATTCAAAGACCCTACGAAGATCTTGAATGTGACCTGACTTCCTTTTGCATTTAAGCACTCAGTCATCAGCGTAACAATCAACTGTCTTGTGGAGCATATCATCAAAAATATTTTGCATTGTCCTTTGATATGCTGCCTCTGCATTCTTTAGACTGAAGGGCATCACTTTATAATAGAATATGCCTTTGGGTGTGCGAACGCCTGTGGCCTCCTAGTCTTTCGGCGCTAGTTGGATTTGATTATACCCCGCAGTACAATCCATGAATGATAAGGCCTCGTGTCCCGTAATCGAAACAATCATGAGCTCGGTGACAGGCAACGAGAAGTCATCTTTCGGACATGGGTCGTTGAGATCCCAAAAGTCTATATAGATGCAAACTTGTCCATTTTTCTTCCTTATGGGGACAATGTTCACGATCCATATTGGATACCTTACCTCCCAAACGAACCCCACTTCAATGAGTTTATTGACTTCTTTTTCAATTTTAGGTACTAACTCCGTAAGAAAACGCCATTGGGTCTGGCTTTTTGGAGACACACCCTTTTTGATGGACAAGCGATGGACTACAACTTTGGGATTAAGCTCTGGCATTTCCTTGTAACTCTATGCGAACACGTCCTTATATTCCGAGAAGAGATCGAAGTACTGATTTTCTTCCTTGGGTAGCAGTAATGCACTTACATAAATAGGGCGAGGTTCCTCGACAATACCAAGATTCAATTCCTTTAGATCATCGTCTATAGCTTGCCCCCCATCCTCAAGGGTTTTAGGAGTTTCTGCAAGCTGTATCTCTGAATCTTAATCCTCACATTATCAAATTGTAATATGATGAGAATAAGCCATCACATCTTGTCGTTCTTCCTTGTTAGTGTCAAAGTTACTTTGTTAACCAATGAAGATCACAGTGTGCCTTTCACTCTCAATGAACCTTTTGTGTTGACGTCCAAGGTTGAAAATTGCTTTATTCGTGAAGAGATAGAACTTTGTACCTCATTTGTATCACCCAGATGATTGAATATGGAACTTTTGAGCTCCTGGGATGGTGGTTTCAAGGGCTTTGTTCCCTTCTTGATCCTGTTGGACACTGAAGGCTTTGGTCATGCCCCAATTCTGGTAAAGGCAGATAGGTTTTTTATTGAACTGGACGGTTATAATCTATCGAATACAAAAGTCCTCGTGCTAGGTGGATCATCCTCCTCTTTACTCCCCTCTATCTCGTCGGCGGAGATGTGTTAAACTATTGACTCCCTGTTCCTTCGTCGCCCCGAGATTCTGATTGGCTGCAACGATGCGTAGCCAAGTCCGACTTTAGAGACCCCTACTAAGCCCACTTATCTTGGATCATTGTTTGAGCTTCATTAGGAGCATAAGGCTTGACTTCGATTGCCTTCCCTAAGGTAGTGGGGTTTTGGAAGCCATAATCGGCTCTTTCCATAAGCTTGTATGCATTTGGATCAAATCCCTCTTTGGTACTTGTATGCAGCAAGCCCTCATCCTCTTTCAACAAAGCCTTCGAAGAAGAGACAAACCCAGGGAGAGGGTTTCTGCTCACCTTTGGCTAGTACACCATTTGTGTCGGCAATGTGGCACTTCCTTTAATGGTACCCAAGCTTGCCTCGTTAGCCTTCTTGATAATTTTACCTTGAGCCTTTCTGTTTACAACTGAACTAAAGGGTGAATCTCCTTCCTTACGATGGGCTTTCCAAACATACCTCAAAACTGGTGTCATGGAGTTTGTTGAAGCAGCCCTTGTGCCATGTTATTGTTATTTTGCACCATTGTGCCGCATTGCCACCTGCACATCCTTGGTAACTTTTGAGTCACCTTTACCTGTGGAGAAAATTATCGATATTATCATCTCTTTAGGTGTCAAACCTTCTTAAAAGGATTTAGCATCGACGAAATACGACTCTATCTTAGTGAATGACCTAACATCACCATTAATCTTCCTTTCTGCTCCATGATAGTACTTGAGACATTGGTGGAGAGTTAAAACTACCATTCTATGCTCATGAAGCCATAGGCATCCAAGCAACAGCTTGTAGGAAGTCTTTGAGTCAATTACATGGAAGATTGAAGATGTTGATAGGTCTCCCATCATCAGTTCAAGGCGAATCATGCTGATCGCACGCTAACTCCTTAGGCTAAATGCTTGGATCACCATTTGACTATTAGAAAGATCTTCCTCCGTGATCCCTAAGTCATTCATTGTAAACATAGGCATGATGTTAACCATTGACCCTCCATCTACAAGGATCCATTTCACTTTTTGGTCCCTGATATAGCCAATGATGAACGGATGGTGATTGTGAGGCTTGGAGCCCAATAGTAGGTCATCATCGGTAAAAGTGATGGCGGTGTTGCAAGCAGCATAATGAGCAACATTTTTCATTGACTGGTCAACATCTCTTACCTTGTTAACATAAAGTTTTGGATGTTGCAAGGCAATAGCAACATGTTGACGTATCTCTTGTGGCAAGTTGAAGATTTGCCCCTAATCCTTTCATATTGATAAAGTTTCTAAAATGGTTAGAGTCTTATTGTCATCTTTTGGAGGTTTCTCCTGCTTTTCTTCCTCCTCATCTTCCTTGTCCTCCAGCTCATAACATGAAGTCATGTTAACAGTGACCTTCTCAAAAAATCCCACTGGAAAAAATTCCTCTAGGTTGATAGGAACAAGTGGCTCCTGTTTGAGTAGATCGATAAGCTGAATTTTCTGTCTCTTATTTCTTTTTTACTTTTTCTTGCTTTTTGCACATTGAGGATTCTTCCTCCTACCTTGTCTTTTTCTTCGATAAAGGGGTCGTGCCTGAGCTTGTTCTAGATTCGTTGGCCTCCTTCGAGTGACGAGTGTCCATCCTTCTTCGTCCTCAACCGGGGTAAGATTGGTTTCCACCAACGATCCCTGAACCATTAAGGGGATAACGATGGGTTCCAGACTTCCAAACTGAATGGTGAATAGTTCTTCTCTTTTAGAGGCAATTACGCTACTCCCCCTTTGCTCAAGAAATCGACTAGGCCTTTGCTGCCGTGATAGAGGAGAGTACTCCATCTCAACAACAATATGATTAGGCCTGGTGGAGTCATCTATGTCCAATATGATCCTCCAATCCCTAGCATAATACATTCCTTCAATGTAATGCACTTCTCGAGATGATGGCTAATGACTCGATGATAGCAACAGTACTTTTGGTTAATCGTCCTTCCAGCCTCTTTAGGCCGCTTTGGTGCAGGGAGTTCAATAATCCTGTTCCCAAGCAAATCATCTAGCATTCGTGACAAATCCAAATCAGGAAATAAGTACTTCTTCTCTTAAAGCTCCTTTAACGTGCGTCGCTTCCTTCCACCATCCCTCAATGATGATCCTTTCTTTTTTTTTCTGGCATAGATTTCCCTGAAATCCATACAGGTTCCTCAACGGAAGTGGCCATGGATTCCTTTGTCGGCGCCTTCGAAGACTTAGAGCTCTTCTTGGTCTCACCTTTGTCCTTCTTAAATTCATAAGAGGTATATGACTTACCACGATGGTTCGCTATCATCATTTCCATGCCATGCGCTTTGGTAGCTAGTTCTTGGAAAGTCCCTGGCTTACTCATCTGTAAAACATACAAGTCCCACTCCATATCCTGAGTGCACATCTCTACAGCGGAGGCCTCGGACAAACGATCCTTGCGCTCGAGGTTGAAAGATCTCCAACGATTAATATAATTGAGGACATGTTCATCCTTCCACTGCTTAGTATTTGTTAGTTCTATCATACTAATAGTGCGCTGAGTGCTGCAGAATCTGTTGAAGAACTCCTGCTCCATTTGTTCCCAGCTATTGATGGATTCGGGCTCTAAGTCAGTATACCAGTCGAAAGCAATGCCTTTGTGGGATCGTACAAACTACTTCATTAATCGGCCCCCCTCAGCTCCAGCGTTACTGCACATTTCGATGAAATGTGAAATGTGTTGCTTAGGGTTGCCCTTCCCATCGAACTGATTAAACTTGGGGGGTTGATAGTTGTGGGGCATATGAAGCAGGTCAATCCTCTTCGTATAAGGCTTCGTGTACAAGTTTGTCTTGCGACTTCCTCTACCTAGCTGAGCCTTAACAGCATTCGCAATTAAGCTTTGAATCTGCTTAGCAAACATCAAACCCATCACAGAGTCCTTTTTTGGCATGTGTACATCGTCAGATTCTTCGTTGCGATTAGACTCCTTGTTAGAATCTTCGTTACCCGACTCCTTATTAGAAGATTCAAATGACTTCTTCTCTAACTTCTTGCCAACTCAGCAACCTGCTCATTTTGACGCTTGATTTGAGTGTCCTTTTCTGTACTCTCTGTAGAAAGTCGATCCAACGTAGCCTTCATACTTGCTAGTTGTTCCTCAAAGTTAGAAGCCTCTGTCACCATAACTGGCATGATGACAGTGTCAGATGATTCAACTTCAGCATTGGAAGAGACTGATTTCTTTGATAATGTCGAAGAGGAATCACTATTTGAATAACTATCATCTCCTAAACCAAAGGGCTTGAAGGTAGGGTTGGTATGAGTTAGAAGTTCATCCATTCCACAAGGTATCGTTTGTAGCATGTTAAGGCCAACTACAAACTTTTACTTCAAAGCAAGAGAAACAACTTGGCTGACTCCATTAAAAATTTTGGAGTCAAAATTTTGAATCTGACGTGACTGCAACGGTGCAGTCACAACTGATTGCCCTATGACAATTGTGGCAACAGTTTTTGTCATACTTCTAGTCATAATCTCGCCAGATGCGACGCTAGCGATTGTCGATCGTTGAGATGTGGACCGGATAACTTCCTTGAAGCTTGAGAGGTAGCGTTTTTAGGAGCCATGTTGTTTTGAAGGAATATAAAATTCATACTTTTGAGAAAGAGATGAAAGGCAAAGATATCCAACCAAGCGTGCCAAAAATTTGTAAACACAAATTTTGAGCCTAAAATAAATTAGACAAGAAATTGAGAAGTAAATCGAATTTTGTATTGATATTGTATATATGGGTACAAACTCTATACAATTGTTACAAGAACAAGTATAATAACCTTGTATAATCTTGAATGAATTTGGTCTCGAAAAAGGGCCTAATAGGCTTAATCTTTACCGAGAAAATTGTTTGATCTCTGAGAGTAGACGACACATGTTTGGAGTACTTGTTGTCTTCTTCTAGAGAGAATTTTTGAACTCTTGTGAGTTCTGAATGTTGGCCCCTAAAATAAGAGTAGCTCCCCTTTTATAGACAAATCGGAATTAAGGTTTCTTTCTGATTATCTCTAGAAAGGAATAATAATTTATTTTCTGCATCATTTGTCACACGTGGTATTTTTTTGGTTGGACGCAATAATTCTCCATCAAATATTTAATTTAATGGACCGTCGTAATTAATTTGGCACGTGGAGGAGTATAATTGGGCGAAATAAAAAATATTTCATTTTTCACATGGCATTACCCTATTTGTCGTTGAATTTTTTGCCTCCTACAGTGGTATTCTTAATTTTGATAATGTTATAAGATCATGCGATAATATTTGCCACATTATTGGGGAAATATGCTTAGCAAGATTTTAATTTGCCTTGATATTTGCTTAATAAGATTTTAGGGATCATGGATTGATTTGGTAAAAATTGGTGTTTGATACTTACTTGATTTATGGAAAGCAGTTGCAAATTTTTTTCAGAGAATCCCCTAAATCAGTTTCAAAACAGGAATTTAACCATTGAGGTCAAATTTGTTAAACTGCAGAATTTTAAAGGGTCTGAGCTATTTTTTAAGGCCCTGAAATCGGCTAAAGACACTACTTCTTGATTTGCTGACAATGGCTACTTGGCAACAGTTCTATTATCTTTGGCTATAAATATTAAAGCAACTTGAAGGGCGAAAAAGACAGAAAACAGAACACAAGAGCAAAATATACAAGAGCTCATATTGGAAGATCATTCACTTACCAATATCCTAGTCTCTCGTGCTAGTTCATTTTGGTTATTATCTATGAAGGGTTGTACTATTATTGATCAAGTGGTCATTGCAATTCCTTGTATTAGGTTGAGTTGATTAGTCGGAGGGCCGACTATGCAAGTACGGTTGAGGAGCAACGCGTACGTTGGGACATCTAGAGCTATAAGGTCAACTCATAGGTTGTAAGATTAGTACTAAATCGTGTGTAACCAACCAAACTAATAAAAGAAAAAGCTCAAAATCCCATCGGCAAGGGGCGGCCGTGGGTAAAGAACTGGGCGTGGTCGAACTTCTATAAATGGCGTGTTTTGTCCATATTTACATTTTCTACATTTTATTTCGATTATTTTGTGACTTCGATTATCACTCTATTCACCCCCCGGGTGATTTAACTAGCCAAAACTGGGCCAACAATTATCTTACATTTATATCAATACTATATGATTGTTCTTTATTCAATTAATTTAACTGTGATCGATTTATTACCTACATTTAGGTATTAATATTAAATTATATTTCTATATTCAATTGTTCTAACAGTTACGAATTTAATGAAGAAAAATTGCAAATACAAAATGTAAATTTAATTATGATAGTGGAGACACTTATAATAAATTTATTGGTTTGATATTTCAGTTGTCATCATGCACTATCCAAATTCGAAGGGACATCCCCCCACCGCTAGGTCAAATGACATTAAACATATGCCAAGAATTAAAAAATGTATCCATGCCAAGATCAAGTATAAAGAGCCAGCAGAACAAAATTTATATTGTTCTTTTTTTTTTTTATAAAAAAAAAGAGGGAGAAAAAGGTGAATATGTTAGTGTCAAAGGTACACATACATGATTTGAAGTTCTTATATCTTCTATTTTTCTTTTTTTAATAAAAGGACCTTTACATAATGATGTTTATTTTACAAATATAATAGGATTATTGGATACTCATATTTAATTATGAGAATTATATTATAAATATCCATAAGGACTGCTAACTACTAATATTTAGGAATTGATACCCAAACTTGCCTTATCTTCAAAATGATCCTATATCTTTTTAATGAGTAAATACAAATTGATACATTATTATATATATTAAATTACATGCAGTCCTTCTATGACAAAATCTTCGATTTTGAATTCCCTATTATATGATATATGCATTTACATGATTGAAAGTTATATATACAATTATCATATATGTATACCATTTCACATTAACCTCTTCACCCTTTTTTCCATCTTTTTGTTCTTTTTTTCTAAAACCATCTAATATAAGAATTGTCCTCTTAACATGCTAAAAATAATGCCCAACTCAAAATATAGTTGCCAATCCAAACAATATGCCAAAAACAAAATAGTTTTTATAGATATTTTTCAGTACCAATTAGTTAAATGTATTAGTTGTTCTAATTAGAATTAATGATAAGACTATAGACTCTTTAAAGGAGAACAATGACATTATAAAATTTCAACACATGCCCATGCGAAGTATGAGATGTACATTAGTATTGTATTGAAATTAAGACGTATATTAATTGACGATGCAAGCTTTAGAAAACAAGCAACCTCCATTCTGAGTTTTAATGGGATTGAGAAACATTCATAGAGTTCCATAAATCCTTTATCAGTTTGTCTAACATAATGTAAAAGCATTCACCTTACATTGAAATTGATCTAATTCATGTAAATAAGACCACATCAGTATGTCATCTTGAGCTAACCCATGGCCATTGTATTTTTATCGAGTTTATTAAAAGGTTCAATCTCCATTTTCAATAGACAAGTTAATTGTTTCTTCTTGTCAAGCAAGAGTAACCACACAATGTTCTGGTTTGTGACTGTATCTTCTAAAGCTTTATTTGTGACATCAAATACATAAACATCTATTCTCACGGTAATTTGTGTTATCAACAATTAGCCCCTTTTGTGTAATTGTACCTAGTTCATCCCCACTTCTCCTTCAATATAGTGCATCTTTAGCATCCCACAAGTCAAAGATACAACCTTAAAGTCTTGACTACATATTGGATCAATTGTTTGCATAAAAGGGGTACATATGATGACAAATGAGAAAAGGAGAAATGAAAACATCAAATGTCCAAATAGGGAACAAGAGACTTGTATTAATTCTTTCTATCAAACTTGTGAGTTTTCTTTACAAAATCTTCTAACATTTCAATTGATCTTTTATTTCCAAAAGTTAGTTTAATGTCTAGTAAGTTAGCCAAACTATAAAGCGGGTAGGGGGGGGGGTTGTTTAAAACTAAGACCTTGAAATTATTCATCGACAACTCATGACTCCATATGAATTTAAGAGTCTACGCTATAAATATGTGGTATATCACATTATGTTTAGATTATAATGCTCAACTAGACAAATCAGTGCTCCATGGATGCCACCATTTCCTGAATTTAGAAATATGTGAAGCGATGGAGCCTTATGCTCAAAGACTCCTAATGTAAATGTATATATTTTTAAACAATACTGACATGAAGGTATTAACGTTAATAGAATTACTTATTTTCTAAGTAAAATTTTAAAAAAAAATAACAATTCAACTAGCAACATTCAAAGTAGAAATACAATAATCGATTTATGTGGTTCAATCATATTTGAGCTAGGGCCTCTTAACCTTATTCAATCACAAACAAAACAATAACGAGTCTTCCTCCTTGAGAATCACCTAATGCCATTCACATGAGCAAACGAGGTCCTAATTATATAGGTTTTGTAGGACTACAAACGCATTCCACATGGAAATTGCATAATGACATCAAGGAGGCAAACAAGAATTAATCCATAGGAAAATAAAACCACAAAAGCAGGTAATCAAAGGAACATAACGGTTAAATCAATCATCTACAAATTAGATCTTTATAGCATTTACATTCAAATAATGGATAAAAAACACCTAATTTTTCAGCAAGCATACATCAGAGGCACTTAGTTTGCCTCTAAATAATGCGATTCTATATAACTACATTGGATAAGGAACGGACAAGAAATAAGAATTTTCAGCAAGAAATCTGATTTTCAATCTTGATTTTATTCAATTTATTTTACATAAGTTTTATTTTAAAACCTTATTGTTTAATTCTAGCTAACGAAGCCATTTATCAATTACTTGTCTTAGTGATATTGCACTGTCTCTTTGCAAAAGTCTAACACAAGGGAAATTTTCGCAATTATGGTTATGTATTTCCCAAAAGTCAAAAAACCATGGAGAATAGATTTCTCATTAATCTATATTTTTCAAAATCAAAGAATGGTCAGCTAATTTTTACATTAGTGGTAAATAAAAATCTAAAAGTTTTCTTCTCCACTATTAAGTTTTTTTTCAAAAAAAAAAAATATCAGTGACTTGACTATATTGAAATGGAAGATTAACGACGAAAAAGAAATTCAAAAAAATTGTGATTTTTAAATTTTAATTTTCATTTAGGAATTGTAGTGGCTGATTAAGAAACGTTTGGACGAAGCTCTTACTTACGTCCTTAGTGGCGGCAGTACCGGCGCCTAATCCAAAACGGCTGTAACTGTACATTTTCTCTCTCCAGAAGCCAGCCTTCGTTGCCCCTGCAACCTCATCAAAATCCCCTTAAAAGCTCTGAATTTTCGCCCCAGAAATGGCTCTCTCTTCTAAATTCATGCCCGTTCCTCATCTTCCGCACTCCATAAACCCTTCCTGCAACAATAGCCAAACGTCCAGAACACTCTTTCTCTCCCCCCTCAACCAAACCCATCATCTCCTTCTCCGGAAAAGCCAGCGATTTTCTGTAATCAGCGATATCTCACTTGATTGTAGCACAAATTTTAGCTCACAGATTACAGAACTATGCGTAAAAGGGAGCTTGCATGAAGCGCTGAAGCTCCTGGATTCTGTGAGGGAGCTGAAATTATTTGTTGAAGACGATGTCTTTTTGTCCCTGCTTAATCTGTGCGAGTGGAAGAGGGCACCGCATGAAGGTAAGAGGGTGTATTCACATATACGTCATTCTAGGACCCGTTTGGATATTCGGGTTGGGAATGCCTTATTGAGTATGTTTGTGAGGTTTGGGAATTTGGGCAATGCTTCGTATGTGTTTGGGAAGATGGAAGAGAGAGATTTGTTCTCGTGGAATGTATTGGTGGGTGGGTATGCAAAAGCCGGTTTCTTTGATGAGGCATTGGATTTGTATCGTAGAATGTTGTGGGTTGGTTTTAGGCCTGATGAGTATACTTTTCCCTGTATATTGAGGACTTGTGGGGGTATACCGGATTTGGAAAGGGGAAGGGAGGTTCATGTTCATGTTCTTAGATATGGGTTTGAGTCTAAAGTTGATGTACTTAATGCCTTGATCACTATGTATGTGAAATGTGGTGATATTTTTAGCGCACGGTTGCTCTTTGATAGAATGCACAAGAGGGATAGGATTTCTTGGAACGCGATGATTTCGGGGTATGTAGAGAATGGAGAATATGTTGAGGGTTTAAGATTATTCTTTATGATGCGTGAACTTGGTATTGATCCGGATTTGATAACAATGACTTCTGTGTTATCTGCTTGTGAGCTTGTGGGAGATGATAGGTTAGGGAGGGAAATTCATGGGTATGTAGTAAGCACTGGTCTTGAGGCTGAAGTTTCGGTTTGTAATTCGTTAATTCAAATGTATTTGGGTACTAGGAATTGGACTGAAGCAGAAAAGGTTTTCTGTAAGATGCAATCCAAGGATGTGGTGTCATGGACCTCCATGATTTCAGGTTATGAAGATAATGGTTTTCCTGTCAGAGCTGTGGATACATACAGATTAATGGAGGCAGAAGGTGTCATGCCAGATGAGATCGCCATTGCAAGTGCTGTCTCTGCCTGTGCTTCATTGAGCCTTCTAAATATGGGTATGAAACTTCATGAACTGGCAGATAGGACAGGATACATTTCCTACATAATAGTTGCTAACAATCTAATTGATTTGTACTCTAAGTGTAAATGTATTGATAAGGGTTTAGAAGTCTTTCATCGTATCCGTGAGAAGAATGTAATATCTTGGACTTCAATCATCTCTGGGCTTCGCCTAAACAATCGTAGCTTTGAAGCTATATTTTACTTTCGACAGATGAAACTTTCATTAGAACCTAATCCTGTCAGTTTGATTGCCGTACTTTCTGCAAGTGCTCGAATAGGAGCTTTAATGTGTGGGAAGGAGATTCATGCATATGCTTTAAGGACTAACTTGGCTTTTGATGGATATGTTCCAAATGCAATTCTAGATATGTATGTTAGGTGTGGAAGGATGGGACCTGCATGGAGTCAGTTCAATGGATGTAGGAGAGATATTTCTGCATGGAATATCATGCTGACTGGTTTTGCAGATAGGAATAAGGGAAAGCGTGCTGTGGAGTTCTTCAATGAAATGATAGATTCAAAAGTGAACCCAGATGAAATTACTTTTATATCCTTACTTTGTGCTTGTAGTAGGTCGGGGATGGTGAAGGAAGGGTTGGAGTACTTCGACAACATGAAAAACAAGTACCATGTTTCTCCAAATCTGAAGCATTATGCTTGCATTGTGGATTTGCTTGGTCGTGCCGGGCATTTGGAGGATGCGTATGAGTTCATTAAGAAGATGCCTTTCATGCCAGATCAAGCAATTTGGGGAGCATTATTGAATGCTTGTAAAATACATCATAATGTTGAACTTGGGGAAGTGGCTGCACAGCACATCTTTGAAGTTGATCAAAAGAGTGTTGGGTATTATGTTCTTTTGTGTAATCTTTATGCTGGCTGTAGCAAATGGGATGAACTTGCTGGAGTGAGAAAGACAATGAGGGAGAGAGGTTTAATTGTTGATCCTGGCTGCAGTTGGATAGAAGTAAAAGGGAAAGTACATGCATTCCTCAGTGGTGATGAGTTCCATCCTGATATAAAGCAAGTAAATGCTGTTTTGAAAACCTTTTATGAGAAAATGGAAGCAACTGGGGTCAATGAGGCTAACGGTGGCTCTGAGGATGCTTCAAAAGCTGAGGTATTCTGTGGTCATAGTGAAAGACTGGCCATTGCATTTGGACTGATTAATTCTGCCCCTGGGACTCCTCTTTGTGTCACAAAAAATCTTTACATGTGCCAAAGCTGTCACAATGTTGTCAAGTTTATTTCAAAAGTTGTTCGGCGAGAAATTTGTGTTAGGGATACTGAACAATTCCATCATTTCAAGGATGGAGTTTGCTCATGTTGTGATGAGGGATATAATGGAAAAACTTAATCATCTATTGGCTATAGTTCGTTGATATCAAGTATATCACAAAGATGTGGCTTTAGCATTTCTGACATGTTTTCTCAGCTGCATTCTTTTCGTTGTCAATCATGACAGGAAGACACGGCTGGACCTCTTGATCAATCTTTGTTCTCTTGTTATATTGCCTGGTGTATCTTGTTTCAAATATTAGGTCCAATGAGCCAAACAGTATCTTGAAACAGATGTGTATCAAGCTTGTCTCTTTACTTCGGTTTATAGAATGAGATCATCCAAACATTTGCTGAGCCCAGGTTAAGGACTCTGGCGAATATGGATTTAGGAGACTTTCTGTGCAGAAGGCTGCTTGTGTTGCTGCTCTACTTTCCAGTGGCATGAAGTAGCACGTGGGGGTGCATGCACATGATATCAAAGATGACATTTTGGTGAAGCCTATCCAACAAATCCACTGTAGCTGTTGCGTTGCATTTTTCTGGGTCTTCTTGAGGATCTCTCACAGCCATAGGGGATGAACAGCAGTGTGCTTCTTTGGTAAAAAGCAGGGTATGTCTCTTTATGATCCCTTGTTCTTTGATACTCTTGCATATATTTGTGATGCATTTTTTGATGAAAAGAAATTAAGACGCTAGTATTCAGATGGTAAATTCGAATACTTATTCAGAAGGCTTTATTATGGTTAGAGCATGCGAAGAACCTCCCATATCCATATGACTGAACAAGTCCTCCCAATCCATATGACCGAACAAGTTTAATTGTTTGCAGCATTCGAATAATATTACAAACAGATGAAGGAGATCTTACCATTTATTTTGATGGCAAGTCTTGGATTGAATGTCTGACATAGGAAGAGGAAAAACAGTTTCCCTATTTCGTTAATTGAGTAATTAGCAAGTAAATGCATTCAAAGCATAATACCTCTATGTTTTTAGAAAAAGAAATCTTTATGTCTATTTTTTTAAGTAATCCCTTTGAGTAAGCTCAAGCCTGGAGAGATTTAAGCTATTGTTTCTTCTCTTCCCTCTGGGTATTTGTATGTCCACTTCATTTCCTTTCATTAAGTATATCAATCTCTTCGCCTCAGCATCTTATGCTTTCGTCATATGAAACCTTTTCTCTATTTTAATTAATTGTAATGTTCAAGCATTTTCTTTGCTACTGTCAATAAAGCACTGAAGAAAGAGGACACACAAGCAAGAAAATAACATCTGTTTATTGACAGGTCTCCAGGATATATGACTTATACTATATTAGATGATTGATCAGTGCCACTGAATGGATATGGAACTTTTTTTTCAAAGTGGAGCATGCAACATCTGTTAAGTGATTATTGCTTCTAAAGCATTTTGTTTTCCAAGTTTCCCACCCAGTTAACTTGTTTCTTTGTTGATGTGGATGTTCATATACTGATAAAATTGCTATTCTATTCTCCGCCCCTTTCCATTCATTTGGTTGCCCACCAATCTGAAATGCAATTGTTCCATGGCATGTAAGCAGCTGGTGGAGCCTTTTGAGTCTCAAGCTTGTAAATTTTATGAATGCATAGGTTAAAGTTTGATTGAAGCATATGGAAAGACATCAGAATAGAAGATAGATATGAAGCAAGGAGCAGTATAATAATAATACTAGCATATAAGGATTGTCTTTCCTTATTTACTGGCATTGGTGTCCACATGTAATCTACCATTTTGTATTGATCAACATATGGACTTAAGCAGTATACACTACACAACAATGTCCTAGAGAAGGCACATATAAGCCACCACGTTCACCTATGGACCAAATGTGGATATCAAATGCTCTAAGATTTCTACTGACAGCTTGGTATTTTATTACAGTGGACCATAGCAAAATACCTTACAGAACTACCCTCTTCCCCCCTCCCCCCCCAATTGGAGTAGTGGGTACAGTTGGTTTCTATTTTGAGGATCTAACAAACAAGAACCTCTGTAAATCATACTGGGGTAAGGCTTGGTTATGTTAATCCCTGTCCTTTTAGGTTGGATGTCCGTGTTCAAGTTTGAATTTGGATGTGAATCTCTTATAAAAAAGAAAAAAGGTTTATTCATTCTATTACCAGATAGATGTACCTTCTATTTAGGATTTGCTTAGAGATACCAAATGACTATTTTACTCTAGGCCAAGTACATGCAACACTATATGAGCTAATGTTTGAATATTCTTTTTGCAAGCAAGCATCCTGTCTTTGTAAGAAAATTGTAGGAATTGAATTGCGGGGAAGGTTTGAAAAATTTCTTACATACATTTGTGTCAGTTTAATCATCTAGCATTTCTCACGCTTAAATTGGTTCTTTGTTGTTATTGTAGCAATGCCTTTCATGTTACCAGTCTAAAACAATTGGGATTATCTTGAGGTCCGTTCTTTTACTATGCACTTATCGTAGCTGGTGTTCATAGTAGAAAATTATGTACGGCTTTAGAAATTGCTAGATGTATGACATAGGTTTCCTTGTGTGTTTCCTTATGCTCTTGGAAAATTACGTACGACTTTAGAAATTGCTAGATGTATAACATAGGTTTCCTTGTGTGTTTTACTTATGCTCTTGAAAAATTAAATAAAATTGGTACCAAAGCGTAGCTACTGTAAAAAGAATGTTCTTGAGAGGTCATTTGCTATTTTACTTTTGTAGCTATGATGTATTATAAAAAATTTTACTTGTTTATGTCTTAGGCTGCAATTCACTTGCGAAAGAGATCAAGTATTCAAGTGCTAAATAGATCTGGATCAGTTTAACAACGCTTCATGTACCTGAAGTATGAATGAGAAGCCCGAGTATGAGTGAGTAGCCTCTTGCACTACTGCAAACATTATTGACTGCTGTATTGTTGAGTACACAGCCTACATCTGCCTAGTTTACTCTTGGGGTGACATTGCGATTTACAACTAAAGGGTTTACGTCACCATACGAAGACCTGAATAAAAACAGGATTCTAAGGAATATTGTTGGTCCTATCAATTCATTTTTTGCATGACTCAAGTTCAGAAATCAGAATTGGTATTAAAGACTATTTTCTGCAACTAGGAACTCTTCTCTAGTTTTATTTTGTCATCACCTAAACAGAGCCAATCCTTTCCTCTTTCCAACTCTTTTGAGGCTGAGGTTGCAAGGCATGTGCTAATGTCTTCCCATATTTTTCACTAAACAAATAATATTATACTAGAAGTTACTCATCAAACAAAACAAAAAAAAAGTGCTGGAAGTATTTCGATATAGTGTGCTTTTGGGGTGTTGGATATGAGCTGGAATGGCTTGAAGCCCATGGGGCCAAACCCCATTGACCAAGCCTGCGTTTATCTGATGGTCTCTGAATTCTGAAAAGTTGACAACCTGCCCCTGGGGAAGCTTAGGATATCTTGGATGAGTTACAATGAAGTCAGGGATTTAGCAAGAGAACCTTTGGCATGAGCTTACTAATGCATGGGGCCATTCAGGTCGCCTAAATGAGCGGCTGGCCTGTATATTTAAGGCTTCTCAGGGGAGGAATGGGATGCAATTTCTACCTATTTGGATGGAAAGCTCAAGCTTGCTTTGGGCCTCCCTCAGTTTTCTGCTGACCCGAGGATCAATTTGTGTAGACAGACAATATAATTCTTAACAGTAGTATGTTTCTTCTGAAAGTTATGTGCATAATCTGTTGGAAGTTCTGTTAATATTTATAATGGAGCTTTGCCTTCTTGTTGTCGTTCTTTTCGTGCGCTCAAAATGGATCTTCCAGCCGCAACAAATCCATTCCCATAAGTTCATGTTACCAACAGCCGCATATGACAGTATATGTGAGGTTGCAGTTCGGGAGAAATCTTTCTCTGTGGCTACTCCCTGGGCCTTATTATTTTATGCATACAAAAATATTAGGTGACAAGGAGCCGAGATCTTCTTGGATTACAAACATAGAACTTTAACTATATACAACTTCTTATTTTGGATAATACAATATTGCACAAATCAGAATATTAACCTAATACTCTCCCACAAGTTGGAGCATAGAGATTTGAGACGCACAACTCGCCAATTAAATGACAAACTGCGGTGCCTCGAAGCTTTGGTGAAAAGATTAGCAAGTTGCTCTGCGGTGTTTACATACCGAGTGACAACTTCCTAGACAATAACCGTTCGCGTACAAAATGACAATTAATCTCAATAAGTTTGGTACGCTCATAAAACACTGGATTAGCCACCATAAGTAGGCAGCTTAGTTATGTTATCACAATATAACAGGGCCAAAGGAACCAGAACATGGAGTGACTGAAATAAGTTACGAATCCAATAGCCTCGATAGTGACGCTAGCCATAGCGCGATATTCAGCTTTGGCAGAAGACCGGGACATAATAGGTTACTTTTTGGTTTTCTAAGAAATAGGAACAGATCAAGCAAAACAAAGTAACCAGTAATGGATCGACGGGTCATAGGACAGTTAGCCCAATCTGAATCACAATAAGCATGAAGACTAAGGTGATTAGAGGAAGGTAAGAAAATTCCTTCCCGAGTGAAGACTTGAGATAATGAAGAAGATGCATGGCAGCATCCCAATGTCCTTGCCTCGGTTCTTGCAGAAATTGACTTAGGATATGAATTGCATAAGTGATTTCTGATTGAGTAATCGTGAGATAGATAAGGCGACCAATGAACCGTCGATATTGACCAAGACCAGAAATTGGATCACCGGCATATGAAGAAACCTTGTGGTGTTGTTCCATGGGAAAAGAATTGGGTTTAGATCCTAGCATATTCATTGCTGTTAGGATATCAAGAATATACTTTCTTTGACACAAAAATAACCTCGTAGAAGCTCGAGCCACTTCTTTGCCACTTATGGGTTATATTTATGAGGCTATGGATAGAGCCAAGAAGGCTATTGCTAAGAGCTTTTCAAATAAGGAAGAGAATTATGAGGAGGCATTCAAGTATATTGACAAAAGATGGGGATGCCAACTTCACCAAGCTTTACATGCAGTGGGACATTATTTGAATCCAAAAATCTATTATTCAAACCCATCTATAGAAGATTGTAACGAAGTGATGAAGGGCTTGTTTGATTGCATTGCAAGGATTCTTCTGGATTAGGAGACTCAAGACAAGATTCTTGCCGAATTGAATTCATACAGAACCTCTTAAGGTTTGTTTGGAATGCGCATGGCCATAAGGCAAAGAAAGTCATTAGCTCCCGGTAAGAATATTCATACAAAACTACTCAAGGTCTCTCTCTCTTTTTTGTTTTAGCTAAATGATTATTCTAATTTTTTTTTATAGCTCAACGGTGGAGTTTATATAGATTTTCAGCACCCAACTTGAGGAAGTTTGCCATACGAATCCTTAGCCTTACTTGTAGTGCAATGGGATGTGAAAGGAATTAGGGTGTGTTTCAACATGCAAGTTGCAACTCACAAAAACTATCCACTTACATAATTTTTAGTTTATTAGTAACTAATTAAACCTACTTACTTTTGTTAACAGCTTTACACCATGAAGAGAAATAGGTTAGCACAATCTTGATTAAATGATTTAGTTGCTTAGGAGAATGGAAGATGATTCGGATGATGGTGATCTTGTGTTTGAGGGAGATACTTTGACTTGGGCACCTGTTGCTGAAGCTTGCGGCGCTAATGAGTCTCGCTGTAACACTAGGCGTGGAGGATCAACGAGCACTAGCATCGCTAAAATTTCGGCAAGGGACAAAGGAAAAGCTCCCGCTCATGCCTCTGGTTCTAAATCCTCCCGAGCTCGTACTCAATTGTTTGAAGAAGATGAGGAAGAGGAATTTTGAAGAGGAAGAGGATGAGGAAGAGGAAGATTATATTGGAGATGATGTTGAGTTGGTGGATGATGATGAAGATGCAGAGCATGTGGTGTTAGATGATGAGGAGGAGGATGCTTAGTTCACCTTTATGAGCTATTTTGCTTTGCGTGCTATGTGTTTTATGCTTTCCTTTTATGGCTATGTTAGTTTATGCCTTTTAAGACTTCTACTATCTTATGGTGTGTGCTTAGAGATGCTATGATGTTATGTTATCATATTTTATGACTATTTGCAATGTTATTCGTGGTTATCTTCATGTTTAATTGCCCACTTAATGTCATTATCTACCTTATTTTCAAAGAAATATGGTTTGTGAATGATTATGGAGCATTTTATAGGCAAAGTGCACCTCGCGTCTGAAAAGCCTGTGCCCTGGGCTCTAGGACCCTTTGTGCTTTTTTGCACCTCAGGCTTTTTTAATCTAAGAGTGACCTAAATCCTTCAATTTAAAACACTTATGTAAGTAATCTTTGAAGGTGGCACATCGTTGAGGAACATTCCCTGTAAGAACCAAATCATTCACATAAATTAGAAGAGCGAGAAAACTGTCGCCTTGGACAAGTGTAAACAATGAATGATCAATAGAGACTGTTGGAACCCATATTCACGCAGCGATGAAACAAGTTTGAAAAACCATTGACAATGTGCCTAGCGAAGGCCATATAGAGACTTTTTAAGATTGTAGACCAATGTGGTTTGAGTAATATGAACACTGGGTAAATATAGATATCTTCATGATGATTGCCATGAAGAAAGGTGTTGTGAACATGCATATGATGTGAATAGATCAAAAAAGCTCGACGCGCACAAAAGTGCAGAGGGTTCTGAGGTCTAGGGTGCGGGCTTCAAGGCGAGACGTAGGCTTTTTGGACACAAGGCACACTTTCGCTAAAAAATACTTAAAAATTATTTCCAAACCATATTTTGACAAATAAATTGGATGATAGTATTAAACAGGTGATTAGACAACACATCGGACCACATATAATATCTTATATGGGGTTCATCAATTCTGAAGGCATTTTAGGAATGAGAGGAAAAAAGGAAGGAAACTATATTTAATAGCATATTAGGGCATAAGGAAAGTATATGTTTTAATCCTTGTTATTGTATTATTGGCAGAACCATATTCCCCATCCAGAAAAAGAGAGAGAGAGAGAGAGAGAGAGAGAGAGAGAGAGACTAGTATAGATCGACCGCCGGAAAAGTATGGGAAAAGATTGGTTAAATCTGTCTTTATTAGAACATTACACAAACCTTCAAATATAGTCCAATCCTTCGTCCAAAAATTAGGGTTTCTAAATTAGAGTTCTTTAGTTTAGCTTATACTCGAAACAATTGTATGAAATTAGATAAGACTTGCTACTTGAAATTTAATAATATAACAAAGAAAAGTGTCAGTCTAAAGGTATTTGTGTTTTTCCGCTATGTGTGTTCTATTCTCTCTCCCTCCCAGTATCCTTTTCTATAAAGCGCAGACTTGGGTCGTTTTGAGCCTCGGTCTAAAGCGTAGAAAAGCGCAAGCTTCTATGGGCTTGACCCTTTGCAAGGTGCAATGGGTTGGGCTTCAGGCTTTTGTGAGCCTAGGTGCGCTCGAGGCGCATTTTTTTAAACATACATGTGAACTCCATCCTTTTGCTGCTCCGAGAGTCAATAAAGTGCAAACTGTAACCATTTTAGCTACCGGTGTAAAAGTTTCATGATAATCCTCCCCTTTGACTTGATGATTGCATAAGATCACAAGATGGGCTTTGAAATGCTTAGCAGACTCATTAGCATTGGTATTTTATTTTATACACCTACTTACACTCGAGCACCTTTTTACCAGAAGCAAGCGGCTGTAGTTACCAAGTGTTATTGGTCTTAGGAGTGGAGATTTATTTGGCCATTGCCTCACACCATCTAGGATCCTAGATTGCGTGAGAAAAATTGGAGGCTCATCCCCAAAGATAATGACTACCAAGTAGGCTTAGTGAGAGGCAGAAAACTTATCATATGCAACAAAATGAAACAAAGGATGAGGAGCATATAAACAAGCGTCATGAAGCGGTAATGGGTCCGGGGTGTTAGATTCAATGGCATGACAACCATAATCACGAAGATGCGTGGGTGTTAGATGATCAACATGCGGACAAGACGGTAGCGCACCCTAAAAAGGGGTAAAGCAAGCTTGGAAAAAAGCTCTCCTTAGCGAGTTATGCCCCTTGTTTTGCAATGGGCCCATATTCTTGAGTTGTAGAATTTGGTGAGGGAGGAGACGGAGTGGTAGGTGAGTTAGAATTTGTTGGGCTGGTGACATTGGGTTTGGTGTAAGGAAGTGAATTGGTGGAAGAGTTTGTGGTGGGTAGTGGGAGAGGGTCAGTGAGTGGGCTTATGGAAGTTAGACCGACAAAAGTGGAAGACTTGGGTTCACGAACAAGGCCATTGGCTGAATTTGTGGTTAAGCCGATGAGCATGTGCGTGGTTTAGTGAAAGGTGGGTTTGATTGAGCAAAAGGATAACTGTCCTCGTGAAAGATGACATCTCGAGACATAAAAATGCATTGGCTATCAAGATCAAAAACACACAACCTTTTTTTTTCCTTGGGGATACCCTAGAAACATGCATCTAGTAGCATGGGCATTAAATTTATCTCGAATGCGGTCATGAGTGTGGACATAACACAAGCAATCAAAAACCTGCAAATGTGTGTACGAGGGGTTCTTTCAAACAAAACCTCATGAGGATTTTTTAGTTTATGCAGTTTGGCGAGTGTGTAATTTAATGAGATATTTAGTTGCAAGCACACACTTCCCCTCAAAACAAATGGGCGAGGATGCTTGAAAAAAACAACTCTAGCAATATTAAGAAGATGACGGTTTTTTTTTTTCAACTCGACTATTTTGTTGAGGTATGTCCATATATGAGGTTTCATGAAGCATTCCCCTTTTAAGAAAAGAATCTTATAATTGTCCTTTGGTAAAATCTCTCAATTATCACTCCGCACCTTTTTTACCGTGTGCCCTAAGTTGGGTTTTTACTGTGCAACAAAACTACACAATACACTGACAAGCCTCTAATTTATCTCTAGGCAAATAAGCCCAAGTGGTATGACTAAAATCATCCACAATGCATAGAAAGTAACAACAACCAGATAAGGACGGGGTATGATATCGCCCCTACAAGTGACAATGTATCAAATCAAATGGTTTACTTGCTCTAGATTCATTTAAAGGAAAGCTATTTGTCGTTTGTTTTTCCCTATGGCATGCATCACAATAGTCGAGAAAGTCCTTAACTCTTCATACAACTTAACATCACAAAGCATAGATAATGAGGCTAAACTATCGTGTAAAGGATGTCCCAACCGTTGATGCTATTTCAGTGGATTTACTTTCTTGATTGCTGGAAAAACCAATCCACCGCGCATAGTCCTCAAGCAGTACATCTCGTTTTCTAGATCGTCCGCTCCAATTAGCGTCTTCAAGGTGAGTTCTTGTGTAACACAAAAGTTCAACCCATAAGAGACGAACACAATTTTCATTTTGTGCTAATTTCTAAGCGCAAACAAGATTACGCTTAAATGTTGGAACGTACAACACAACTTTCAATCAAATATCGAGACCAATTTTGATAAGACCATCCTATTTAGCTTTTTGACCTGTCGTCCAACATATTATGAAATAATAATAGGCTATGAAAGATTATTAACATTTGCAAGGGCAGCAAAATTTGAAATCATATGATAAGATGCACTTAGAGTCGAGACCCATTGCGTAGGAGTAATATGAAAAGACGTACCGTTAATTTTATCCAGCTTCTCTTGGCTTTGCCTCAAAAAGAAGCAAACAGATAATGTACCCTTGATTGTGTGAACCCAGCAAAGCCCATTTTACGAGCTGGTCCATGGTTATGCTATCCTCTGCCCCGAATTCCTCAATGCTTAGCTTGTTGAAACTCAGATCTAGTGACTTGGCGACTAAATTGGAGCTACCACCGTGGTAACCTGCACCTCTGTTACCGGCCATCACTGTCCTGTTGCGTGATTTATGTCCTCGGGCCTTTTCATTGTTGCCCCAATTTCTAGGGTTCATCCTCGATCTTGTATTTCCCGAGTCACCACCGAATTTTGCCAATTGGAGTGTCGATTTCCCCAATTGGTGGGATATCCGATCAGCTCGAAGCACTGGTGTCACTCATGTTCTAGTTTCTGACGGTAAGAGCACTTGGGACGATTCATACCTTGACAATTTTCTGTGTCACTTTGAAGGTTGCCCCCTTCATGATAGGTCTATGTTCAGCAAGTTAAGTGAACTACCTCTCTTCACAAACAATAGTTGTATACGCTTTGTTTAGATTCTACAATGGCTCCTGAACAAGATGTTAGATCTCACTGTGTTGAACTTTTGCTTATCGAGCCCCATCAAGAACTGATGGACCCTTTCCTTTTCAAGCGTTGAAGCCACTGCTTTACCTCACTTACCGTCACAAGTGCATTTTTGGCTTGCATTTGGCAACATCTGGTATGTCCTAAGTTCATCCCACAATGATTTCAATTTTGTTAAGGTATTCTCTGAAAGACTTACTTATCCGACCAAGGATATCTCCCGTTTCAGTTGATGGATCCGAATTGCCTTTCCCTTTGAGGACCTCTCTTTGTGTTTAATCCAAATTGCCTTGGCTAGCATGTGCCACAAAATTGTGTAGATTTTTGTCTATCACATTGTATAGCCAACCCATAACCATTGAATCACACTTCTCCTAGGCATGAACCTTTTGAGGCTGTGCTTGCTGGTATTGCTAAATCTCCATTCACAAATTCGAATTTTTTTGGGGATTTGAGAGCATTTATGACAAGTTGTGACCAATTCCTGTAAAAGTTGTGACCAATTGTTGTAGGTTTTAGTGGAGAAGGTTGCAACATCTGACCTTGCAGACTGTTTGGGCAAGAGTTTAGGATATGAATATGGATTTTGGATTTAGTGGGTTAAAGGAGTGGTAAGGATTAAGGTGTGAAATTGATGAAATCATCTCTTGAAGAAGCTTTCTTGTTTCACCATATCATATTTTCTCCCTGTAACCAGGAAAGAGAGCTAGCTCGAGACCGCCGAAGTCATAGCCCAACCGGTTGCCTTGGTTGACGCGGTGGCTATCAGGCAGCGATGCCGACCGGTGGGTCGCCGTTGTTTGCTGTGTCGTCGGCGTCAGCTACAGTACACAGAGAGAGAGAGAGAGAAAGGGAGTCGTTCGCACACCGGTCTTCGTGGTCTAGGGATTCAAACGCGGTCATCAGAGGTTAACCAAAGACCTGCTGGGTCTTAGGTCTCCGGGAGCAGCCGATATCCCTTCACCGGTCGCCGGTTGCTCACGTCGCCGGATTTTCAGGTTTATCAGGCGAGTTTTCTCATATCTATCTCCGGGGGCTGGGTTTTTCCTCTGCTGAAGTGAGGGCTGGGCTGGTCGGCGATGTCTGTCCACGCCGGCTCCCTCCAAGCAGGTATATCAGTCGCCGACGAATTTTCCAACGATCGAAATCTCGCCGGAATTTCGCCGGTAGACTGTTTCCGATTCTCTGTTTCGAGGACAGCTCGGAGGTGGTGTTGGTCTTGACGTTTTGATCTCTGGTGAGCCATTTGCACCTTGGGTTGGTGTCTTGCTCTCTCTTTTTCATCCGGTTCTGGCTTGTGCTGCGCTGTAGAGTTGGTTTTAGCCAGTATTATGAGGGGGGACGCAAGAAATTTGTGGCTATTGAAAGTAAGTCATTTGATCTCAATGCGATTGGTAATAAAGAGGACATATTGAAAATCTCAGAGAATGGGAGGGGGAGGAGATTTTCTATTTTTTTGCCTGAACCAGTTGTTTTGTGGCTGCCAAGAGCTTGGGGTAGGTTGAGGAAGTCTAAATCAGCTTCTTGGTGTAATCAAATGAGACTTCATTCCAGGATTTATATGTTGGAATTCAAGAGCAATCATGCGGGGAAATTCTTGCAGCTTTCGGTAATCAAGGAAGCTATCAGAACTTTCGTGATTTTTCCAGCCGGTTGGAATGAGCAAGGCTGTGTTAAAATCTTTGATTCAATAGCTGAGATTGTGGGTCAGTCTCCCCTCGAGCCAGTTTTGCAACTGAAAGGGTGCAACTTCCAAGCACTGAAGTCTAAGAGCTTTGGGGTGGACCCAGTCCCCCGCTGCCACCCCCAGGATGTTGCCCTCAATGTGGTTTCGTTGGTGGGCCAGCAAGCTTTCTCCGCTCCTATGCTGGTTTTTTGTCATCTCCTGCTTTGACTACTAACTTGGGGTTAAGTTCCTCAGTAAAACCATCCTCGGCTCTAGAGGTTTACGGGAATGGTGAGACTCCCAAGTTAACTAGGAGAAATGGCAAGCATCTTGGGCATGTTTATAGACGTCAACCAAAGCAAGTCTATGTTCGTAGGAGCTCCCTGGGTTTAACCTTGAAGGAAACTAACAGAGGCACATCTACTAATGTGGAGGTAGCAGTAGCAAAAGGAGTCCCTGATGCCTTTCTTGCCTTGTTAGCTCCTACTTCAAGTTCTCCTTCAATTGATGAGGGTGTGTGGGTTGATCCAGCAAGGCTGGAAGCTGATATCACTAGTCAGCTTTATATGGGCACAACCATGCTACCAGTGATGGATGCTTATGTTCCTCCTATAGCAAGGAATGAGCTGGTGATGAGTGTTTATTCTTTTTCCTCAATCTATGCGCTATCTTCTCCCTCTGTGGCATCAACTCATATGCCTTCCTCTTCTTAATCTTGGTTCAATGATATGATGGACCAACCTACTTCCCTGGTGGTTAATCCTCCTCATTTTTCTGTGGGAAGCCACTCCTCTCATTCTGTTGATTTGGGTCTTGATGTTTTGGGTGGTGTGCCTTGCAACTTACCCAGAGAAGTGGTTCAGGATGCACTTGCTATGAGTTTAGGAGCTCGAAGTCGTGCATCTTTTTCAGGGGGTGGTTGACAATAGGTGTGAGCATCCTGTGCACCATGATTGGCCATTAGTGTCCATTGCGCAAACTAATGCTGAAGATGTAGAAACTCCTCTAGCAATTGATTTCTCATTTCTTCAGAGTTCAAATGATTTGTTCTCAGTAGAAGATATTTGGGATGGAGAAAATATTAATTCTGGGAATGTGTTAAAATGGGTGGCCTCCAAGCTCAAAAGTATTGCTACCACCATTGGTGTGGCATTTTCAGGCTATGAAAGTGAAGTCACTCATTTACTTTCTAGAATTGAAAAGAACAATGTCGTGCCTAAACAGAGTGTGCAAAGGAGACCATCGGCGATCAGAAGGCAAAGAGAATTAAGGAGGCTCGAGTTTGGTGTGAAGTATGACCGGGTGAGCGCCTCTTCCAGTGGGATGTTGGTTCCATATGTTTAGGATGTTGTCCTGGAATGTAAGGGGCATCAATGATCTTCGTAAGAGAGATCTCTTAAAAAGTTTTCTGAGGGATTGAAAATGTGATCTGATTTGTGTGCAAGAGACAAAGTTAGAGGAAGTTACATGTTCCGTTGTTCGTAGTTTGTGGGGAAACTATTATGCGAATTTTGCTTTCCTTAAAGCTGAAGGTGCCTCAGGGGGCATCATAGTGATGTGGGACAAGAACACTTTGAACTTTGTTTCCTCTTTTCGGGGGGGGGGGGGATTTTCCATTACTTGCATATATCAAATGGTAGACGGTGACTTCACATGGGCATTTTCTAGGGTTTACAGTCCTCAAGATAGATTTGATAAATTGAGATTCTGGGAGGAGCTCCGAAAAACTAGAGATGGTTGGCCTGGACCATGGTGTATCGGGGGAGATTTGAATGAAATTTTATATCCTCAAGAAAGGAGTTCGGGATTATGTCCAATGAATACTATGGTGGAGTTTCATGACTTCATCAAGTATGCTACTTTAGTGGATCTTCCTTTGCGTGGGGGTGATTATACGTGGTCTAAGAGTGGCGGGGAAGCTGCTCGATCGAGGTTGGACCGCTTCTTGGTTTCTTGGGACTGGGAGGAACATTTCCCAGACTCACTTCAGATTAGATTGCCAAGGCCTCTCTCATATAATTTCCCAATAACTCTAAAGAAGGCGAGTTAGAGAGGGGGAATGTTCCTTTCAAATTCGAGAACATGTGGCCCAAAGTTGAGGGGTTCTCTTACCTTGTTAAAAAATGGTGGGAAGAGGTGGAAGTGGAAGGCTTTGCTAGTTTTGTGATTGCGAGGAAGCTTAAGTTTGTTAAAGAGGAGTTGAAGAAATGGAACAAAGAAGTCTTCGTGGATATTAAGTTAAGGAAATACAAACTGTTGGATTCTGTTAATGCACTTGATGTGAAAGAAGAATCTGTTGGTCTCAGCAGTGATGAAATAGACCAAAGGAGCGAGGCAAGAGAGGAGTTGGTAAGGGTATTGCACATGGAAGAAGTTTCTTAGAGGCAAAAGTTAAAGGCTCTGTGGCTTAGAGAGGGGGATCACAACACAAAGTTTTTCCATAGAACGGCCAACCTACGTAGGAAGTTCAACTTCATGACAGGGGTGGAGATTGAGGAGAATCATTATGGAATAATTGAAAGTATGAAAAGCTCTATACATAGCTTCTACAAGAAGTTGTTCTATAAAACTGAACCCTGGAGGCCGAAAGTGGAAGGCTTATCGTTGCCCTCTTTATCTACCTCCGCCAGGGAGGTTCTTGAGATGTCATTTGAGGAAGAAGAAGTCATTAGAGCTTTACATGATTGTTGTGGGGATAAGGCGCTTGGCCAGATGGAATGACTATGGCCTTTCCTTCAAGCAAATTGGGATACGGTGCGAGGGGATGTGTTGACTATGTTCTCGGAGTTTTACACAAATGGAAAATTTGTGGCTAGCTTCAATGCTACTTTCATAGGGCTTATTCCAAAGAGAGCTGATGCATAGAATATCAAAGATTATCGCCCAATTAGTTTGATTGGATGTATTTATAAGTTGCTCTTAAAGGTGTTAGCTCGTAGGTTGAGAAGTGTAATTGGGGGCCTCATTTCTGAGAATCAGAACGCTTTTGTTGGCGGCAGGCAAATTTTGGATGCTGTACTAATTGCGAACGAGCTTATTGACTCCAGGATCAAGTTAGGTAAGCCGGGGGTTATTTGTAAGCTTGACATCGAGAAGGGTTATGACCATGTCAATTGGGATCTTCTTATTTACGTGATGAGAAGAATGGGGTTTGGGGAGAGATGGATTGCTTGGATTCGCCATTGTATTTCTTCTGCTTCTTTTGCGATTTTAGTTAATGGCTCCCCTTCTCAATTCTTTTCTGCTTTTAAAGGGTTGCGCCTGGGCGACCCTATATCCCCTCTTCTGTTCTTATTGGCGATGGAAGTGTTCGCGAGGATGGTTAATTCGGCTGCTACAGCAGGCCTTATTTTTGGTTTCTCTGTAGGCCGGTTGAATGATTCTGCCACTGATGTCTCCCACCTACTGTTTGCTGATGATACGATTATCTTCTATGATAATGATTGCGAGCAAATAGTGAACTTGCGTGGTATTATTATTTGGTTTGAGGCGGTGTCTGGGCTAAGAGTCAATCTCTCAAAGAGCTCTATCTTACCAGTTGGGCAAGTGGACAATATTCAATTGCTTGCAGGGATTCTAGGATGCTCTATTGGTTCTTTTCCATCATCTTATCTTGGTCTTCCTCTTGGTGCAAAATTTAAGGATAAATCCATTCTGGTACCTGTGATCAAGTGTTTTGAGATAAGACTATCTGGGTGGAAATCAAAGTATCTCTCCAAAGGGGGGAGATTGACACTTATTAAAAGTGTTTTGGCGAGCATTTCAGCGCACTTTTTCTCACTCTTCCCTTTATCAGTCTCAGTGACTAATAAGTTGGAAGCTATTCAGAGAAAATTCCTTTGGAGGTCTTTTGGTAGTGACTTCAAATTTCATCTTATTAGATGGAATATTATCAAGAATCCCATACCAGAAGGGGGATTAGGTGTTAGAGATCTTAGAATCTTCAATGAAGCATTGCTAGGCAAGTGGTTGTGGAGATACATGAATGAGAAGGATAGCCTGTGGAGAAGAGTGATTAGGACCAAATATGAGGATAATGGTCTTGAATGGTATCCATCTAAACCAAGTGGTGCTTCTGGGCATAGTTTATGGAGGTTCATTCACAAAGGATGGGGAAGGTTTTTTCATCATTTTTCCTTCAAGGTTGGTGTTGGTTCTTCTATTTTGTTTTGGCACGACCGTTGGTGTACAGAGGGCCCTCTGCGAGATAGCTTCCCATCTCTTTATGTGCTTATGGCGAATAGAGATGCTAGTATTGCAGTTTTTTGCCAACGTGAACCTAGCACTATGGTGTGGTCTCCTGTTTTCATCCGTGATGCTTTGGTGGATGACTCTATCCTTGCCACCTTTCTCAGTAAGTTGAGTGAGATTTCATTTCATGACTCACCTGATGTGGTTACTTGGGATCTCAACCCTAAAGGTTTTTTCACTGTTAAATCTTATTATATAAAGCTTCTCTCTAATTCTATCTCCACTATGGAGTCTAGATTTTTGGGGCGGTTCCCTTGGAAAATCATTTGGAAGAGTTTGGCTCCCTTGAGGGTGTTAGTTTTTGTGTGGGAAGCTTCGCATGGGAGTATTTTGACGTGTGATAATTTACAAAAGAAGGAAATTATTTTGGTGAACAGATGTTCTATGTGCAAAGTCGATTTGGAGTCTCCTGGTCACCTACTACTACATTGTCAATTTGCAAGGGCTCTATGGGAGTTATCCTTTAGTTGCTTGAGAGTCTCCTGGGTTGTCTGGGATTTTGTGCGGAATCATCTTTTGGCTTGGGAGGGTGTTTTTGGTAGGAAAGTTAAAGAGAGAAGCGTCTTATTGATCCCACATGTGATTTTTTGGGCTATTTGGCGAGAGAGAAACAAAAGAGTTTTTGAAGGAGAGGAGACGCCCCTTCAACGAATCAAAGATATTCTTATCAAGACTTTTTTTCTGGGATAGTGGGAACTTTTGTGATTCTTCTTTTGATGTAATTGATTTTGTGGATAGGTTTCATCTAGGGTGCACATAATCCTTTTGTAGGATGCTTGCTTGCAACCATTCCTTTGTATATTTTGCAGTTTAATATATTTTACTCTTTTTCCCTATCAAAAAAATTCCTGTAATTGTCCTCATTGTAACTAAGAACTGTTGAGGTAACAAGAACCCCAATTCCTGTAATTGTCCTAATTGTCCTCATTGTAACTAGGAACTAATGCAGTAATTGTCCTCCCATGCATGAATCATGGGCTGATGATGTATCCGGGATGATCTGAACGATTGATGGTATAGGGTGATTGAGGTCATTATAACTAAGAACAATTTGATATTCCTTGTTTTCTGTCATTGCTAGGTTCAACGTGATTTAAGAGAATAAGCCTTTGTGATCAAACTCTAATACCATGTAAAGTTGGAGTTTGGGAGAAATCTCTCCGGCACTATTCCCTTGGCCATATGATTTTATATACAAAATTATTAGGTTACAAGGAGCTGAGATCTTCTCAGTTTATAAAGATCGAACTCTAAATATCTACAACTTATTTTGGATAATACAATATTGCACTATCAGAATATTATCCTAATAGTATACCAGGGAGGGCATTGGGGAAACTGTTTGAAGAAGGTGGCTACTTGGAGAAGCTTGTGTAGGTCAAAGAGGCTTTGTTGAGCCTTACTCTTTTGAAGACATTTGGTTGGTTTCAGATAAATTTAAGGAGCCTTGCTTTTTGTTATGTGTGGAGTTGAGGGAAAAGTAGATCTTTCTGTGGAAGAGTTCTTTTTGACTGCTGAGAAAACGTTTCAGATAAATTAAAAAGAAAGAAGAATCCAGATCTAAGTCCTTCGTGGATGGGCCTAACATGAGAGGTTCTAGAGTATGTGGTAATTTACTTGAACTTGGTGCAGTAGAATCCGGGGTTAAAACTGCATCATAGGATTGATTTCCTAGTTTTTTCTGGTTATTAGCCATTCATGTTCAAGTAATAAATGCATATAAAAATATCGCTTTGCAGCTTTTTTTTTTAATTTTTTATTTTGGAGTAGTTCAATTGCGATATTTCAATACTGCTTCGTGGTTTTGGCAAGTATCTGAAAGTAGTTACGGTGTCTTTTCCCCCCTTTGCTTAACTTATCATTTAAGATACACATGGTTTCGACCAAACATTTTTATCGCAAATATTCCTTAATCATCATGAATATGCTTTCTTCTCTTCATTATTTTGATGCTTTATTATTATTCTTTTTTCTTCAATGAAGGATATAATGGACTTATTGCGACAGACCATATGACTAGTAAGAGCTCAACTGCCAGTTAGACAAAGGACGTTAGAGACAATGCACACAGTTAAAGAAAAATGTTACTGAACTGCTGAAGATACTAAAGAAATGTATAGCAGGATCCGGCCGGCTAGTTTGGTTATAAGCTTACATAAAGAAGGTAATTCTGCATGTTTTACAGTTTAATTCAGTCCAGATGTACCCAATTTACCTTTGAAATTCCTTAATAATTGCTAGCGGGTCTTTCTTGTTCATATACCTTCTAGAAAATAGGTACAGATTGAGCTGTAAGCCTGTGACTAGGTTAGATGACACCCACAGTGTAACGAGTGTCAAATGTAAAGTAGTTCTAAATGGTTTAAGAAGTCACAATTTGTTGCTAGTCTTTTGTGAGTGTTGATACCCTGTCATGGGACAGAGGCCTCAGCTTGGTTGACATAAAAAAACTAGACTACTTGACTGAGCTACAATGATCGAACTCAATTACATGCTCAGGTTTTACTTGTTAGTCTCACCCATTTTCTGAAAATTTTGTGTGTTTCTGCGAAGGGTCTACCCAACACAAGTAATTAAAGTAGATAAAGCATCCAAGCGACATAAGTAAAGACATCTTTTATTTTGGTCTAACTGTTGAAAAATTGTTAGAAGCACCCCCGCCCGCAACCCAAAAAAAAAAACATTTAGTTACAACTACGAAGGTCTACTCAAAAATATGTAGAGGAGCAGTAGTTTGCTGGATCTTTGAAGTTTTTTTTAGAGGTCTTAGCGCACTAATATTCTTGAAGCTTTTTTTAGAGGTCTTAGCCCACTAATATTCTTGCAGCACTAATATTCTTGGAGCCCCATAATTTGTAGATGAGCGCTGAAGTTTCTAGGTGAAGAACTGGACATTTTAGAAGCTCTGGATTCTGAAGTTGGTAAAGGAGTTCTACCGTTGTAGATAAGTTATGGTACTTTTGGTAAGCTCTGAATTGAGGAAATCTGTGCCAAAAACTTTATGGTAGATCTCTCCTCAGAGATTGTATAATGAAATTCTGAAGAGTAAAAAGTAGGCTGTCCCATATTGATTTAAAAAAAAATAAAAAAATTAGAAGGGTTGAGCATGCTTATAAGCTAGTAAGGGTCTGTTCTTTTCATGGGTAAATTAGGGTGGGTTTACGTGATGAAATAGGTTAAGGTAGGTTGAGATGGGTTGAACTAGGTTGAAGTGGGTTGAATTTTTTTATGTGATAAATTAAACTTGGTTAAAATAGTGCAAGTGGGTAGAAGTTGGTTGAAGTTGCTTGAAATAGGTTAAAGTGAGTTGAAGTTGGTTGAGGTTGGTATTTTAGAATTGACTCACGAAAAGAACAGGACCTAAGTTACTCCATTGATTGCCAATTAATTTTGGGTTAGAACCTCCTTTGATTTATATGAATGGCTCGTTTGACTAAGGCCTAATTGATATGAAAATTTACCAGAAAAGAATAGGGTCATTATGAGTGCCTCAAAACTAATTATGCAATCTCATATGAGCACCGTAGTTCTTTTGAGTGACCACCTTTCACCTATAAAATTCCTCTGGTGGGGTCGTCTTCTGTAGATGTCAATGTGATGCTCCCTTGGTAAATATTCTGGTTTTTATTTTATTTTTTTTAAAGGAAGAGGAATATAAAAAAAACAGAAGAAAACTTTGGAAGTCCTTGCATTGTAGGGGTTGCTTCTTGTAGGCGATGCTGACTCTGTTGGTTTAATTTCTGTTTTAGAGATGCTTCCTCGGTAGCCATTCTTGTTTGTCATTTATACAAGAAAAAATTGTCGGAGCCCTCACATTGTGGATTGCTTCTTGGATTATCAGTTTCAACTTCGAATGTTAACCAGATCGGCATACGCCATTACACCTAAGCATCATGTTCCAATTCACACTTTTCACCAAAGATTCAAAATGCGGTTTCAATTGCGATTTCGTTTTCGGTCACGATACGGTAAAATCGCTCTAATATGGCAATTGCATTTCATATTGCGGCATGAAAATATGGCTCACCCAACTCTAAAATCTTTTCAATGCGGCAGTTTTGTCGCGATTCGGTCATATTTTGAATCCATGCTTTTCAGCAACAGCTTTTTAAGTCCATATCTTCTGTTTAAGTTTAGACTTAGGTAAGTTTTTTTCCTTTTTTTACATACAGAATTGCTGATAGATATAGTTTGCTTACGTATTCCCTTCATTATCCCCTTTTCCTTTACCATTTGGCTAAAAAAGAATTTTAAAATCTTATTGAATCACAAGGAATTTGATGCAGCTAAAAGCCATAGATCATGGAGGGAAAAGTCTGAAGGGGGATTAACTTACGCAATCAAAAAATCAGTTAAACTCAAACTATATAACATCATGAAATCCTTCTAGCTCTTCCTCTTCTGCTTTGACATTTGTGGAGCTAGGTTCAAAACCGAGTGGGATGCAGCTAATGGTTTCAATAATGTAAACTCAGTAATGCCCTGCGATATGAACTAATGGGTTTATTTGCTACAGAAAAGCAGTGTGCTGAAACTTCTTTTCTCCTTTTGGAAGTGTGCTGAAAATTTCTCGAAGCTGTACAAACAGAAATCATCATATGCTTACCAATTAATTTTTTTTTCCTTTTTATTTCCCCTGACAAGGCAATAAGCATTGGACCCATCGGTCTATATGTAAACCGATGCATTATTGTATATGCTATTCTGAACTTCCACATCTGGGTGGCTCCGATAGAAATGATGTTATTTACCTTCTACGAGTTTTGGAGTGTGATTAATGTTAGATCCATTATTCCAGTACCACCGTTCCAAGTAAATGGATACGGTATGAATATGAATAGTACTTGGACTTGTCGTTATACCGTACTTATGTCTGACGTAACACTTGGGAATGTGTTACTACACTTGGAAACTTCAAATTATGTGCAAAATTCATACAATTCTCTATTTTTGTTCTAGTAATTATAAAAATATGTGTATATTTTTTTTTATTATGCTACTAATATACAGAGAATTTGTAAATATGTTATGTACACAATATTTATATAAACATAAAAACATAATTTAACGACGTAAATTATATTTGAGTTTCAACATGAACAATATATGTTATTATAGATGAAATAAGTGAACATACTTTTAAAATTATAATACAAAGCTTTCGTTCACGTTTAAGTCTAAATTATATATAAAAACTCTTAAACTGTATGTGACGAAAGTATTATAACTTTTTCATTCCTAAGGTTATCCATGACAATTTTGTTGCTGTAATTATACAATTGAATATTTGGTGGTCGTTCCAAGTTTGGTTCCCTTGCTGAGATTTATATGTTCTTGTTATGCAAAATAATAAAATTGTGGAGAGTACAACAAGAAACGATTATATCAAGCCGCTACTCCTGTCTCATTTGAAGCATTCTATCGGTCAATTTAATTTTTCATCTTTTATTTTTTTTTGGAAGGTAATTTTTAGTTTTTGGTTGTCTAATATGACAGTACAATTTTCCTATTTCAAGCTTATTTCTGAATATTTTAAGGGTTTATTTATAAAATTTCTTGGTAATACTATATTTATCAGACATTTATATTTAAAATTATTTACTTAAAATAGAATTTCATTTTAAGAGTTGTATTCAATTTTGTGAGAAATTTTTTTATAGTTTGCTTATTGAAAGATCAAACTAATGTAAATCTAAGTTATCACCCCAAGTGTAGGAAATTTTGATTGAAAAAATTTGTGGGCTTTAGTCTATTTTATTGTCGTTTAATTTAGTTAGTTAAAGGTTTATTTTCAATAAGTATATTATTTTAGTATTATTGTTTCTCATCCAAAACGTTCATCGTAAATAAAACAAATTTTGTTTCAATAATATTGAGAAATAATTTATTTATTGATGATATCAAATTTATTTCGTAAATGTAACTAATATATTACACGTTATTTCACAAATCATACTTTAAACACCAATAATATACATACATATCTACAAATTATACTATACAACTTTTTAACAATTCAACAACTCTTTACAACTCATTACATTTGCGTACAGTTTATTACATCTTCTTACAGCTCATTACATCTGCGTACAGCTCATTACATCTGCTTACAGCTCATTACATCTTCTTACAACTTACAGTTGTATCTTATCGCGAAAAAAAAACAAACCCTAAGTGTAAGATGTGAAAGCGCCTTTCTTTCTGTAACAATAAGAATGATGCATTCAAACCCTCTTTGGTTTTGGAGAGGCCGAGAAGGGATGTTCATAATCAGGGTTTTAAAGAAGACAACTTTGAGATCTTTCTTTGGGTTCAAAATCGTGGTGTAATGTGTGAGCCTCCTGTTTGAGTTATGTAATAGAAGGAAAATTTTCATGGGATCTTTGTCGAAGGAAAATTTTCATGGGATCTTTGTCGACCAAGATTTTCACACCTTGTCGTGTTGAATAAATTATCATTCTTCCATGCGGGCAGCAGGACATGGGCGACCTACTATCAGAAGGTCTGTGCCAACAGAATTCATTCTGAATTTGTCGGATAACTTAGTTGGCATTATCAGCAACTCATTTTGCATATGAGATGGTGTAGAAGGTTAACAAAAAAAAATTGACTAATCACAAAGTGTCATGTATCAATTTGATTTTGGTGGATCCGCTTGATCAAAATTAGATGTGGCTAAAATTCAGCCATTTAAAAGTCCCCATGTGTTGTCAATGATGCAGAAATCCTTAATTATTTTCTTTATTTAAAATATAAGAAAATAATTATTGGATGTAGGCCCAAAACTCGACTCAAACCCTAGCAAGCGGAGCCTGTAAATAGGGATCATTCCCCCCTCATTTTCCACACTTAGCATTGCAGAATTTAGAGGTTCAGATTGCAAGCAACATCCAACTATCAAGCGAGAAAGATCAAACTTGCACCTTCAGAATCAACAATCAACCAATTGCAGATCAAGAGCAAGAACCATTTTAGAGTTCTTTAGCTGATTTGCATCAATCGAGATCACGTGATCATGCCCTCAAATCAATTCAAGTTACTAGGAGATCAAATCAGATGATCGTATTGTTGTATTTAATTCAGATATTGTACCTATGTATACTATATCAATATAAAATTAAATTTCTTTCTCAATTTCTTTTCTAATTTATTTTAGGTGCAAAATTTGTATTTACAAATTTTTGGCATGCACGGTGGGATCAGACATGTCTCCTTAGAGAAGTATGACTTGCTCCCTTGGGAAGGAGAAGATTGCACCTTGAGAGGTGTAGATATCAGACCCTCTGTTAGTGAAGCAAAGAATTTGGCAAGCTCAAGAAGCAAACTAGATAGCGCAGCCAAATTACCTAGCTCCAAGGCCAAATCCAACAGTGCGATAAGCCCACTGAAATCATACAGCAAAGTAAAGGAAGGGGTGTATCTCGTTATCATGCCCCTTTCCCCTTTTTTTGCTATTTCCTTTTTGTTCTGCTAATGTAATCCTCCTTTTAGCATAGGGGCATATTGCTAAAGTTAGGGACAAACTTAAGACTACATCTAGTGACAATGATAGTGAGGTCACCTTGATTGTGCCTGCTGCTAAGTCATTTGAGGATGATTCCATTGAGATAATGCCATTGCCAGTGAAGCAAGTAGACAGTTGTCAGTCTCATACTCCCTCTGTTTCAACCTACTTTCCTGAGAGAATTGCTTCATGTGCGTTTAATGATCTGACCCTGAATGTGAAGCAGCGTTTTCAGCAAAAGTTAAGAAGTTTCACCCCTAAAACAGAAGCTGGAATTATAAACATCCGCCTAGAAGTTGAGCAAATATATGAAACCTTATCATCCTTCTAGGCAGATTATTTGGGGTTAGAGAATATTATCGAGGTCGTTTTGAATGAAGTCAGACAACACCTGAAGTTGAAAGCCCAATTAGAAGTTTGGACTCTTACCGAAGATATGTTAAACAAGTGAGCAGCCTTGTTAGACAAACTTCAGGAAGCACATGCTTTAGCAGAAAAGGCTAGCACACTGATTGACGAGGCAACTACTGCTGTCGCCTAGGCTCATATGTGAAGGAAGTTACTTTAGGCTGATCTTGAACAAGCAAAAGCAAATGAGTTGGAGTTGCAAGGCAAACTAGTAGACACTGAGGCTTCATTGGAGAAAGCCAAATATGGCATATCTCTTCTTGAAAGAGAGGTTGCTGATTTGGATGCTGCCCCGCAAGAGTTACTGCAGAAGAAACAACTCAAGTTGAAGCAGCAAAGAAATGTACCCAAGAACTTTTATGCGCACTTGATGCCTAGACTATGCAAGTGGCTTTGTCCTAGATTTTTTTTCCACTATGCAACTTGTTGTTAGTTTTATTGGAATTGACTTTGATTATATTGCAATAAGATGGATATCTTAATTCCAAGTTTATGCAGTAATAGTAGCGGTAAAAAAAAACTCTCAACCAACGAGCATCAACAAATTTTATTTATTCGTTTTTTTACGGCCATATTTAGGGGGATATGCCCAAGTTGCCTACGTACCAAAAGGGAATGTAACACCCTAAAGCCTCAAGCCATATGTAGCTCAAATACATAACACTTTTTTTTTGGCCGATCACAATTTAGACCCTTGTGGGCCAGTAGTATTATAAATAAATTTGACTTGAAAGAACGAGCAGTTTGGACTCTTACTTAGAAGCTTTACAAATATCATACTTCAAGAATAGTAGCGCTTTAAGAACTTATCATTTATGGATTCTACGAGCACCCCATCAGCATCAACTATCTTGTAGGCTCTGTTTGTGTAGACTTTTTTGATCATATAGGGACCATCCCACTTGGAGATAAACTTACTTCCAAACTTGTGAGAGACAATGATTGGGCTTCTCACTGTTACCATCTGGTCTCCGACCTGAAACGAGCACGGCCGAACCTTTTTGTTGAACGTCCTTGATAGACGAGCTTGGTATCACTCTAACTTCTGTTGCGCCTGAAGTCTTTGCTCATCAAGGGCCTCTAGTTCAGCTAAGCCAAGATTGTGATTTTCGTCTTCTGTCGAGCCTTTTTGTATCACGATGCAAAGTGATGCGATTTAGAGCTCCAATGGTAGCAAGACTTCAACTCCATACACTAGAGCGAAGGGGGTCGACTATGTTGGCGTTTTGTACGTGGTTCTGTATGCCCAAAGAGCCTCCCCTAGTCTTTCATGCCAATTCTATTTAGACTTTGCGACAACTTGTTTGAGTGAGTTGCAAAGTGTTTTGTTGAAAACTTCTGTCAGGCTATTTGCAGGGGCATTGTACATAGAAGTCTTGTGTTAGGCAAACTTAAACTTCTTGCACAGGCTAGTCATCAGGTTGTAGAAGAAGGGTTTACCACTATTGGTGATGATGTACCTACGCACACCATATCGATAAATAATTTGTGTCCTTATAAATTCGACCACATTTTCTTTTTTGACTTCCCTCAGTGGAATTGTTTCTGCCCATTTGGAGAAGTAATAGGTGGCTGCCACGATGTAGGAGCAACTAGCAGACAACTTAGATATGATTGGTTCGATAACATCAAGCCCCTATGCCTTAAAAGGCTAAGATGCAATGGTTGGATGGAGATGTTCTGGAGGTTGATGTATGAAGTTGGCATGGAACTGACAAACATCACACTTCTTTATGTAACTTATACAATATTGCACTTAGTGGGCCAATAGTAACCCATCCTTTTAATGCGATCATGTAGCCTTGGCCTTGATTGATGTGCTCCACACACGCCTGAATGAGTTTCTTCCATTGCTAGCTTTGCTTCTTCCATATCCTAGCATTGCAACCAAAGGCCAAGAAAAGAGCGTCGATGGAATGTTCTGTTGTAACAAAGGAAGCGTGGAGCTCTCCGCTGTATTTCTGTCTTATGCTTTGTACCACTAGGACGTTTCTCATACTCTAAGTACTCAATTGCAGGTTGGCGTTAATCTGCTACATCTATTTGAAGAACACATATTACGTTGACGTCTTCCTCTGAGTCTTCCTTAGTATGCAGAACGACCCGACGACTGTGTATTGGGACAGTCATATCTTCTTCTTATAAACACAAATTTTACGCGTAAAATAAATTAGATAAGAAATTGAGAAACAAATTTAACTTTGTATTGATGTAGTATGTATAGGTGCAATTTCTGAGTTAAATATAATGAAATAATCTTTTGATTCAATCTCCTAATAGCTTGAATTGATTCGAGGGTGCAACTGCTTGATATCGATTGATGCAAATCAGCTGGAGAACATTGAAATAGTTCTCATTCTTGATTTGCAAGTGGTTGATTATTGATTCTGAAGCTTGCAAGTTTGATCTTTCTCGCTTGGCAGCTGGATGCTGCTTACAATCCAAGCCTTTGAATTTCGCAATGCTGAGTGCGGAAAATGAAGGGGGGAATGATCCCTATTTATAGGTTTTGTTTGTTAGGGTTAGAGCCAGACTTTGGGCCTTAACTAGACCTATCAGTTCGGACGGGCGGGTTAAATACGGGTTGGATGTATTCGGGTTCGGGTAAAATACGGGTCGAGTGTATTTCAGGTTCGAGTAAAATAAGGGTCAGGTGTATTTCGGTTTTACGGGTTTCGGATCAACCCAACGGGTTTAGAGCGCCTTTTCCGTGAGTTATTTTTCTTTTTTTTAAATAAAAAATTCTGCATATTTATTACTCAAAATTGTCATTATTTAATGAAAATGCATAATAATTGTAATTTCTCAAAAGAATATTAAAATATTCAAACATTTTATTATAATATATGAACATCTTGTAAGGACGGGTAAAGAATTAAGCCACACTTGATTTTGGATAGTTCGACCCGTACATTGAAGGAAAGTTAATAGTGGGTCGAACATTTATTGGGCAACCCGTCTAGAGCATTTTAATGGGTTATAACAGTTTCACCGCTAATAATCTATTTAATAATTTAATGTTTTTATTAACTAACCTACCAATGTCCAATCAGGTAAAACTTTATTAATGGACCGACCCCAATACGAATACGGCTGGTCGTTTTTTTACCATTAGTATCATAGTTCAAGGCTAGTTAGAACAAAAACCAAATAAAATTAAATAAAAGAAGTACAAGATATTATCTTGCAATTATAACATCAAAATTTTAAATTATTATAAATTAATTAATTTAAAAAAAAATTATACAAATTTGTTTAACTAACTATATAATGGTATGACTTTTGTATCTTTAATGCTTGTGTTCTTTTAAATTAACTTTTTTTAAAAAAGATTAGATAGTTATTCCATGCAATTTTATACCTATTTTAAACGTTTTTTCATTTAAAAGTTGTGTACGGTTTTATTTTCAGAGAATGGAGAAGAAAAAATAAGGTTCTTATTGTTTAATTTGTAAATAGATGCAATAGTTATATAATATCTTTTCAAAATACTCAATAAAAATGACTAACCATTATTATTAAAAGAGATAAATTAGAGAAAAATAAAAAAACTAAGGATATAATGTTCGGGTCAAGCGGGAGGGTTCGGGTTCGGGTCGGGTTTGACCCGATAATTTGCGGGTTTTTCGGGTTTGGTTTATTTTGAGTTCGGGTCGAGAAAATCGTGTTCAAAACCCAAAATTTTCGGGTGGGTTCGGGTCGGGTCAATTTTTGACAGGTTTAGCCTTGACCCAATAATTATTTCCTTACATTTTAAATAAAGAAAGTAATTATTAATTTCTGCATCATTGATAAGACATGTCGACTTTTAATTGGCTGAACCAAAATCAACTTGACAGTGACACTTTGTGATTGGTCGAATTATTATTATTATTATTATTATTATTATTATTATTATTATTATTATTATTATTATTATTATTATTATTATTATTATTATTATTATTAT
>JACYFF010031958.1:83285243-83303845 GCA_017589665.1 Selenicereus undatus | reverse complement strand
ATTATTATTATTATTATTATTATTATTATTATTATTATTATTATTATACTACTACTACTACTACTACCACTACCGTCTATAAATGCCCATTTCAGAGTCGGCTGTATACACGAACTTGGAGTGCTTTTTTTCTTAGAGTGGCTAAGTCTCGAACGCTTGGTAGATGTAGGTGATTGAAAATTTGAGGGTTATTTTTTTTAATTTCCAAGTAATTTGGTAATGTGAGGCTCATTCGATTTTTTATTTTTTTACTTTTTATGGACCCTAATTTAACAGGTTGAACTTCAACAAAGGGAGCCCGATTGAACCCAATGGATGGAGTCAAGGTTGATATACACCTGGGCTCAAGAAATAAGTGGAGGCCTGGGGACAGTTCTTTTAAAAATTTTGGTACTAGTCTTGGCAAGTTGTTGAGCTTTCACCATTAATGTCCCTTTTTCGTGATTATCCCCGTAATAGAAGACAGTTAAATCTTGGTCAAGTGATGTGTCCAATGCTCTTAGCATGTAAATTGGTACAACAATACACCACTAATAAATTATTTTCCCACTTTGGATTAAAAAATTCACTCCTAAATTGGGTGGGATTTAGTAATGCAAGACCTGCCCTTTTTTTGTTTTGACTTTTTTTTTATTACTACTTGTGATAATCTTGGCTTGAGGATTTGAGATAAAATTCTATCAACAACTCCTGATAAAATTTATCAGCAACTCAAAAGATAAACATCTATATTAGATTAGAAATAGGAAGCTTAAATCGATGTCACTATATAAATTCACCCAGCAGCCACTGTCAATTCACTCCCTGAATCATCGCATTTTCATGATTTCTTGCAAACTAGTACTCTTGGGTGAAATTTGTTTCTTCTTACCCTCTGTTCCGAGCTGTTCACCGGTATCTCTGAACCCAATGACACCTCAATCATCAGTCTTCTCTGGCCTAGTCATCCTTCCTCTGTATAGGGCAATTTTTTGTTGTTGTTTTGGGCTAAATTTGTGTGGTTTGGGGTATTTGTACCACATCTGAGTAGAAGTTCTTGAGTATAACCGTTAATGCCCAGGTGGGAATCCGAATTGTTGCCACAGCCAGGTGGAAATCACGAGAAATAGGAGTGTTGTTCGTCTTGTTCATCTTCTTGTTTGTTCATTGAAAAAAAAATTTCTAGTATGGAGAACAAAAGAGAGGAAAGGTGGCCTGCTCGGGATTCATGTGAATTATAAAAGATTTTTTTTGGTCAAATTTTTCCCGACATACACCTTGAATATTCAGCTTTAAAATACTATCAGTGTCCTCCTTAACTATTTTGATGGAAGAATATGGTCCTTTTGCAGTTGACCCTAACATTGTTAACCAAAACCCCAATTTCCATCACTTCAATCGTTCTCCTAATTTGTCCTTCAATCTGTTCTTTGCCTCACTTCACTTTTCCACATTTCCTTTTTTTTTTGGTTTTTTGTTTGAGGGAAATTACAACGGAAAACAAGGCATGGTTATGGCTAGGGGAAGAGAGAGGAAGAAGAGGAGCCTTGCGTCTTTTCTAAAGCCCTTCCTCCTCTTTTTTTGCAATTTAATGTCCGAATGCGGCAGATTGTTGGTATAATGAGACCAACATTCCATAGTAATTTGCCCATCTTTTGTCTTTACTGCTGGCCCTGCTCCTCTCCTGCGCGCTTCCCAATTTTTCTTCATGCTGTTCTTCTTTTATTTCCCCTTTTTTTAGAACCCTTTTTTGTTTAGGCCCATTTAATATTTCGCTTTTCTTTCTATGTGACTAATGTAAGATTAGTGACTTAATCAAACCAATTTGTGACTGGTTTAATCTTTTTGTGATTTTTGGAACGTTTTTTAGAAATTAAACTAATGCTTCTTCTTATTTTTTTCTTTTTATTTTATTTTTTTTTACAGAAAACTGCGGAATCGGCTACTCCCCCTATTAGACTACGAAGTGCGAACAACTTTTAAGCTAAGAAATCGTTTCTCCCCGCAGATTCGATTTCTCACAGGAGACTCCCTTACTTAATTTAACCATGGTCGACTTAGATTTCTTCCTTCTAGCCTCGACTCCACCAACTATATCACAAAACTATATTGTAAAATGAGGTCGACTTTTAAGACGAGGAATCGTTTCTCCCTGCAGATTTGATTGTTCGCAGGAGGCTCTCTCACTTAATATTTTCGCTATCTACTGGGTTTTCTTCTAGCCGTGACTCCATCAATTAGATCGCAAAGTGATGTTGACTATTAAGACGATGAATTGTTTTTCCTCGTAAATTTGGTTCTTTGTAGGGAACCCGTCACTTAATCTTTTTAGTGTCAACTAGGATTTCTTCTAGCCGCGACTCCATCAATTATATCGCAAAGTGAGATCGAATTTTAAGACGAAGAATTGTTTCTCCCCGTAGGTTCAATTGTTCGCAGGAGACTCTCTCACTTAATCTTTTTGGTGTGTTGAATTACTTTTCTTCATCCACTATGGTGCATTTTTTAGACATCTCTTATAACCCCCAAGAAGCCAACTCTTGTCATATTGGACAGAGCAGACGATCCACTTGAAGAAGGCGTGACTCTCTGCCTAAAATATGCCAACACCCCTACCAACTGGACACTCTTTACTTCATAGCTACCTTGTAAGTTCATGTTGGATTGTAGAATCTACTCGCGACATACAAACTTTAGACAAAGTCATCTCATCTTCGACGGTCCTAAAGCTCAGTTCGCCACTATTTGCATCTTCAGCCCCTTATCAAGAAACAACACCCCTACTCTATCATCGCTTCATGGATGGGTCACTATCCTGTAGCAATTTCTCACATTGCTTATCTGACAACTTCCTCATTTCGTGCTACTGGAAATGGCTCTAAGACGTTCTTAGCTACAATAAAGAAAAACTTATGGAATGGAGGCTCTACGACAGACTTTATGCATCCTTATTCTCCTATGAAATGAGTCGCACCATTTCCAAAGCATTCTACGAACTATGGTGCCATACTACCAACACCTTTTGCACATAGCGTGGCGACATGTCAATCTCCTTATGAGATTTGCGGATTATAGGTAGATTTTCAGTTGACGGTGCTTACTACGAAAAAAATCATTCCATCTGCCAGAGAACTCCTTTTTGTAGGACGTGGAGATAATAGCATTCCTGCGACTTGCTCCTTCCTCTTCTCTGCATTCTATGGGCTATGCCAAGATGTTCATGGCATCGTTTTGCTTCTTGCTTCTGAATGGATGCGTTTATGGTTCAGAGGGCGACATGTTGACACACCCCCTCCCAGCCGTGACAACAGAAAACGAGTTAAATCTCCAACAAACACTTCCTATCCATCTGACTTAATTGTTTCTTGCTCAATGCGAACCAAGCGGGAGAATGATCCTATGGTGACGCTCAACATTCCTGAGGCTTTGATCGAAGAAACCTACCTTACCGCCTTTATTTCTTGTGGTTGCGCTCCTTTTTGCTATCAATTGAAGCAGTGGGCCTAGACTTGGCAAATGGGTCACTTGGCTCGGGTAGGGCTCAGGTTAAGTTTGCGGTCGGGTTATGTTTCAGGGTAAGTGACATTTTGGCTTTGTTCAGTTTGGGTCAGGTGAACTTCAATTGGGGTCAATCAATTTTTAATCCAATACGCTTGTCATGCAAAAATAAGTGACTCTGTAGAAAATTTCGGGTTGGGTATAGTTCGATTCGGGTCGATTCGGGCTTCGGGTCCACTTTCGGGTGAACTTATTTTGGATGTCAAGTTGGGTATAGGTTCAGGTAATTCGGTTTTGGTTTTGAGTATCGGGTCAGTTTTGATAGGTCTAAGTGTGCCTTATTCACCCATCTATGTTCGTAGCTGCAAGCAAACTTGCTCATCAAAAATGTCTAAACCCGCAATTCCCACCTTGGCCAGCATTTATTGGGGAACATAATTTCTATGGCTCGGAACCTGAACAAGCTTAAAGTCATTTTTCCTATTCACTATATTTATGGATGGTAAGGGACTTACTTCATAACTTATTTTGATCATCCCCATCATCGGCATAGCCATCCTAAGATGGTCAGGTTCTCGGGCGAAAAGATGAATCAGACACTAGGCACACAAGAAGCTCAGGAGTTATTGAAATGCAAGGATCCACATATCATGTACTCTAACGGTCTAATGAAGGATACCTCAATGACTTTAATTAACTCCCATAGTTATCCCCGAGTTGGAGGGCATATTTGATTTGCCTTCATTCTGGGTTTTTGACCCTGCAACAAGCAAGAATAATTGTGATTGAGCCGCACTTCCCCTGTAAATTTAGGCTGCAGTTTGGTTTCTATCAAGATGTGTTAAGTGAGCCACAAATGAATGATCGGGAGGGCAACTTATAGGACATAGCCTACTATTGGTTCAACTTGACAGAACATATAATAAGGTCTAGTGTGACAATCCCTGCTTCCCTTGATAAGAAGTCCACATTGGTCGCCATGTCATATGCTAGCTAGTGGCGATCTTCGCGGGGCAATCTTTTCTCTTAAGGACCTAAACAACCTAGAAGTGAGATTGTGCAACCACGAAGAGATGCCAGAATAAGAGTTGTTAATGATGCCTTCGCCCTAGTTGTCACTTCTAGGAAAGCGAGTGCACATGAGCCAACCATGCAGCAGAGTAATGAGCATGCCCTATCCCTAGCTAAGCTTATAAAATAAGGAGGCGATAGTTCATCGTTGGGATCTTACACGTTGCCTCAGAGACGTAGGACTTGCTTCCTTAGGAAGGAGAAGAGTGGCGCCTTGAGAGGCTTATATATCAGGCCCTCTATTAGTGGAGTAAAGAGTTTGTCAGGCTCAAAGAGCAAACCAGAGAGTGCAACCAAACTGTCTAGCTCCAAGGCCAAATCCAATAGCGCGACAAGCCCACTAAAATCAAAGAGCAAAGCAAAGGAAGATGTGTATCTCGTTATCCTAACCCCTTTCCCATTTTCTTCTCTCTCTCTCTCTCTCTCTTTTCTTTTTTTTTTTGGCTAATGTAATCCTCCTTTTAACATAGGGACATATGGTTGAAGTTAGAGATAGACTTAAGGCTGCATCAGGTGACAAAGACCATGAAGCCACCTTGACTGTGCCTACTGTTAAGTCATTTGAGGATAATTCTATGGAGATAATGCCATTGCCAGTGAAGCAACCAACTCGTTGTCAGTCTCCCACTCTTTCTGTTTCAACCTACTTTCCTGGGAGAATCTCTTTTGGTGTGTTTAATGATCTGGCATTGAGTGTGAAGCAGCGTTTTCAGCAATAGTTGAAAAGGTTCACCCCAAAGACAGTAGCTGACATTATAAGCATCTGCTAAGAAGCTAAGTAGATCTATGAAACGTTATCATCCTTCCAGGGAGATTATTTGGGGTTAAGGAATATTGTCGAGGCATATCTAAATGAAGTCGGGCAGTACCTGAAGTTGAAAGCCCAATTAGAAGGTTGGACTCCTACAGAAGATGTGTTAAATAAGCGAGCAACCTCATTAGACAAACTTACGGACGCACACGCTTTAGTAGAAAAGGTTGATTTTAGACGAGTTCAATTGCAAGTACAAGTCACTCATAAACTAGGGTTTTAATGATCATGCATGGATTAGTTTATTTTTAGTTTCAAATATGTTGATTGTATATAATTGAATAGAAAATGAAATTTGGATGTGTTGTTTAACTTGGATAATGCCTTGAAGTGATTTTTACAAAAAGGGGTCGATTATGGAAAATTTCTTCAATTGATTAAAAGAGGTTATTTTGTACATTTATGCAAGTAAGTGAGATTATGGATGTGTTTTAAGTGTTTTTGTGAAGAGAGGAGTTGAAAATTTGATGAAGATGATTATGGAGTAAATTTGAGAAACATGGCTTTGTAAGGTGATGATAAGGAACAAATCATGGGTTAGTGATTTTAGAGGGAAATTATGTGAAGAAAAAGTTGAGAGCATGGGCAGTAGGGTTGTGAACATACACAAAACAGGGGTCCTTTGTGATTAAACTGATATTGTTTGGTATATCGAAAAACTGTGAATTTTGGTGGATAGATACACTAATGAGTTACCTTTCAAATTTATCTTGAACCACTTCATTCTGAGTTTTATGGAAAAAGTTATGGCCAATTTGCTAATACTACGCAGCATATGCAGAAGCTGCGCACAGGTTTGTTTAAGCCCAATTTTAGGAGCCGTGTTGTGGTAATTGAGTTTTGCACTGTGAATGAAAGTGTTGCAGGACTTCTTAAGCTTTCCATATTGGGGTTTTATGTCTTAATTTGAGGTCGAGAGTGTAAGTTATGAATTATTTTCCTTTGCTTTTATTACACCTTTACTTTATAACCTAAATTATTTGGCATGGTTTATTTTGCTTTGAATTATATTATATTAAGCTTGATCTAAACTACATTTCCATAATTTATATAGTTTGTATCATCTTAGTTTAACCTATCTTAGATTTATTCGTTGGATTCTAAATACCATTTAGTAAACCAGTTCTGTTAAAAATGATCAATTGTGAGAATAAGTTCATTGGCTGACGGCATGTATGTATAATGACAATTTTGAACAGAATCAGGGCCTAACCTATCGTTTCTCCCCATTGTGTATAAATACTATCCATTGAGAATGCATTAAAAATCTCAGGTATGTTCATTGTCTGCATCTTTAGAAATCAGAACGTATTTATCAAAATTATAATATTTTGGTAAGTACATCAATTAATCAATTTAATCAGTGATTTATCACATAACTAGTGACCCTATCAGTCATCAGCTTTAGCACATTCACCCTTCAATTGCCTGTGCGGCCTCAAGCCAGATCCCTCGATTGGCTTGGCAAGTGTACATCTATCTTCAGATCGTATAGGTTCTCAGGGGTTCACTGCTAGATAATAACTAGCAATGCCATTTTACATTCATCTCATTCCTTGTTTTGAATTAAAATGAATTACAAAGTGGACCCAATCAATGTTTGAATGATCATTTAACAATACATTTAACAATACAGGAATGCATGCATTGAGCTTCGACTCACATTTCGAAATGTTTGCTATGTTTTGTTTTAGGTGAGTGCTTAATGAATTGCCCCCAGGCTAACAAAACTATTGAGGATGATAAGTGAGCAACAAACTCTTGTCGGTTTACTAATGGTGTATTGCACTTGTGTTCTTGGAGATGTATTTTGAGTTATCTTGCGGCTGTAACAACATTAGTGAATTGCCTTCTATGATGCCTAAACCTTATGTTTGTTATCATCTACACATGTATGATCTTGGATAGTGTATAACGTTTATGGGCTCGATTTACGCTCGATTATAATATTCCTAGTGCAATTACATTAAGTCTTGTCCTTTTGGGACGACGATAACACCCCGATCATTGGGATTATCACTTCTAATTGTGAGAATTATTTAAAAAACTACAAACAGTGACACATGTTCATTTTGGGGTGTTACACAAACACAAAGGACGATTATTTTCATCTTCAGTCTTATCTACTTCTTCAGTCGATATGTGTTGAATCACCAACTTCTTGTCCTTAAGTCCGCTATGCATTTTACCTGGCTGAGGCAGCGTGAAACCAAGTCTATTTTTAGAGACGCCTATGGAACCTCCCTACTCTTGGATTTTTCTCTGAGTTTAAGTAAAACCATGAGGCTTGGCTTCGACTACCTTTCCTAAGTTAGTTGGGTTTCGAAAGTCATAACCAGCTCTTTCTATAAGCTTGAATGTGTTCGGATCAAATTCCTCTTTAGTCCGTGCACTTGGCAAGTCATCGCCTTCTTTATAAGAAATGATAGACCCTGAGAGAAGGGGCCTACTCACCTTAGCCTGCCACATCTTAAGTGTTGGAACCTTTACACTCCCTTTTGGGGTGGTTATACTAGCTCCATCATCCTTTTTAGTAGCTTTGTTCTCGATGCTTCTGCTTGTGCATTTGCTAAAGGGCGATTCACTTTCCTTATGGCGATACCTAGCTATGTACCTTAAGACTGGTGATATTGAGCCTGTTGAAGTGGACACTGGTTTAGCATCTTGTTCAATAGGAGAAGGTGTGTTTCCCTGCTTACTTTCTTCATTTTCATGTTGTTGCTTAGGAGTATCATTTTTTATTGCTTGAAGAGAACTCTTTGCACCATCTTTGCCTGTAGAAGAGATGGTTAACGACATGGTTTCCTTGGGTGTAGCATCTTTTTTGAAGAACCTTGCATCTGCGAAGTGAGACTCAGCTTTAGTGAATGGCTTGACATTCCTGCTTATTTTGTTCCCTCTATCTCGGTAGTACTTAAGGCATTGGTGTAAAGGGAAAGCCCCAATCCTATGTTCATGAAGCCATGGTCGCCCAAGTAATAACCTGTAGGAAGTCTTAGTGTTGATTACATAGAAGATTGAGAATGTTGACTAGTCTCCTATCATTAGTTCAACACGGATCATGTCGATTGCACACTAGCCCTCAAGCTTGAACTCTTGGATCATCATTCGACTCTTAGAAAGTTCTGCCACTATGATGCCTAGGTCATTCTTCATGGACTTGGGTATGATGTTGACGGCTAACCCTCCATCTGCGAGGATGCGCTTAACTTTCTGCTCCCCAATGTAGCTTGTCATAAATAAAGGATGATTGTGAGGGTTCGATACCCACAACAAGTCATTATTAGTGAAAGCGACTGCAGTGTTAGAAGAGGCACATTGAATAGGGATTTCTGTCAATCTTTCCAAGTCCTTGACTCTGTCAGCGTAAAGTTTTGGGTTTTGTAAGGTAGCAACAACATGTCGGCGCATCTCGATGGGCAAACAAAAGATTTGTCTCCAGCCCACGTGAGTCGGTAAAACCTCCAGAACAACCAAGTTCTCGTCAGCTACTCTTGTAGAGTTCTCTTGTTTGTCACCCCCCTTGTCTTCCTCTTCTTCGAGCTTGGAGCATAAGGTCATGTTGACCATGAATTTTTCAAAGAAACCTATTGGGAAGAACTCTTCAGGTGTGACAGGAACAAGTAGCTCCTGCTCGAGTAGGTCAATAGGTAGAATTTCATGTCTTTTGATGTTCTTGGACTTTTTCTTCCCTCTTGAATAACGAGGGCTCTTCTTCCTACATTGTCTCTTTCTACAGTGAAGAGGTGGTGATTGAATTTGATTTTGCTTCCCTGACCTCCGCCGAGTTATAAGAGTCCATCCCTCTTCATCATCATTAGCTTTGTTAAAGACATCCACAAAAAGATCGGTCTCTATCAAATGTCCTTGGGATTCAACTGGAACTACCACATATTCCAAATTTTCGAATTGAATTGCAATTAATTTCTCTCCTCATGAGGAAATCAATTCAGTGTTTACTCTACCATGAGGTCAGGCATGTTTTTGTTGCTAGGGTGATGAAGAACACTCCAGTTGGGTGGAAATATGATTTGTCTTGATAGTATCATCCAAATCTAATATTATCTTCCCATCCCTAGCAAGTTGCATAATGCGCTCCTTGAACGTAATACATTTCTCAAGAAGGTGACTGACCACCTTGTAATACCGATAATATTTTGGGTCGGTAACCCTTCCAGCTTCTTCGGGCCGTTTTGACTATAAAAGTTCAATAACCCCCTTTCAAGGAGATTGTTAAGCATTCCTGACAAGTCTGAGTCAAGGAATGGATATTTCTTCTCCTGCAACTGCTTCAATGTAGGAGGTTCTCTCTAGCATCCTTGGAGAACCCACCTTTCTTATTTTTGTACTTTGGCTTTCCGAAGATTCGGACTGGCTCCTCAGTTGAAACAACCATGGAGTCTTTGCTTGAAGACTTTAAGGACTTGGGATTTTTCTTAAAGTCACCCTTGTCCTTTTTGGAATTAGATGAGGAAGAAGTCTTGCCACGACGAATTGCAATTGTCATCTCCATATCATGAGCTTTCGTCGCCAATTCTTGGAAGGTCTTGGCTTACTCATTTGCAAGACATAGAGTAAATCTCACTCCATGTCCTGAGCACACATTTCAACGGTTGAAACTTTTGCTAGATAGTCCTTGCACTCAAGACTAAGAGACCTCCAACGATTGAGATAATCAAGAATTGACTCGTCCTTCCATTGTCTAGTATTTGTTAGCTTTGTTATGCTAACAATGCGCTGAGTGCTTCAAGAACTCTTGCTCCATTTGTTCACAGTTCTCAATGGACTCTGGCTCCAAGTCTATGTACCAATCAGATTGCTTCACCAATCGGTCTCCCTCTGTGCTAGCATTGCTATACGTCTTAATGAAGTGGGTGATATGCTATTTAGGATTAACCTTGTCGTCAAACTGGTTGAATTTAGGGGGTTGATAGCCATGGGTCATGCGAAGAGCATCAATTCTCTTTGTATAAGATTTTGTATACAAGCTCATATTGTGAGACCCTCCTCCCAACTGAGCTTTGACTGCATTTGCTATTAAGTTTTGAATCTGCTCAACAGATATCGAGCTAAAAGAGCGATCATTGTTTGTCCTACATTCATCATCAGATTCTTCACGATGATTAGACTCTTTATCAGAATCTTCAGCGCCTAAAACTTTGTTGGAAGCTTCAAAGCACTTCTTTTCCAGCTTCTTCATTTGCTCAGCAATCTGGTAGTTTTGACACTTGATTTGGGCATCCTTTTCCACACTCTCCTTGGAGAGCATATGCAAGGTAGCCTTGATGCTCGCTAGTTGTTCTTCAAAGTTAGCAACCTTTGTCACTATAATTGGCATGATGATAGTGTGGAAGTATTCAACTTCAGCATTCACGGAAAGTGATCCATTTGGGGATGCCAAAGAGGAATCGTTGCTCAGATAACTTTCATCTTCAAAATTGAAGGGTTATAAAGCACGGTTGGTGTGGGTTTAGAGTTCATCCATCCCATGCGGAATTCTTTGCGGCATGATAAAGCCAGCAACAGATTTTTGCTTCAAAGCATTTGAGGTGGTCTGGTTGGCTCCATCAGACACCTTGGAGTTGAGGTTTTGGATCTTACGTGATTGCGATGGTATAATCACAAGTGATTGCTCTATGGTAATTGCAATAACAACTTTTATTATACTTCTGGTCATGACACCGCCAGATGCAGTGCTGGCAATTGTTGATCCCTTAGATATGGATCAAATAGCTTTCCTTGAAGCTCGAGGGATGACGTTCTAAGGGGCCATATTGTCTTCGAAAGAGTGTAGAGTTTGTACTTTGGAGAAAGATATGAGAGGCGGAGAGTCCCATCGAGCGTGCCAAAAATTTGTAAACACAAATTTCATGTCTAATTTATTTTAGGTGCTAAATTTGTGTTTACAGATGGCTTCTTGGTTTTGGTATCTCTAATTTTGTTTCTTCAGTTTCATATCAGACATTAATTTAGCCTTACTGGTTGCCTATTTTTATGCAGATATTGATGTTTAATACCCAAATATGTCATCCTTGTGGACTGAAGATCGATGAAACATTATTCGAAGGGTACTGTTAAATTTGTATAGAAAATTAATCCTTGCATAATGGTGAAGTACTAGGTTTTCGCAATAGCATGATTTTATTCAAACAAAGAATGTATCTCCGTAATCTTGTACGCGATTGTCAATCATTCAACTCAAGTTTTAAAGGCTTAAAAGGATATCTTTTAACCATCTGTTTGGTCATAATTTGTATGGAAGTTTCTCAAATATACTTGGGAAAAAGTAATTTGCATGAACCTAAATCTCCCACCAACACATGTTTCCAACAAAGTTTTGTCTTCTATTAGTTGACAACGGTTTGTTGTTAAGTTGCAAAAACCAAACATAATAGTAATACCTAAGGCACAATTGACGATTTGTGTAATAAATTTTGTCAGCTAGTTTCGAAGCCAAATCCTTCGTCAAAAGTGTAGCCTAAATAGGGATTTGGGGGGGGGGGTGTCAAATGTAGCATATTGTCATTGAACTTAAAAGGACTATTTTTGTTAGACTTGGACTTAAAGTCATTTATATAAGTCAAAGTAATACGTAATTAGTATGCTTCCCAACTTGTGATAGTAATAATTTGAACATGTAGCAACAAAGTCAAATATTATCAATGTATTGTACAAAACTATCTTAAATAGGGGTAAGCAAGGTCCTCGGGCACCCTAGAACGTGTTCTGAGCCAGTCAAACAGATTTGGTTCCGATTCCTAAAAAAAAAGGAACCGATTTAATCGATTTTGGTTCCGATTTTAAAAAAATTAGCCGGAATTGTTACTTGGAACCTGTTTAGAAAGATGAAAATGAATAATTTTTTTGTTTTTTACTACTTTTCTTTCGTTTCTCTATTCTTTTTCTATTTGATTTTTTTCCTCACAAAAATTGCCACTTCAAATAGCGATTTTAACGCAATATCAGTTAATTCTTTGCTAATAATTGAAGGATGATTCATAATATTTTTCAAGCAACTATCGTAAAAAAATACAAACTTAATGAATTCATTTGCATTTTTGTGTAAAGGTAGAAGACGAAGGTATGAAAATATCAAATATCCCCTCTCCCCTCCCAATAAGTAAGAAAATTTAATTTATTAAGTTCTAAAATTTGAACATTAGACGCGGTCAATACCCTTGAATCGGAACTAGGACCTGAGGTTTCGGTTCCCAAAAAGTTTGGAACCTATTAGGCCAGTTTCGGTTCCCAACTTTTTTGGAAGGATACCCGGAACCGCCCCTAATCTTAAACACCATTTTGAAAAATTATTGCCTTCACAAAGCTAAGTACATGCCAATATACCTTGAAAGTCGCACCTTATGTTAAAATAACCATAATGATTAGACCCCCATCATTTGGCAATGATCGCTACGAAAGTCAGAGAATTTTTATGGACAATTTACAAATTTAGAATTTGCATCACATGGATGCTTAGGACTAATTGATTATTATTTCACCATAAGGAGGAAACAAAAGAAGAAAAAGTAAATTTTAGATTTGGGAAATTTCATTATAAGTTATTACCGTTCAAGCAGAAAGATTGGCCACAAAAAGCAAGACCCAAAAATCCTTTTCCAACTGTACTGAAAAATGGACAAATCTCCTCAGCTAGATAACTATCAAAATCTTCCACAATTTATTTTGTTTATTTTTTTTTTAAAATATTTGTCCTACTATGAATTAATAAACTAATGGTTTCTAATTTTTTGATTCAATTAGAAAATCTTATTATTTGGATTTTTTTGATGGAATCATTATGTGTTATATCGAGTGTAAAAACAACAAAGTAAAAAATCAACATAATATAAACTTTTGAAAGTGGAATGCAATTGTCCGTATCAATATTCATTCAATCTAGTTTAGTATGAATAATTCCAAATTCTTGTATGCACCCAGGAGCTCATACTCCCTTGTGTAATGCCAGCATCCATGTCGTCAGAAAAATTAGGTAAATGCGATGTCAACAAAAAATTAAAGAAAATACATCATTAAAAAAATATGAAACAACCAACGTTCCCTGTTCCTAGGCAGTCATGGAGTAGAAGTCCCAGTTTGTAACTTTTCTTTTTTTTTTGGATGATTATGGTTTTCTTTTTTAACAACTTATTAGTTGTGGTCTTTTAATCAATTAAGGTTCTCTTTTTTGGCTAACGAATCCCACACTCCCTTTTCTTTTCTTTTTTTTTTGAAATGGTGATCACTTTTCTTCAACAAATCATCTTTTTATTTTTATTTTTTTGTGGTAGGAAGTGTTTTTCCAGTTATTTTCCATTTGTAAGTTGATTGATTTTTTCATCATCTCTCTCTTCGCGTTAGTGTTTGACAAAATTGAAATTCACTTATACTTGAGAATCATAGGGAAGGTAGTCGAAAAGTTGGAAGAGATTTGATTTGTAAGTTTTATAATTAATTTTGTTTCACCTACTGTTAAATGCACTTCATTTAGTTCATATTTATCTCTTAATTGACTATTTTAACTTTGATAAGCAGTCTTGGAGGGTAATGGAAATGGTGATGATGATAGAATTTTATCAGGTTATGTTTCATTGTTATTTTGTTGAAATTCTATTGATTGAGGTTGAGAATATTTTGTTCATTTTAAATTGTGATGTTGTTCATTATTAGATTTATTTTAATATAGTTTCTTATTTTGTATTTGTTAATATAGATATTCACTTGTTCGTGTGATGTGTTCATTTATTTTTATGATCTTGTTGTTTATATATATATAAATTATGTTTATAGTTGTTCAGTTATGGTTCTGAGCTTGTTCATTTATTCATTCATGTTGTTCATTTTGCAAATAATATTTCTTATGGACAAGATATTATTACTTTGGATCCTTTGGCAGTTGATTTAGTTGGATTGGTTGCATACTCTCAAGATGAGGCATTTGAGATTTACAATGATTATGCATTTAAGGTCGGATTCAGTGTTAGTTATTATAGGATTTGCAGGAGAGCTTGAACTCAAGATTTGTCAATGCATTAGTTTTGTTGTTGGAACGAAGGTTGGAAAGAAAATAAAGGCCAACAATGTAAGGAGTATACAAATATTGATATTAGGACTAGGTGCAAAGCAATGATCCAGTTTAATATTGACTTAGATGGAAAATGGGTTGTCACTAAGCATGTAACTGGGGCACAACCATCCGTTGTGTAGTGCTAATGAGCGGCATTATTTGCCTTCTCATCAGAAAGTCTCAACTGAAGACCTTTTGTTTGTGATAGAGCTTAGGGATGCAGGAGTCCGAGTGGCTGATGTATTCCGTGTCTTGATAAAACAGGCTGGTGGAGCTTTTTTTGTGGGTTTTTAGTTGAAGGATTTGTATAATAGGCTTGAGGAAGCGATGCAAATTCACTGATTGAGATGTTCAAGAAACGATTCAAGAATGAGAACGATTTTTATTAGGATTTTAAGGTTGATGTAAAGCGTTGCTTGGTTAGTATTTTTTTGGCGTGACAAGCACATGTTGGAGATTATAAGTTATTTGGTGACCTGGTTTATTTTAACACAACTTATCGTATAAATAAGTATGACATGGTTTGTGCTCCTTTCGTTGGCATGAACCATCATTCCAGAAATGTCATGTACCATCATTCCAGAAATGTCATGTTTGGTTCTAGTTTTATTATGAATGAGAGAGTTGAGTCTTTTGGATCTCTATTTCGGACTTTTCTGAAATCTATAAGTGGTAAATTCCTAAACACCATTATGACTGATTAGGCATTTTCTATGACTGCCTTGATAGTTTCAGCTTTTCCTAGTGTTCAACACAGACTCTGTTGTTTTCTATCATTAAAAATTTAAGAAAGCATATTGGAGCACTAAGAGCGAAGAAAGGGTTTACAAAGTTGTTTGACAAAGTTTTGATGGATTGTGATGCGAAGCCTGAATTTGATCATTTTTGAAAAAGGTAACTGATTTTATTATTGTTTTATTACTTGTATTTGTTTGAACATTTTCTATTTTTCCCGTTCTATTTTTTTTATATTTGTTCATTAGGTTTGATTATGTTTTGTTCACGAAAACTTATATTGTTGTTTATTTGGTATTTTAATAACGACTTTGTACTTTGTTATTATTTAGTGACTTGTTGTAATTCATTCGTTCATGTGATGATGTTCATTTGCATTGTTCATATTGTTCAAATATGGTGTTCATTGGAACTTATGGTGCTGTATTTGTTGGTTGTTTTTTGAATGGATTATTTATGTATTGGTTCCTATATTGCTATTTATTTTTGTTGATATTTTTTTATGTTTTTAGTAATTATTTATCAGACAATTTTTTAGGATGGTGGCAATATATGATTATGGTGACAATCATTGACTTAACAATCTTTATTCATTAAGGAAAAAGTGGTGCCTTACTTTTTCGAAGGACTTTTCAGGACGGGTGTTGTCTTTACAAAGGAGTGAGCACAAATAACTCAATAAAAAGACGATTGCATGCAACTGCTAACTTGTGTGGCTTCTACAACATATTTTGTCGTGTTGTGTCAGAGTGGAGGGAAAAGGAAAATAGAGAAAATCACAAATGTTCCAAGGGTAATGTGGAGATGGCCTTTCGGTTGGTACGCTTGTTGAAACATGCTAGGTTTATTTACACTATTGAAGGTTATTGATTGTTTGGGAAAGAGTTTGTTAAAGGGGCTTTGCATGATCAATGTGAGGTGCATAGAGATACATCTGATTGGGTGTTTTATGTATCTGATGTAAGTTGTTTGAAAGAATCTTTGGGTCAAGGATTAGATGGATATACTTTTAAGCATGCTTTGTTTAGAACATAGAGAAAGGCTTCATTGATTGCCCTTGCCAAAAGTTCACTGAGGTTGGATTTTATGTAGACATTGTTTGCGAGTTATGCATACTTGTTGTGTTCAAAAACTACCAGATAGGGATGCTGTGAAGAGATGGAGCAAAGGCATTAAACAAAGCCAAAGCAACGAACTTATTGTTGAAGATGGTATGAAAGACACTGTGGTGTGTTCTTCTGTGTGGAGAATGCAAGTGGGAAGAAAAATGAATGCACTGCTCACTGCTAGCCATGTGAATAGGAAGGCAAGACTCCTTTGTGATGAGTACTTTAGTAAATTGAATGAGTTAATTGAAGTAGAAGTAGGGTCAGTTTATGTAGAGGATGATGTTTGACAAGATGGTTTGAGTTCGGCAAAAAGTGTTTCAAACCATCTTGGATCTCGAGAGAAAGGTCAACGACATAAGAGATTAAAGAGTGTGTAACAGCCCGACCCTAAAGCATATTTATTTATTTAATTAAGCCATATTTTTCATTTTTCACATTCATTTATCTCATTCTCATTGAATCATCATAGTTGGAAAAATTTATGTCGGGCCCCACTTTGCAATTCGAGTTTCATTTACCGAAAATAATTTTTTGGAGAAATTGATATTAGGCCTCGATAATTATGATTTAAATGATTAAATTATTTTTCATGACATCATATTTAATTTCGAGTTTCGGAAAAACAAATTTAATTATCGCACCCGGTTTGGCATTTTTTTCCCAATCCGAGCTCATTCAAGGCCAATTTCGGGCCAAAGTTGAAGTCCACCAAGATGTATCACTAACCTAGCTAATTAACCATGGTTTAAGCTTAACCATGGTTACTTTTGAATATAAATTTTCAGCCAAGTGCTTGAGATCAATTTGCAACCAAGTAATCAAGCTCTCTTTTCTCTCTCTTTACCTATCTCTTCCTCTCAACCTCCATGGCAGCCACCACCAGCCCCCCCAACCCTTTGTGCGGTGTTTTTCGGCCACTTTCTGGCCAGCCTCCGGCAAGGTTGCAACCCCCAACCACCTCCCTCCACCGGCTATCATCTTTCACTCTCAAAATCACCAAATACCATCTTCACCTCCACTTATTTCAAGCTCAAAGTAAGTGACTTCAATCTTGTTCTTTGAATTTTTGGTTTTTGCTTCTTGTTTTGGTTATTTTGATGATGGATCATGTTCTTTTTATTGAATTAAGAATCATCTTGGTGATGGATCATGTTGGAGTTGAAGCTAGGGTTAGGGTTTTATCTTTATCATGCAAGCTTCATGTTCAAGTGTTGAATTTTGATTGTTTTAAATAAGATTTTGTGATCTTTGGCATTGGTAATGAATATCAAGATGTTTATGCTGATGTATATAAGTTAAACAGTGATTTTATTGGGTGTTTATGTAAAGAAAAGATTGCAAATATGTGGTTAGTGAGCTGTCAACAGACCTGAAATAGGGGCCACTTCGGGATTAAACTGGTACTGTTTGACATATCCAAAATTCATGATTTTTGCTGTAGTGATAGCTTGATGAGTTGGATTTCAATAGGCTTCGGAATTACTCAATTTCGAGTTGTGTGGACAAAGTTATAACCAATTTACTCAAGACTGTGCAGAATGCATCGAAACTGGGAAGTGAACTGGAATAGTAACCTAACGGAAAACCTGGTATTGATTGGGTCACAGGAAAATTTGTGATTTTTGGTGTGTGGATATATCAATGAGCTCTCTTTAAAACGCCTCTCGAATCGCCTTAATCCGAGTTTTGTGAAAAAAGTTATGGTCATTTTGCTACGACTGCGCAGATTGATCAGAAATTGTGCACGTCTGTGTTCTACCCTACTTTTAGGGACCTTATTATGTGAATCATGCTTTGTGTCATAAATAAGAGTTTTAGAAGACATTGTGAAATTTTCATATTGGGGTTTTATATCTCATTCGGAAGTTGGGAGTCAAAGATATGGATTTTCTAATGCAGACCATCAAACGGTAATATGAGTGAATACAGAAACCGTGACATTTGGAATTATTTTTTTTAAGTTTCTATATAATTATGGATATTGCAAGGAAATTACAAAGTGTAGTGAGTTCATTTTGATTATGTACAGAAGTTTACCAGGGTTGAAAACTGAGTTACATGAGTATGAAAACGAAATTTGGGAACTGAGCAGATTAATAACTCAAAATCAGTGTCCATTGGACCAAGTTAGGGTGTTATATGAGCTTCTATGAACCTCGCAGCACCCTTTATGGCATAAACCATTTGTCACCCATTTCAGAAGTATTAAACCTTCTATTATCCATTTCAGAGGCATTAACCATTCTATTATCCTTTTCAGAAGCTTCACACTTTCCTTTATCCATTTGAGAAATATCAGCAAACAATGTGTCATTTATATCAATTAAAATCTTTT
>JACYFF010031958.1:83257436-83275243 GCA_017589665.1 Selenicereus undatus | reverse complement strand
ATGTATGGCCATATGAGCCACCCATCTGAATGGTATGACATCCGATTTGCTGGAATTGTTTATTTTTGAGATGTAAACTCTTGTACTCCGGGCATGTGGCCCGTAGAGTTGTGGTATCCGGTGTGTAGCCGTTGAGCTTGATTTTATATTCTTTTATACTTCTAGTCAACGCAGGGGATGTGATGTAAGGCTTTAAGCCTGGAAAATAGCCAGTTCGTAGGCGAAACTCTGTCCGTTTCGCCCCAGAAATTTAAGAATCACTAACACTCCTAGCCATAGGGTTGGGGGTTGTTAGAAATGTGTCCTATGAAAGGCCCTTGACTCATTTTGAGGCTAAATGTATAGGGAAAACCAAGTATGGGCAGAATACACAAGTTCAATCAACTTGGCAGTTTTGATAAGTGCACAATGACCGATCTTGAAGTAACTTTTGTCCATGATCACCATGATTTACGCAAGGATTTTCCATCCTGAGTTTAATTTTAAGGAGATATCTTTCATATGAAACAAGTTTCAAGTGGATTAGAGATCATGTGGTCATTCAAAACTATTAGACAAGTCAAAGTCTACAAACTGGGCAGAATCCTAATGCATAAGGTCTGAGTTTAGCTCACTTGCAGCTTATGCATTCCATCAGATAGGGATGTTTTGGTTAGTCCATGTCAAAGGGCCGGAAGTAAGCCTTCCAATGACCCATATTGCAGCACATTTAGAGACCAGTGGTTAATGATATTCAGCCTAGAAGTCTGATGGCATAGACTGTTCAAGTCAGTGGATATATATAATTTTGAGCTTATATTTCCTCATCATATGGGTGCCATTTTATGCGCTTCTCGAATCCAATGGCAATTGCTTCGATATGCCTCATTGATTGCAAATATTTTCTTTTGTAACTCAAGGATTTCATCTAAGTGAGCTATGTGGGGTTTCTTGATGTAGTATCCCCTGAATTGTAGGATTTGGGAGAGGCGTGTTCTGTGGTACATAAGTTTTAAACCAATTAACTATCGATGATTCCATATAAGAGAAACCAAGGACACTTCAGAGAGACATTTTTCTTCAATCTATTGCAATTCAAGACTTACTTACATTGCCCAAACTCTTGCCAGCAGTCCATTGACTCCACCTCCATCCGTGAAGGAGACATTACTCTTGAAAATACTTCACTGCGTTTTCTGGTAACTTACCATCTACCATTGTCCTTGTTGGATTAGGAACTGTTGAATACTCCTCACTTTGACAAGGGGCTTCATCTTTTTGTCTTCATGGCATCTCCCCATCAAGTTTGCATTATCATTTACTCCCATGTCACCTCTTCATCCGTTTTGGTCACTTTCACCTGCTTTTAAGAGCCCAATTGCTGCTAATAGCTGGTTTATGATTGGGATGCACTTATGTCAATAGATGATAATTTTGTAGCACACCTGAACAGAAGGTAGATCTTAACTACGCTTTGTATAGCGGTTGATTGTTGTCAAATTTCTGGAATCCATTGCTAAGGGAAACGTGACGTGTCTACCCATTTTGGTTGATTCAATCTAAGTTTCCTTCGAAAGATCACTTGCATAAACCTTACTTTTGGCTATCAAAATATTTGCCATGCATTTGGATAGCATCAGTGAGAAATTTTGACGGGTCACTACCCCGTGGAAAAATGTCTTCAGTTGATTCATACTAAAGGACTCTAGAGTGGAAAGTATGACCCAGTGGTACCTTAAGAATTGATTCAAGGAGTGGAGAAAGTTTCACTATAATAGAAGTTCCACGAGATAAAAGGGTGAACATTGGAACATTTTATCTAACTGGTGAAACTAATATTTGGTGGAACATTGTTAAGAATAGGCTCTTAGGGCCTGACTTCACTTCGAGTCACTCTGGATTGCTTAGTGGGAACTAACAAATGCGCATGGTGCGGTAGCCCAGAGCACCTGATCGCTGCCTACTCCTGAAAATTGAAGGTTGTAGAGAAGGACTCTCACTTTCAAGGCTCGCAGCTGTAGGAAAGGCTTTTGTGTTGAGCAAGAAGGAAGCTGCCATCTCTGGTGCAGTAGTTACTGAAGCTCTCTTTTAATTTCGAAACCCCCTTCGTCTATTGATTGATCCAGTTACCACTCATTCATTTATATCCACTCAATCTGCCATACAACTGAACCTTGAGAATAAGGAGGCGTAAAGCAATTATGGACTCAAGTTATCCAATGACTCTAGAGTCGAGTGTTGTATCCCTCATAAACGTGTTTCAATTACTGTTGGTGGGATAGTATTCCCTGGAGTTCTGATTCAATTTGACTCGTCAGACGTTGATATCATGCTGAAAATGAACTGGTTGTATACTTATGGGGTCAAGATAGGTTGTGATGACCCTAAGGTTATTTCAGGAGATGAACAAGGGAGGGAAATATGTTTCATGGGCAAAGAAAGGAAAAATCTTGTCCTTTCAATTTTGTTATGAAAACCAATGAGCTCTTATATCAAGGATATATTGTGCATTGGTGTGATGCTATTAACATTCAATATAAGGAAGAAAAAGCATAAGACATCCCTATAGTTTGTGAGTTCAGGGAAGTTTTCCGGAAAAGTTACCGAGACTACTCCGCTAAGAGAAATTGATTATGAGATTGAATTCATCCATAGTGCCTAATCTATCTCAAAAACCTCATATCGTATGGCCCCAACTGAGCTTAAGGAACTACAGATTCAGCTAGATGAGCTATTACAGATGGGCTTTATTAGGCCAAGTGTATCGCCATGGGTTGCGCCCAGTGTTGGTTGTAAAGAACAAGAATGGAACCTTAAGATTATGTATTGAATTCAAAGACCTGAACAAGATCACCATCAAAAACAGATACCCATCGCCCCAAGTAGATGACTTCTTGGATCAACTGCAGGGAGCAGGAGTCTCTTCTAAAATCGATTTGAGGTCAGGGTACCATCAACTTAGGATTATATCTGAATACATTACCAAAACCACGCTACGGACCATGTATGGGTCGACATGACTTCACTGTGATGGCTTTTGGCCTAATCAATGGCCCCGCAACCTTTACGGATCTTATGAATAGAATTTCAAACCATATCTAGACAAGTTGTGGCGGTGTTTATAAAAAAGACATCTTGAAATACTCCAAGGATAAAGATCAGCATATTGTTCATTTGATGACAGTATTAAAAGAGCATCAATTATATAGTAAATATAAGAAGCATGAATATTGTTAGAAGCTATTATATTTTTGGAACATATGGTTTCAATGGAAGAGATTAAGGTTAATTTGCAAAAGTTGAAAGCAGTTACGAAGTGCTTAAGACCCACCAATGCACTGAGACTAGAAATTGTTTGAGTTTAGCAGGGAATTATCGAGTTCAGAAAGGATTGTCAAATATCATCTTTCCTGACCAATTTTTTTCGAAGAACGCTATAAAGTTAGCAAGAAGTTAAATTGGTGGCTCATGCCTCCCAACAACTCAAGCCTTATAAGAAGGATTACCTACCCATGATATGGAGTTAGTAGCTGTAATTTTTGCAGTGAAAATTTGGGGACATGACTTATATAGAGTACCATGCAAAATCAATATTGATCATCAAAGCTTGAAGTACATCTTCTCTCAAAAGAAGCTCAGTCTACATGAAACATCAGTTGTGGCAGATCAAATGTCAATCAAGAAAGAGGAATATTGTGGCAGATGCCCTGAAAAGGGAGACACAACATACCTTGAACACTGTAGTAAATGCTCAACTGAATCTCTTGAGAGGGCTTGAGGACTTGCACATTCAATTAGCGTCGCACAGGAATGTGAATGTTCAATTGCTGGCACTTACCTTATAGCCCTCCCTAATCGGGGAACCTAGAGTGAATGAAGATAGTGATCCTGAGCTCCAAAGAGTAAATCAAAATCTTAAGAAAGCAGATCTTAGCGGAGACTCATAATACTTGCTGTTTGGTGCATCCAGGGGATACCAAGATGTGTAGAGATCTAAGGCAATATTTTTGGTGTAATAATATAAAAAGAGAAATTGCAGAATATGTGGATGAATGAATGATTTGCTAAAAAGCCAAAGCAGAACACCAACGAACCATAGGTGAATTGAGACCTTTAGAAATCCCCACTTGGAACTGGGATTCAACTTCAATGATCTTTATCATGGGATTCCCTCATATATAGTGTTCGACAGAGATCTGAGATTTCAAGCCTGTTTGGCATGCACTTCAAGGAGCCGTTTGAGCTAAATTGAACTTTAGCAGTTCTTATCATCCCAAGCATCTAAAAATATCAATGGATCCAACTCTTCTATGTTGGCGCCTGTCGTGCTTCACGACTAACATTGCATTTGAAGAAAGTATGGAACTCCCAGCAGTCAACATGTGATAGCACTAGCAAAGAATCCTTCATTAAACATCAGGATAAAATGACGGCAGATATTGACAACAAATCATCTTATGGGTCATGAAGATCTTCTTCAGCATTGCATACGGCGGCATAACTCAGAAGACTCTTGAAAGCATACTATTGGAACCGACAGAAAAGCTATGTTGGTAAAAGAAGGAGATTTCTGGCATTTTCAGTACATGGTAAAGTTTTTCCAAAAGTCTCCTTAACTAAGGGTGTAAGGAGGTTTCACTGCGACCTAAATTGAGGCCAAGATCTTTTGGATCATATTAGTTCATTGAAAGGTCTAATTCCATAACTTGTCTACCAGATATATAACTCAAACATGTGCATAACATGTTCCGTGTTCCTTACCTTACAACTCAGGTAGTACATTTTAGACCCTAACCATGCTGTCTTGATTCCATTATAGTCATTGAGGGTGTTGTATTTCAAGAGCATCCAATTCAGGTATTGCCACACAGGGTTAAGCAATTAAGTATCAAGCAGATACCTTAAATCAAATTGCTTTGGGCAAGTCATACCTCCTCAGAAACTACATGAAAAACTGAGGATCAAGTGAGAGTCAAGTACCCATGCCTATTTGAACTAACGTTGCATGTTTCAACAAAGTTCATAAGTTTCGAGGATGAAACTCTTTAAGGGGGGAAGGCTGCAACAGCTCGACCCTAAAGCATATTTATTTATTTAATTAAGCCATGTTATTCATTTTTCACATTTATTTATTTCATTCTCATTGAATCATCACAATTGGAAAAATTTATGTCGGGCACAACTTTGCAATTTGAGTTTCATTTACCGAAAATAATTTTTTGGAGAAATTAATATTAGGTCTCGATAATTATGATTTAAATTATTAAATTATTTTTCATGACATCATATTTAATTTCGAGTTTCGGAAAAACAAATTTAATTATCGCTCCCGGTTTGGCATTTTTTTTCCCAACCCGAGCTCATTCAAGGCCAATTTTGGCCCAAAGTTGAAGTCCACCAAGTTGTATCACTAACCTAACTAATTAACCATGGTTTAAGCTTAACCATGGTTACTTTTGAATATAAATTCTCAGTCAAGTGCTTGAGATTAATTTGAAACCAAGTAATCAAGCTATCCTTTCTCTCTCTTTACCTCTCTCTTCCTCTCAACCTCCATGGCAGCCACCACCAGCCCCCCAACCCTTTTTGTGGTGTTTTTCAGCCACTTTCGGTTAGCCTCCGGCAAGGTTGCAACCCCCAACCACCTCCCTCCACCGGCTATCATCTTTCACTCCCAAATCGCCAAATACCATCTCCACCTCCACTTATTTCAAGCTCAAAGTAAGTGACTTCAATCTTGTTCTTTGAATTTTTTGTTTTTGCTTCTTGTTTTGGTTATTTTGATGATGGATCATGTTGTTTTTATTGAATTAAGAATCATCTTGGTGATGGATCATGTTGGAGTTGAAGCTAGGGTTAGGGTTTTATCTTAATCATGAAAGCTTCATGTTCAAGTGTTGAATTTTGATTGTTTTAAATGAGATTTTGTAATCTTTGGCATTGGTAATGAATATCAAGATGTTTATGCTGATGTATATAAGTTAAAAAATGATTTCATTTGGTGGTTATGTGAAGAAAAGATTGCAAATATGTGGTTAGTGAGCTGTCAACAGACCTGAAACAGGGGCCACTTCAGGATTAAACTGGTACTGTTTGCCACATCCAAAATTCATGATTTTTGCTGTAGTGATAGCTTGATGAGTTGGATTTCAATAGGCTTTGAAATTACCCAATTTCGAGTTGTGTGAACAAAGTTATGACCAATTTACTCAAGACTGCAGAATGCATCGAAACTGGGAAGTGAACTGGAACAGTAACTTCACAGAAAAACTGGTATTTATTGGGTCACTAAAAAATTTTGATTTTTGGTGTGTGGATAGATCAATGAGTTCTCTTTAAATTGCCTCTCGAATCGCCTTAATCCGAGTTTTGTGGAAAACGTTATGGTCGTTTTGCTACAACTGCGCAGATTGATTAGAAATTCCGCACTTCTGTGTTCTACCCTACTTTTAGGGACCTTATTATGTGAATCATGCTTTGGTTCCTAAATAAGAGTTTTAGAAGACATTGTGATATTTTCATATTGGGGTTTTACATCTCATTTGGAGGTTGGGAGTGAAAGATATGGATTTTCTAATGCAGACCATCAAACGGTAATATGAGTGAATACAGAAACCGTGACATTTGAAATTTTTTTTTTAAGTTTCTATATAATTATGGGTATTGCAAGGAAATTACAAACTATAGTGAGTTCATTTTGATTATGTACAGAAGCTTACCTGTGTTGAAAACTGAGTTACATGAGTATGAAAATGAAATTTGGGAAGTGAGCAGATTAATAACTCAAAATCAGTGTCCTTTGGGCCAAGTTAGGGTGTTATATGAGCTTTTATGAACCTCGCAGCACCCCTTATGGCATAAACCATTTGTCACCCATTTCAGAAGTATTAAACCTTCTATTATCCATTTCAGAGGCATTAACCATTCTATTATCCTTTTCAGAAGCTTCACACTTTCCTTTATCCATTTCAGAAATATCAGCAAACCATGTGTCATTTATATCAATTAAAATCTTTTTATTATTACTCAATCATTTTCATTTGGTCTATTTTACTTCAATTTGTTGTATTTCAAGTTCAATAACTCTAACTGATTTAATTTATTATTTGAAATGCACAAGTTATGTATCCCATTGTATTACTCAATTTCTGTTACACATATTTTTACTTACTCAATTAGGCGAGTAAGGATCATTTACTGACTGCACATACTTACAATGACATTTATGAAATAGAGTTGAGGCCTAGTTATCGTTTCCATTGTGCATAAGTATTATCAAGTGAAATATCATTTTAAAGATTTCAGGTACGTCCATTGCCTGTATCTTTAGAAATCAGAGTGTATTTATCAACGTTATCATGTTTTGGTAAGTACATTAATGAATCAGTTTACACAGTGATTTATCAGTTAATTAGTGACCCCGTCAGTTATCATCTACAGGGCATTCGCCTTTTAGTTACCCGCGCGGCTTCGGGCCAGGTCCCCGATCGGCTTGGCAGGTGTACACCTATCCATAGATCGTAACAGTATCAAGGGGTTCACTATCAGATAATAACTAGCAATACAGTTTTACATTTATTTCATTCACTGTTTTAACTTAAAATAAATTGCAAAGCGGACCCAACCAGTGTTTCAATGATCATTTAACAATTCAGGAACACATGTACTGAGCTTCGGCTCACAGTTCGAAAAGTTTTTCCATGTTTTGTTTTAGGCAAATGCTCAGAGTATTGCCCTCATGCCAGCAAATTAGCTGAAGAGAATAATTGAAGCAGGGAAATCCGGATGGATCAGAAGTAATGCCGTATATGCATACTTTAATGTTGTATTTTGAATTCTTCTGTGGATGAAGATGTAGATTACATGGTGAATTATCTTACTATGGTTTATAAACCTTACGTTGGTTAACACTTGATTGTGAATGGATGATCATGGGTGAATGTGTATGGTTGAGATTATGCTTAACTGTGTTATATTTAGCACTCATGTTTCAAGCCTTGTCCTTTTGGACGGCGGTAATGCCCCTATCATTGGATTCGTTAAATTACAATTGAGTAATTTATTAAGGAGAATATGAACAACGAAACATGTTTAATTTGGGGCGTTACTGAGTGCTAGTGAGAAAAAGTGTAATCAAGCAAAAGCAAGAAAAAAGATGTAGTTGCCGGCACATAGTGTCACAATTGAAGAGGGATTACCCAATGTATGACAAGTACAATTATCTACTTTGAGAATTTTATTATTTAATGAACAATTGCCAATACAAAATTTGACCAATTAATTACTATGTTGTGAATAGTTTATCATAAGTAATTTTTCTTTCTAGTAATATCACTATTCGCAGGCGACTAATTTGGAAATGAAGAAATGAGGTTATACTAGAAATTGTCACAAGTGTTCAGGAATTATCCAAGGTATGATAACTTTAATCATGCACAATGAATAACTATGTTTCTTAGGCAACATTTCTTATTATAGACTTTATAGAATAGATTATTATGTTTTAACAGATTCCCATGAGTGATTTATGTTTATATTGTTAATTGTGATAGTCCATTAATTTGGAAGTTCAAAGATCCAAAAGGTTAAACCACAAAATGCAAATGCCGTTTTGGTACAGGTTGATGAAAGAATTGCATAATTATTATATTTATTTTAATTTGTTCTATGTTATGATATTGTTCGAACTTTAGAGTTTGTTGCATAATTTGGCTTCATTCCTTGTGAATATACCTTATTATGGATCAAGAGAGACCTTAGCTAAAGATCCACAGGGTGTTCTTTTGCCTCAGGTTGATAATGAATGATTCTAAGTATATTTTTTCTTAAATTGATCTATGTTGTGGATTTATTTATATTGTTCACTTTTTGGAGTATGTTGCAGAATTTCGCTCCATTCCCTATGAATATGCCTTTTTATGTATCAAGAGAGTCATTAACTAAAGATTTAAGGGGTGGTCTGCTGCCTCAGGATCGTAATGAAATATTCCATGATTGGTTTCGAATAATAATTACCTTACTTATGAACAATGTCATAGATTGATATGTCATTGTGGCTTTTTTTATCTTTATTTCATAATGATGCTCCTTTGTGCATGAATATACGTTACGGTGGATCAAGTTCTCAAGGCAATGTTTCGCCTATATTGAACTTGTTGTCCAATTCCGATCCAAATGATCAAAGTCTTCGTCAAGCGAGTTCATCTAATTATGTGGTCATATTGAGATTTACTTGTTACTGTTTTATGTATACATATCTTATCTTTTAAAAAAATGTCTATGTTGTGGAGTACAGTTGCCGCTTATTTTGATCCAAGAAGAGCAAGAGGTTTGACACCAATAATATTTCAATTATTTATTGGTCAAATGCCAATAAATGAAGCATTTAACCAATCGTGTAATAATGAACAAGCATAATTGGTTGATAAATATTAATCATACTTTGGTTGTAATAAAGTTCTTCCAAGACTAGATCATATTTGATATGTTTGGTAAACAGTGTATGGTTTACATATGTAATTGATGTATATTATTGATAGTTTTTTTTCGTGAATTCTATTGTTAGAAATATTAGTATATCTTGGAAAATATATGTCGTAGTATATGACTCGATTTATAATGGAAGGGTTTATGTGTTTTGGTAATGTATTTGTCGATGAACAACATCTAATTAGAAAATGAGCAATACTAAAATGGTGGATGACATAGTATGGTTTAGTGTTTAGGGGGTGGTGTTTAGGGTTATGGCCGTGAATTTTTAGGGTTTAGGATTTAGTCAAGGTTTAAGATTTATTGTGTATGGTTTACGTTTAGGATTTAGGATTTAGTGTTTACGAATTTGGAGTTAGGATTTATGGTTTAGGGTTTAGGGTTCAGGGTTTAAGGATTAGGGTTTCGGGTTTGTGAAATATAATGAAGATTGTTTTATGATATAGTGAACAATAATATAATGGTCACTGAAATATTACTTACTTTTTTAGGGGTTTAGGGTTTAGAGTTTAGGGTTTTTTAGTTAAGGCTTAGGGTTTTTGAGTTAAGGTTTCGGGTTTAGGGTTTCGGGTTTAGGTTACGGGTTTAGGGTTTATGGATGTTCATTTTTAAGTTTTTAAGGTTTAGGATTTAAGGGGTTAAGGTTGTTTGGTAACAAAACCCTATAGTTATGGGTCAATAAACAACGCCACGTAAGATTATGAACATATGATTAGGTAAATGAAAAAGGTTATGAACATATGATTAGGTAAATAAACAAAATCATATATTTCAATGAACAATATTTTTTTGGTCAATGAACAAATTCATATATGTAGAAGTTTTCAATTTTATAGTAATGTGAAAAATTAAAACAAACTCTCTAATGCCATTTTCTAACGCAGCTGCTATTGTTGCCTTGCCCTGGCTTTCAACTTAGCCTTACGTAATGTATTGTCTCGAAAGAGGTTGTCTGGATCAAGTAAAACTCAGGTAACATACTTTGCTCTTAGTGTCCTTAACAAAGCTTCCTGAAAATTAATTAGATGTCAAAATAAGTAATATGCCAAACAAAATGTTACGAAAATTATTTCTGGATATAATTTAAAATATAATTACCTTTTTTTTTAAACTCGTGGTCCCATGATTGTAAATCGCCATAATATGTCTCCATGTGGCGTATAGTATAGATTCCATAATCATGAAGATTTATAATATCTTAATAATCAGTTTTGACATAGGCTATTCGAAAATCTTTAACTCCTTCTGCTCTTGGACGACTACGTTGGATTAGATACTTTGAGGAGAAGCATTTTTAAATTTGGTAAAAGTGATTTATGTTAGCTTCTAAGTTTATATAAATGTATTTGAAGTATGTGTTTATGAAGACATAAATACTAGTAGTGTATCACAATCACCATATCTTGTAATAGGTTTTTCTGGCAAAGTAAGAGTGTCCATGTCATTCACTGTCTTATTAGCAAGTTGAAATACAACGAGAAAGAATTGTTCACTTCTCAGAACTGAGAAGAACACCTATAGTGTGTTTGTAATGGATAATAATAATTAATTAAAATGAATAAGACCATGTAATATAATGAACAAGTGGATAGAAGAGCACATCTACTATAATCTAAATGAACAAGTTCATATAATTTAATGAACATGATGATAGGTGAACACATATGATAGAGTATGGAAAAGCTTACTAAATTTGCTATATTCAAGTTAAGGTAGTTGGTTCTTTGGGTTTTAAGCTGCATGACCTTGTAGAACTCCTAGTACTTAAAGGATGTCTTTTGTGCATGTAAGATAGCAGTATACAAATCGAGTAAAAGTCAAATGAAACCAAGAATAATGCTTAGTTTTGACAAGCATTTAATGTTGTAATGAACGTATATACGTCAACAAGTATGACTTACATAGACATAAGTGGGGAAGAAAAATCTACTCGGACACATTGTTTACCTTAATAATTGCTTCTTGTTCATTATCATAGACCATACATCCAAAATGCTATTTTCCAAATGGTTGTCTATAGTTGCCATTGAAGCTATTACTCTTTATCTATCCACAGTTTGTGTGCTTTGTCATCAGCATTGAACTCGTATAGCTCCTCACTGTTGATACATATATAGATGTAATAAATAGCATTACAAACTTCATATATAATAAAACCTAGTAGCATTAAATTATATAGATACTTACATTTTAGGGTGGTCTACATCGAAAGGCATGAATGATAATCCACCACAACCTTCTCACCATGTGTTAACAAATCTTTGATATTGTCCCTATGATCTCTCAAATACAGTGAGCGACATATGAATCACAGTATTTTTATTACTTTTCTCTCTGTTTGAGGTACATTTTATAGAGGTTGTTTAGCATTGCCTTTTGGCTTTTGGAGTACTTCGTCTACAACCTGTTATCTTCTATTATGTTTCTTCTGCTGCGTTTTCTGATATGCCAATTTAGAATATTACAAAGCAATACGTGCATTGATGTACGTTGGCCTTCCGATTCACATAGACACACTTGTTCATGTTTGTTTGCAGGTGAACTCCTTATAGTAGGAGTTGCTTTGGTAGGGGAGCTAATTGGAGCTGGAATTCTTCGCTCAGGTGAAAGTGGGATACTAAGATCGAAAGTCGGCAGAGTCTAGTCAATTGGAGTTCAGTGTTGGTAATGCTTTAATGCCACAACTTCCATTTTCGTATATGCATCAAAGAATTTAGGATCATTGAAAAAATGTTTATCCTAAGTCAAGCCATGAACTTCAACTTCATTCAAACAATTTCAAAGTTTTGTGCTTCCATGTACAATGTGTGATATAACCTATTGTATAGGAAACCTTTATCCAAAAACTATTATAACTTCAAACAATCCTATATAATAGCCTAGCCGATTAGCATGTACCTGTCTTTAGACTCACATTGATTAATGAACAACATATATGTAGAAATGCGATATCATTTTCATTACAACATGCAAAACATTTACATTATAAACTCAAATCCATATAAATAAATGAACACACAACAACATTCTAATGAACAAATACAATACATTATGGTGTACAACAATAAACATAAGTTAATATGAATAAAATAACACTTAAGGATGTAGTAGTGAACAACTGCAATGCATTACTTTTACAATAGGATGTCAAAAATATATATAATTCCAGGTCAATGTATATTATTATACCTCAATTGGATCATTAGACCCTGCAATTGGAGGTTCTCTTTCACTTCCAAATTCTGAACATGGTGGCTGAGGGGCTAGCAAAGGGCCCTAGGTTAATGCAGAAGGTTCGGTGTGCTATTGGTTTTCTCATCCCATGCTTGCCAATTCTTCTTGCAATTTAGTTTCATCTTCACGATTGATTGACTGATAGTCTATTCTATCAATTGTCTTGCCCCTTCCACACTCTCTAGGGAACTCCTTTTCATCTTTATTACGTTGTTCAACTGCATCAGTTGTCCAATGTATTGCTGTGGGAAACCATTAGTCTTTGCATCTCTTTCATCTAAACTTAACTCTATCCAAATAAAAGATCTATAATTAATAGCAACGAAAAATGTTAGTTAGTAAATCGTTGAATAATGACATAACAGACATTAGCGAACAAGTAAGTATCGGGTTACTAAACAAACACATGTAAAACAATGAACAATGTTGTTTAGATAAGCCACTAATTCAATGAACAACATCTATGTATCACATTGAGAAATGAGTTTAGGGGAGATAACACTAACCATGAGAAACAGGAATGGTCCTCTGAAATATCTAGTGCAATTTTGTTTCCTTTACACTACTGTGTCATTCATACGTTGCAGGAGAAGTGCACACCAATTATGATTAGCTGTTTGGTTAACATCCACTAACAACTTCAATATTATGAAGAAACAATCACCATTCATACTCCTGATAATACATGTTGAAATTATATATAACACATAGTCTCTTTTGAATTCTTCTCCATAGTATCCTCTATGTAGAATTTGTTCAACCATCTTCCCAACTTTTGGTGTCCCTGTTCTACCAAGATTCCACCTTATCCTCCATTGCTCAAGGAGTTTGGTGTATTCATTTTTTGGTTCGCATGTCAAGCCTACCTGAACTTCTAATAGACTCGTAGGTAATGCTAATGTTGTGCGAACATCTTCCTCGATTATCTTCAGTATTCTATTGTCAGACAGCTTCAATGCATTACTTGCTGGATAAAATTTTTGAAGCAACCATGTTGCAAGATATTTGGGGATAGTCGATGTTCAAACATATAAGAACCCTCTAAATTTAGACTGTAACTATCCATTGTGCATAATCAAGCCTCTCAATTAGATATAAAAACTTATCACAAGTCATCCTATGGTTTAGATCACCCATCCCAAATTTTGTTTTGTTTGTCAGCCTTCTTAGAATGCTTCTTAATTTGTAGCCTTCTTATAGATATTGTTCATTTGAGGCTCTAATTTGTAGCTTAGATGCAAGATGATCATGATGCAATCTAAAGCAAAGACACTTTTCAACTCGAGCGAGTTTATCATTTGTGATGTTCAAAACTTTCGTGTTGCGAATAAGTGACTCTTTTCGAGCTCCTAGAGTTTGTTCATCCTAGAACTCCTCTACGATATTTGATTCTTGAATCGGCTACTGAATGACACGTGCTTTATTATTTTCTTTTGAGCTATCAACCCTACTAAAAATTGCAACTATTTAATGAGAAGATCCCCAATAACAGCATGCATATATTTATGAAAACGAACTACATTGACAATAACATATAAACAATTAAATGTCATCTTTTATACTATCCTTTCATGCACATCTACAAAGGAGATAACTATCAATATAAATTTAATGGATAAAGAGAAGTAAATATGGAAATTTGAATAAATCACCACAAAAAGTGAACAATTCTAGTTGAACTAATGAATCATTATATAATTAGCTATTACTACACATTAAACAGGTTTGTTCTCATTCGTTGACTATCTTTAATATTGAATAAAAAGATTGAAGAATATTTCTACTCTTTAATTTTGCCCAAAAGCTCCATAACATGTGAAAGACCAAACACATATTATGTTCATAATTGTCTAACAATTACACAAGTAGATGTAAGCAATTCCATTATGAAAAAATGAATTAAATAAGATTAACTCAATAAAATTTGCACATTAACAATTCTTTGAAGGACAAAGACAACAATACACATTTTACATGAACAACTTCTTAAATATTGTGGGTGCATAATTAGGTAATTGAACAAAAGCTAGATATATCAGTGAACAGTATTTATTTCGTCATTGAATAGATAAACCCACAACTTCTCAAATAAAGAATTAGCAACCTCGAGCCTTATTGAAAATTTCCAATTTCTCAAAGAAAGATATTCATTGTTCTAATAATATTGAACCGTAGCACATGATAAACTATTGATGACTCAATAATAATAACATTAATAGTAACCTGCTCAATTCTAGTATCATTCACACCCATACTCGAAGTTTGTTTCATTAATTTTTAGCTCATAAATCCTCCTCTGGCTTTCACTCTCTCTCTCTCTCTGTCTCTCCCTGAATGCTGTCAGTTCATCTCTCTCTCTCTCGCTCTCTCACTCTCTCAATGTTGTGAGCTCAACTATCTCCTTCCAATTTCTCTCTCCTTCGTTAATACAATGGCGAAGAACAAGCAAAAAACTGGGTATGTTCTTTGTTCTCTGTCGATTCCGGCAAGACCATGCTTCGAATTCACTGCCTCTCGATTTTTCTATGCTCTCCATTGCAACAACAAGGACTAGAAGAGGAAGAATCAATGGTTTCATGCGAAACCCTATATTTTTGAGCTTTAATTGGGTATGATTTTTGATTGAGATTCAACCAATTTTGGAAAATCTGGATATGTTCTTTGTGTTCTTAAATCTGGGTTTGGTCGGGTTGTTTCGTTTGGGTCTTTGGCTTTGTTTAGTTTCACAACAGTTAAATAATATTCAAATATCTCTCAAAAGTGTTGTTTCAGATTTCATCAATTTTGGCCAAAATCTAGGTTTGGCCAAAATCTGGGTATATTCTTTGTAGTCCTAAATTTGTGTGTGGTGTGGGTTTTTGTTTTGGTCTTTGGGGTGGAGCATGAAGTTGTAATTGAGGATTTGAACTTTGAGTTTGAAATGGGGGCAACATAACATGTTCTTTCTTTGTTTATTCTTTCTGTTAATAAATCTGGGTTTCTGTCTGGTTTGGGTTTGTTCACTATCAATTGAACAAGCATCTACTATCTCTCAAAAGTTTGGATATATTACCTGTTTTTTTCTCTTGTAAGTGAGTAGTTCTTTCTTGGTTTGTTCATCCATTGGTCCAAATTAATCAAGATAGCTGTGGCTATACTCGAGGTCGCTGGAATTCAGATTGGTCTGTCACTGGAAAATTAGTACTGGAGCACTTGCCAGAAATTGTCCAACCCAGAATCGCAATTGAACTCAATTAGCCCACACCCAAAAGCTAGAATTGTTGTAATTGGCTAGAGCGTGAAGTTAAAGTTCTGGAATTCGCGATGGCTCCCAAAAAATAGATAAAGATCGAAGGAAGAAGTTCAGCCATAGATGAACTCTACGCAATGTTGGAATAGGAGAAGTAGAGATTTGAGGCAATTTTGGTTTTATATTTTATTCTTATTTAAAAAAAATTAGAAAACCAGGATGTCAATTTATTTTACATGTCAACTTAGGAGCATATGCTCCCAGGTCTACAATATACGTATTGGCGAATGCGAGCCCGAATCATCTTATCTTTCAGTGCTTTATGATGCGGGCCCAAGTCCACACTCATATCATGCCGGAATCAATAATCTGTTTTAAGTAAAAGAAAATTCAAGTAGACCATTAACTGTAACTAAGGCGTTCAACTCCCTTGTAACATTACATTGATTACTTTCTATTATCGTTACAAGATTCATTTGAATATCTAATAAGGATTTATATGTTTATGTTCTGTGCAGTACTATCTATCCAATCTCTGTTTAGGAAATAAGTAGTCATTAGTATGATCTAATACATTAATCATAGAATTTAATTTTTCTATAAAAAAAACCAAATCTTTTACAACAAAAACTACTACTAGTATTTGAGAGATGGGTATAAATGACAATTTACAACTTTTTTTTTAGGAACGGAACATTGGACATATACAGTCCAATCTTTGGAGGTATTGGACGAAAATATGCCAACTTTTTTTTCTTGGTTACCAACATTATGGACTTTAGGGATAATTCCTTTTAATAAACTGTCGTTGATTTTCAAATACTTTGACTCGTTGAAAAGCTTATAGGTTCCGTGGTTTACATCATGTGTATGGTAGTAAGACTCACTCAGTATTAACGCAACCTTTTTAATATTTTTAAAAAGAAACCCAAACTTAACAAGTATTTCATAATTTGAATTTAGGGTTAACTTCAAATTATCAAAATCCGAATTTCAAAATTATTAAAATTAAGCTCATGAGTCCCACCATCATACACATGTTCAAAGTTATCCAACATATTAGCTTCTTAGTGAGTCAAAGTGCTTGAAAATCGATGGTGGTTTATTAAAATAACTACCTCTAAAGATCAAACTTTTGGCATCCAAGAAAAAAAGTTGGTATATTTTCATCCAATTCCTCTGAAGGTTGGATTATTTATGCCCAATGTTCCTTTTCAAAAACATCCATTTCTACAAAACACTTTCTCAAAAAATAATTGATTCAAATAGCTAATATAAATAGTTGATTCAATCAATTAATGACTAATAGTTAATAAAAGCTTGCCAAACATGGGCATAATTCTTTATGATATATGTGTTTTAATCTGCGCTATTTTGATTTGGTATGTAAACGTTTTTACATATTAGTTCAGCTAGCACAAAACAATTTAGCTAGCACAAAACAATTTAAAACATATGTATAACTCTGCCCTATGTATGTTTTCGGAGTTCATAGGACCAAGTAGCACTCAATTATTGATTTTTTTCCAAACTAGCACCGAGTTATTATTTTTTTGCCAGTAGCACTAAGTTATCAATATTTTTCTGAAGTAGCACTAGGTGACTGGTTAACCTAGAGTAGCAGGTAACTTTTGTCTTTTTAATTTTTTGAAATAATAATAATAATAATAATAATAATAATAATAATAATAAAACATTAAAAAAACCCCGCCCAAACCAACCCTGCTACTACTACCCGATCACCATCACCCCTTACAATAGAATATAGATTTTATAGTTGATAATTTTTATTTTAAAAAAAAAATAAAAAAAAATAAAAAAAAAAAAAAAATAATAATAATAATAATAATAATAATAATAATAATAATAATAATAA
>JACYFF010031958.1:83068478-83253221 GCA_017589665.1 Selenicereus undatus | reverse complement strand
ATTATTATTATTATTATTATTATTATTATTATTATTATTATTATTATTATTATTATTATTATTATTATTGTAGGAAAATAAAGGGCAGCTACATAGTCTCCTTGATTACGACATCCCAAACCCGAATACTGTTGACAGTTGGATAGCCATAAGATGGAATGAGAGGCGACAAGCTCTATTTTCATGGGGTCGATGTTTGCGTCAATAATCAAACCCCTAAAGCTCCTTATGTAGGTCTGGCTCAATTAGGATTACTAATGCTCAGGCGGTTTAAGTGGCCGTTAACCCTAATAAATTTAGGGCCAGCCAACAGCTCCCACTCGGCCATGTAGTCTGCAAACCACATGTACTCTTCACGCTTCATACCACGAATGGGATGTGTGACAAGAAAGTAACTAATAGTGTTATATTAAGTTAGCATCTAATTAAGATAACACTTCCACGAAATACAATACCTTAAATCCTCTAAGCATCACCAGTGGCATACTAAATCCCTTTGTATCATATGATATGTCAGATGATTCTATACTTAATATAATCGCTCGGGCTGATATGATGAAGATTGATAGATTTTTTTCTTAAAACACTCACGATATTTTATCTCAACTTAACCGCTTTCCTTACATGTTCTCGCTAAACCTTATGTGCCACAACCCTTAAGAAACACATTAAGGTAGCATTATCAAACTTCTACTTCTTGTGATAGCTTTAAGTCAAAAGGTAATCGTTCAAAGGGTCACACAGTAACTAGAGATTGGGAAGTTAATTATCACTTCATATATGGGTCATCTTGTAAGCACACACAGTATGAAATGTGTGCCATGACATAGATCCCACTCATTTAGGCATGTCACTCTATATACTATGCAAATAGCCAGTCTAGATCTTTACCTAAAAAATCTAACTTGAGCCACTGATCAACACACTAAATGGTAATCCTAATACTCAAGATTCGGCAAGTAACGCTTCAATACGAAATCCGATATTTCATATTCAACTCCCTCGAGTCTCATCTTAGACTTACTGAGATAATTATATTCCTTTATTCATTCACTTCTAGTATGAGCAATTACTATTGCACACCTAGTGCCAATATAATCCAATCGTATCTTGCCCACTATTCAATTATCAGGACGATTATCTATGTGAGTAGGCCAATCAATAAAGCCTATGACATTCCGATATGTTTAACATACAACAATAAATCACGAACATTTAGAAAAAGAAATGTCAATCTTTATTACATAAATGCTCAAAATGTGTCCATCACATAACAATATTTATCTAAAAAACAAAACCTTACGAAGTCCCAAACTCAATGCATAAACTTTAAAAACATCTTAAGGAATCAACTCAATCAATGAATCAACAATCATCTTCTTAGTAGATATATACTTAATGAAAACCTGTTTGGTCTTTATGGCATCTTGCACAAAAGGGATAACACCTCTTGATGTACTTGGTCTTCCAATGGAACTTCGGATCCTTAACAAATTGGATGGCAGTAGTAGTATATCGCAACATCATAACAAGATCATCAACTTTAGCAATGAGATTAAGATCCTAAAGGAAACTTCTAAGCTACATTGCCTCCTTAGTGGCAAGGCTACAAGCAACATACTCTACCTCCATAGTCAATAGAGCTATGAATTCTTGTTTCTTATTGCACCATGATATTGCTTCCCCATTAGGGGCGAAGACATATCTTGAGGTTATCCTAGACTCATATGTGTTACTACTCCAATCGACATTTGAGTAGTCTCTCCACTTGAGGCCCATGCCTAGATGGAAAAGGACCAAGTTAGTGGTACCATGAAGGTAACAGATGGTTCTTTTGACAGGTTGCGAATGAGTAGGTCCTGGATTACTTTGGTAACGACTTACCAAACCAACTGCAAAGCAAATTTCAAGCCATTAAGCTTTCTATGGTACTAGGGTAAGGGACATTGCTCATTTTATCTTTTTCATTATCTCTCTTAGGGGATTAGTCAAGACTCAAAGTCAAACCCTTCTCTACTGGGGTGCTTACAAGTTTGGAATTATACATCTGAAAATGTTTCAAGAGCTTTTTGATATATGCTTCCTGGTAAATACCCATGAGGATATATAGTTTTTGACTACTTTCACACATAGGACGTACCTAACTTCACCTATGTTATTCATCTCAAAGACAAAGGACAGCTAGTAGTATGTCATGAACATATAGAGAAAGAAAAATAATTCATCTGGTTGTTCTTTTAACATACACCCAATGGTCCTCTGAGACTATGAATAAGCCAATCGAAGTTATGGATTTATGGAATCTAAACTACTAGAGATCTAAAAGATTATTTAGGAGCATATATAAACCTTTTAAGATGACACATCTTATCCTCTTGATCCTTTGATACAAAACCAATGGGTAGGTCTATATTTATCTCTTCCTCAAGGTTACCATTGAGGAAATCAGTTTTTATGTTCATTTGAAATAACTCTAAGTCCAAATGGGCAACCAGTACTAGAAATAGGTGAATAGAAGCAAATCTTACCACAGGAGAAAATGTCTCTTCGTAGTTTATACCATTAATTTGGGTAAAACCTTTCGCCATCAGACAGGCCTTGAACTTGTCAATCGATCTATCTATCTGAAGTTTTACCTTGAAAATCCACTTATTTCTAATATACTTACATAAAGGTGGAAGATCAATAAGTTTCCAAACCTTTTTTTTACCATTGAATCCATCTTATCCCTCATAGCAGCCACCCACTACAGATGGTTTGGTGAATCAACTGCCTGTTAAAAAGAGATAGACTTTTCAACATCTAAGGGAGTAGATAGAAATATTTTCTCTTTAATTTGGAAATATCATCTAGAAATCCTTCCATGCTCGCTCCTTCAGATCTTAGGACCTTTATTATTTATCTACTTAGGTGAGGATTCACTCCTCCTTTATCTTAGAGGTGTGGAGCCCCCAATATTTGGAGAATCACTATCACTATCCCATGAAGTGCGAGATCATGAATATGTGGACTAACCACATGTTTAGGAACAGGAGATTGAGGATAATCCTCATTTCACATTGAATCTCCAAAGGAATTGGAGATTGAGGATATGCCCCATTCCCCTGAGCAGACATACGTCCCCCATTCCTATTAGATGAAGGAAGTGTACCGTCCTAGGTGACTCAGTGATATTCGTGTCCCAGTCCCTTTTCAAGTCTGTCAAGGGTCCCATAAGGAAAATGTTCATTATGATGTCATCTCTCATCTCAAGCGAATCCCAACGGGTCTAACTGTCTATGACGCTTTACAAATGTTCAAAGAGATAAGAAAGGCAGTCATTCAGGCGTTAATGGACCCTGATGACCACAAACATCAAGTTGACCCTATTGAGGTGGACAATGTGTTATCCTATCCTTTAAACCGGTGTGTTGCATGCATGGCTTGCATAACGTTTTCTAATGAGGACCTCCAGTTGGGATCTGTAAATCACAACAGGCCCTTATATGTCATCGGTATGATCGGGGATAAAAGGGTAAATTGAATCCTACTTGATTGTGGTTTGGTAGTTAACTTTCTTCCTTTAAGGATATTGAGAGCGATAGGGATAACAACAAATCAGTTGTCCCCAACATTGCTCATAATATAAGGATTTAATCAAGTGGGGTAGAAAGTCTTAGGCACTATTGCTTTGAAAGTTGAGCTAGATGACCTTTATATAGATGTTCTCTTTCATATAATATATACTGATACTTCGTATAATGCCTTACTTAGGCTACCTTGGCTCCAGACTACTAAGGATATTACCTCAACTGTTCACCAGTGTCTGAAATACACCAACGAGCATGGCAATGAGAAGACAATTTGAGGGGATGCAAATCCTTTTCATAGGGAAGGCGTTAATTATGCTAATGCTAAGTTTTACAAATCTACGAATTCTAGAACCTCTCAGGTGTCTTTAAACCTAAAGGGGCTAACCAAAAAGAAAAGCCTACGGCTCACTTTGCCTTAGAAGGTCATTAGAGTTGTCAACAGTTATGCTAGTGAAGCCAAGGAATATCAATCCCCACGATCAAAGGTGTTGTTCAAATACACGCCCAAGGAGAAAAAAAAAAAGGCTGGACAAAAGGCCTTGACACCGATAAGGGAAAATTTGAACTCTTTTGTCACGAGTTACACTTTTTCCCTCCGATGAATTAACCAATCAGTGCCTATAGCAAACTTGGTCATAAGAACATCACGCAGCAACAAGAGAGTAGTTTTAAGAGGAAACTCATCAAACTCTCCAACAGAAATGTCTTCTTTGGGCGGTTCACCTCCAGGAGGACCATCATCATCAAAAAGGAGGAAGAAGAATAAGAGAGGACTTACCAAGGCCAACCAAAAATTGAATAGCTCGCATGAAGGTGGAGTACTGAAAGCATCATTTCAGGGGAATACCTCTGAAAATCTTCAAATATCACATGATAGGGGAATTCTCAAGGCTTATGCCACGAATGATATAGTTTTCATGCCCCAAAAGCAAAAGATGTTCTCCCAAAATGAGCAAGTCCAACCTAGAATTTTAGTTTTTCAATGACTTGGAAAAACCAATGGACTCAAGCTAAGTGATATCCGAGTTGGAAAGCAAAAGAAGTGGAAGCTAAAGAAGAAAAAAAGCAACAACCCAGGAGTTTCACTTGGGTTCATGAACAAAATGAAGTTGGTTAAGTAGAGCACGCAAAACAGGTTAATGTCATGTCTATAGTAGATGAGCAAAATGCTCAAAATTTTGAGTTTCCTTGTCAACAAGCTTTTAAGCAGCAGCAGATTGTCATGACATGCTATAAAATGTGCGGTGAAGTTCAAGTTAATTCACCTAAAATTTTAGATGACGAATTAACTCTTGAGCAAGAGCCCGCTCAAGACTTTGTTGAGGCTGTTCAATCCGCCCCTCTAGAAATGGAATATGGCGATCAAGCAACAATCGATGAGCTTCGCGAGATAAATTTGGTAACAACTGATGATCCCAAACCAATTTTTGTAAGTACCATGTTGAATGATGAAGAAGTGATACAATACGAACAACTCCTTTAAGAGTATAAAGATGTATTCGCTTGGGGTTGTCAAGACATGCCGGGCTTGGATGCAAATGCTACTGTTCACAAGTTGGCTGTTTTAAAAGGTGTAAGGCCAATAAAGCAGCCTCAGTGATGCTTTTGTCCTGAGTTGACAATCCAAATAAATGTTAAGGTGGACAAGCTCACAAAGGCTAACTTCATTCATGAAGTTCAAAACCCAACTTCGTTGGCTAACATTGTCCCCATTCGAAAAAAGAATGGTCATCTCCGTATATGTGTGCATTTTAGGGATCTAAACAATACATGTCCCAAGGATGATTTCCTGCTACCAAACATCAAACTCCCAGTGGATGCCATTATGGGCTTTGGGGCTTTGTCTTTTATGGATGGTTTCTAGGGGTACTGTCAAATCAAAATGGACCCCGAAGATGAGGACTTAGCGGCATTTCGGACACCACAAGGTATATACTCCTATACAATAATGTTGTTTGGTTTGAAACATGCCGGGGACACCTACCAGAGAGCCACGACGATTATTTTTTGTGATTTCCTCTACAACCTCATTGAATTTTATGCCGCTAACTTGGTTATAAAAACAAAAGATAGAGAAAATGATCCACATGACCTAAAAAAGGTCTTTGAAAAACTTCGTCAACATCAGCTCAAGATGAACCCCTTTAAATGTGCGTTTGGAGTCACCCCAGGGAAGTTCCTCAGCTTTCTTGTTCGGAAAAAAGGAATAAAAATTGATCCTGACAAAATCAAAGCCATAATCCAAATGCCCCCTCCGAGAAATTTAAGGGAATTGCGAGGATTACAAGGAACGGTGGCTTACATAAGGCGGTTCATTTCAAATTTATTCGGCAGGGGTCAACCTTTCACAAGGCTCTTGAAAAAGGACACGCCGTTCATTTGGGATCGAACTTGTCAAAATGCTTTTGAAAGCATCAAACAGAACCTAACAAAGCCACCTATCCAAATAGCTCTAGTACAAGGAAGACCCCTAACTTTATACACAGCAGCCCTTGAACAGTCTTTAGGGGCCATGCTGGCTCAACGTACTAATGAAGGGAAAGAAAATGCCTTGTACTATATTAGTCGGACAATGGTGGGTGTAGAAGTGAATTACTCTTCAACGGAAATTTTTTTTTGCCTTGTCTTGGTTTTCGCCTTTCAAAAGTTACAACACTACCTCTTGTCCCATCAAATCATTTTAATCTCGAAGGCAGACCCATTAAGATATATATATTATCTAAGCATATGCTATCAGGGAGATTGGCCAAATGGGCTATGCTTTTGGCCCAAATGAAGAACTACCTGATGATTTGCCAAATGTTGAGGTTATGCTTGCTAAAATTAAAACTTGGCAGTTATATTTTGATGGGGCAGCAAGGAGTCGGGGAGCCAGAGTAGAGATTGTGTCAGTCACACCATCAGGAGGGCTTATCCCTTATTCATTCTCTCTCCTCAAGATCTGTTTATATAATATGGCCAAATATGAGGCACTCATCATTGGCCTTGAATTGGCCCTTGTAATGCGTATTGACCAGTTTGAAGTATTCGGTGATTCTCAGTAAATCATCCGACAAATACATGGCCAATACGAAGTAAGAAATGCCAAATTAGTGCCTCTTTACCAAAGGGCAAGAAGCCTTATGAACCAATTCCTTTAAGTACAAGTAAACCATGTGCCAAGGTCAGAGAATGATAAAGCAGATGCCTTAGCAAAGTTGGTTGCTTCACTAACACTCCCTAATGAAAGGGAAATTCAAATAACAATCGGGGAATGTCATTTGTTGGCCCTCAGCCTTAGACCACTTTGATGAAATAGAAGAAATAAATATGGCCTCGGTTTTTGAGGTCAAAGAAGAAGTAAATTGGAGATAACCTCTCATTGAGTACATTCAATATGGCATCTTACCCCCTGATCCAAAGAGAAGAGTAGATATAAAATGATGAGCACTAAGGTTTACAGTTAAAAACAACGCCTTATATCGAATGGCTTTCGAAGGGGTGTTGCTCAGATGCTTGTCAAGAGAGAAGGCTACCTATGTCCTAAATCAAGTTAATGCCAGGGTATGTGGTGCTCACCAGGCAGGTTCAAAACTTGCTGACCAAATCAAACAGTTGGGCTATTATTGGCCAACTATGGTCCAAGATGAAATAAAATTTACCAAAGCATGTCAAGGTTATCAAATACATGGTGAGTTCATTCGTCAACCACCATAATTACTTTATCCAAGCATGTTATCTTGGCCCTCCCATACATGGGGACTAGATGTCATAGGGCCTTTCAAATCTTCCTCCTCTCGTGGCCATGTGTTCATTTTAGTAGCCACATATTACTTTTCAGAGTGGGTTGAGGCCATTCCGTTAAGAGAAGTGGGGGCAAAGCAAGTCGCTGATTTCATCAGGACTCATCTCATTTACAGATATGAAGTACCACACAACATCATTTCAGACAATGCCCTCTACTTTAAAATCAAGTGATGATAAGGTTTGCTGGGAAATATAAGTTCAAACACAACTTCTCATCAAGTTACAATCCATCGTTAAATGGCCAAGCTGAAGCATTCAATAAAGTGCTTTGCAAGATTCTAAAGAAAATTGTTTCAAGATCGAGAAGGGATTGGCATGAATGATTACCAGAAGCTTTATGGGCTTATCGAAGCACCGGTCGAACTGCAACTGGTTATACAACCTACAACTTGGTGTTCGGTTTAGAAGTTGTGCTACCCCTTAAGGTGCAACTACCCTCCCTAAGAGTGGCCATGCAATTCACTGACCCAGATGAAAATGGTTAAGTCAGATTGGCCAAACTGGAAGCATTAGATGAGAGTTGGTTAATGGCCCAACAAAGGCTTGAAATTTACGAAGCTCAAATGGCTGGTGCATTCAACAGGCGAGTCAAGTTTCGCTCATTTGGCGTTGGTGATTTGGTCTTAACAATAAGGAGACCTATTGTCATCAATCAAAAGACACAAGGAAAATTTGAGTCCAAATGGAAGGGCCCCTATGTATTCACCAAGGTCTTTCCCAAGGGGTCATATGAGCTCTAAAATCATGATAAACAAATAGTATATCCTTGTGTCAATGGCATATTTGTAAAGAAATTCTTTACTTGAAGTTTTTGGACAGTTAAATTACAGTGAACTACGAAAGGCTTGATCCCTCAAAAAGGGGGTACGTAGGGAATTCAACTTCAAATTGGATGCAGCCACAAAAATAAATAAATTCCCTCTTCCTCTGCATCTTATGTATTAAATGGTCATGTGATGTTTATAGTGAGGATCATTTATTGTGTAATTATTTTGATTTTTATTAAGGAGGTAAAGGAACTAGAAAACAAAAGGAAGAATGAGGGGGGAAAAAAAAGAAAAGGAAAGGAAAGAGATGTTTAGGCTTTATTGCAATAGCATAAATAGTACAATATAAAATGGACTAAAGGCGGGAGATATAAATGCAAAAGGATTAAAAAAACTCTAAACATTATTAAAGGAGATTACATAGCCAATCAAAATCTTCAGATGCTCCTTCTCCTTCTGCAAATCCTGCAGCTTGGAGCAGTCAAGTCCTCTTTTACCTGTTCCGCTTGCCTTTTCTTCAAATCTAGAGAGAATTTCATCTTTCTCTCTACTTCAATTAAACTCTACTACTGGATGGTCAAGTCCTCTCGCATTTTGTGAACCCGCTCCTCCTCCCTCAAAACCCCCTGCTCCTTAACCTGAAGTTTTGAAGCTTCATTAGATAAGTTATTCAGCTGACCTTCAATGTGAGCAATTTCAGAACAACAAGTGAGATCTTGGTCAGAAAAAGCTTTAACTCGATCAATGTCCACTAATTCTTCGATCTTTGCAGCAGTCTCAACTACGCCGAATATCTCCTCTATCTTGGAAGAAAGCCAAAAAATTTCTATTGTACTAAGCTTATAGATGTCAATCATGGAGCGAAGTGCACTCAAGGATTGAGAAACTTGTGGTTTGCTAACTAACAAGTCCCTGGCAGACCCATGATTAGAAATAATACTAATGATCACCTCTGCTCCTTACAGAATGCTCTTTCGAACCCAATCTTCCTTCAAGTTGCCAAAAAGACTCGCTAAAGAAGTAGGGATGCTTTGAATAGGCATGGCTTCAGCCAAGTAATTAGAAGTGTCAGGCGCACGAATGATAGCAGTTACTACTGCATCAGGGTGCACTACTGCAGCAAAAGGTGCTTCATATAGACATACTTCTATTTTTTTTCAAAGTTTCCTGTTCAGTGGAAGTGTCCAAGTCTGCGATAGGCAAATCCTCAAATCCTGCGCCGTTCCCATGTTATGATCATCGGAATGATCAGGATGCTCGTAACGAGCCCTCTTGAAGTTTATCTCGATGGTTGATTGATCACGAGAATTTGCCAGGGTAGGTGATTGATCATCGGGGATCCTTCTATTCTTCCTTTTTTGTAGCCTTTTGTTGCCTCCAGAAACCTTGTTTTTTCCTTTTTCAGAGGATGATACTGAAGGTTTCTCCTTGGTACAACTGTCGCCCATAACTCTCGAAATTTCAACAGCTCCAGGAACAAACTCAGAGAGGGTGTAGGTGATCAATAATGTAAACAGTTTCCCTCAAAAGCTCCTTCTTCTTCATTGTTGGCTAGGAAACCTTTTCAACTGACTGACTTAAATAAGTTTTTGGCATGAACAAATACTCCCACACCAAGATTTTGCTCGTCCTCGAGTAAAATAAACTAAGCTAACTAAAAATGAAAAATAAGGAAAACAAAATCCAAACTCACTGTCGTAGGAATCACGATTGCATTTAGAGTATGCAACAAGCCCTTTAAACCCCTTGGACTCCCAAGTAGACGAGTGGGGTCTCGTGAGGGTTTCAAAGTGAAAATACCCACAAAATTATTCCAAAAATAAAAGAAAATCTTTTTGGGGTTTTTCAAAACTGATATGTACAAAATTTGGAAAAAATATGCACAAATCCCAATCAGCTAAATCACCCATGTACTCAGTCATTAACCTGTATATACATAAAACGTACTTCAAAGCCCTCTAGCCTCCAAAATGACATCATAGAACTAATTTTTCACCCCCTCAAAAATCATCAACATTTCTGGCGCCGTTGCCGGGGACGGTGGCATGAGATTTGGTCATCCTTTCGTTTTCATAGCTACTCTCTTTCGTACTTTGTTTTGTTGATTTCATTAGAAGTTGTGAGTTGATTAATTAGTTGATGTCATTTATTTTGGTTGATTTCTCTAATTTTGGTATCAATCGTTACTTAGTTTAGTCATTTTTTTGAAAAAAAATTCAAAAATCCAAAAAAATGGAAAAACCCCAAAATCCAAAAACATTTGAAAAACCTTCAAAAATCACAAAAAAATTGAAAAAGCTTAAAATCCAAAAAAAAATTCAAAAAAAATTCAAAAAATCCAAAAAAATTTAGAAAATTCAAAAACCCAAAAAAATTGAAAAATTGAAAATCCAAAAAAATTGAAATTTGTTTTTGAAAAACTTCAAAATTTTCAAAATGCCAGTTTTCAATTTCCCGCAATTTGAGCGCGAACCTTTTTGGAATTATTTTTCGAGGCTTAGTGATTATCGTGCTCAACTGAATCGTAATTTTGAAAAATGGAAAATTTGTGAGGTCATTCTTGAGGGTCTACACATTGAGTCAAGGAGTTATATCGATTCAATTTTTCCTAGAGGTTTAAGAGAATTGTTATCTAAAACTCCAAATGAAGTTTGTGAGTTCTTTGAAAAATTAGCTTGGGAAACCTATACGGTTGAACAAGCTAACGAGCCTTTTAGATATCGGACTCATGGAGAGTATGATTTCCATGCTAATTCTTACCCTTCAGACCACTTTGTGAATTCCTTTGACCCATGAAACTCTTATATGCCTCCTGTTTTGTGCGATTATTGTGAATCCCCTGATCATGATGCTTACGCTTGTCCTTTCGTGATTACATTGATGCTACAAGTGCAAGCTTTGAAAAGAAAATTAATGATATGACTGATCAAATGCTAGAGACTATGAAAATAAGAATTGCTGAATATTCTCAATGTTTTAACCAGATTAGGGAGACTTCTAGTGAGATTGATTCTAGTTTAGGATCTCTTAAACTTGACATTAATCTCTATGATGATTTTAAACCTTCTTATTCTGCTAGGCCTGATTTGAATGAAAACTTACCTAGTTTAGAACAAGAAAGGGACCTCCCTAAGTCTCTATCAACAGACCTTGCACCCTTCACTAGCTCACCTAAGGGCATCACTGATGAACAATCTGATTTGGTTAGTGAGCTAGATATTAGCTTCGCACCTGCAGTTAAGCTTCATGATTTAGATAATTCAAAAGATATTTCACAGGAGGTACATGATGAGATACTTGAACTCACTATTTTTGACTTTGATGATGATATTCTTTGTGTAGAATATGAATCTTTTTCATGTGTGCTTGATGCTACTGAAGGTTTTGATGTGGGTTTTCATGTTGAATTTGAATCATTCTCTTTTGATCACACCATTCCTGACCTTATGTTTAAATCAGATAATAATATTCTGCATATTGAATATGAATCTTTTTGTGAGTTTGATGTCGATATGAGTTTGAGTAAGGATTCTTTTGGTGAGTATGAATCATTTTCTGTTGATCCTATTCAAACAGACCTCCTTTTTTATTATTGCAAGTCTGATTATGTTGAGTCTGAGATCATTGTTGCTAAGAACTTTAATTTAAACCAGACTCTTGTGCTTTTTGATATTAACACACTTGTGAAAATTGTATCCTCCATTTTGCCTAGATCGCTCGTTTATGCTAACATAGTTTCTAGGCCTGTGACCTCACCACTGGTTCATTCTGAGTATGTTCATTTCCTTTCTGATTGGGTCCCATTGTTTGATAAGTCGAAACGGGCCCTTACCTATGCTTTCTTGGCTATATGGATGTACTCAATCTGGTTCCAACTCACTGTTTTTCATTGTCACTATACTATTGAGAGTTGGGCTTCTGGGTTTGATAAGCTGTTGCATGCTTTAACGAGTTTTGATTTCAATAGCACTTTTTTAGCTTAATATGGAGTGGATTATGCTCCGTAAGCTTTATAGTTTGGGTACAATCTGTACCCAACCTGGTATGATCATTCCAACTTTTTTTTTCTTTTCCATTTCTTTTCTTTTTTGTACTTAGTTGTAAATATTTAGGATTGTGAATATGTGTGTTTGCTTTGGTTTTAGTTTCGATTTTGGCTTTCTTTTGTGATTTCGTTTTTCTTGGCTTTTGCAAATATGTGTGTGTTTTGTTTTGTTTTGTTTCTAGTTTTGTTTTTGTTTTTGGTGGCGTTCTAGTTGTATATATATGGTTTTATGGTTGTTTAGCTGATGAGCTTGCTCTTTAGTGCCTTAATTCCCACAATGAAGACATTGTGAAGTTTTGGTGTAGGGGTAAGGTGCCCATTTTTTTTGAAAATTTTTGACGATTTTTGTTCTTTTTTGGGGATGTGTGCACCTTTTCTGATTATTTTGAATCCCCTGTGCTTTAGTCGTTAGCTTGTATATAAATAGGATGTGCATGATAAGTCTTTGACCTCAAATTTGATATTCTAAGTCCTAATTCTAACTCCAGTTGTTCATTATGGGTTGTGTAATCCAGTCCTTATTTATTCCTTCATCATTATCTTTAGGTATTAGGTTTCCATGAATGATTCTCCCACTAACTTGTGACATGATTACTTTGAAAAAAATTGAAAAAAAATTGTATTATGAATAAAGAAAGAAAAAGAATAAAATTTGGAATGACAAGTATCCCTTTGAGACATGCGCTACTGGGCGTTACCCTTTGAGGTACGTGTTACTGGGTGTTACCCTTTGAGGCAATATTGCTACTGGGAAAGCTTGCTTCCAAAGTCAGTATAATAATAACGTAGTTGTGTCAACCAAGTGGGATTGAGTCTAATTCTGGTAAATCTAAGCTCTGAGATGATGATACACTTGCACACGAGCACTGGGATGGATTCAAAATCTTGATGTTCAATGGGGTGAAAAATTAGTGCTCTGATGTCATTTAGGAGGCTAGAGGGTTTTAAAGTACATTTTATGTATATACAGGTTAATGAATGAGTACATGGGTGATTTAGCTGATTAGGATTTGCGCATATTTTTCCCAAATTTTGTACATATCAGTTTTGAAAAAACCCAAAAATATTTTCTTTTATTTTTGGAATAATTTTGTGGGTATTTTCACTTTGAAACCCTCAGAAGACCTCACTCGTCCACTTGGGAGTCCAAGGGGTTTAAAGGGCTTCTTGCATACGCTAAATGCAATCGTGATTCCTACGATAATGAGTTAGAATTTTCTTTTACTTATTTTTCATTTTTAGTTAACTTAGTTTATTTTCCTCGAGGATGAGCAAAATCTTGGTGTAGAAGTATTTGTTCATGCCAAAAATAAGCTATTTTTAAGGTACCTTTAAACCTATGTTTATGCTCGTTTTAATCGTATTTTTAAGGTTTTTAACTGATTTTATTTTATTTTGCATATTTTTAATAAATGTGAAAAAATGGCCAAAAAGGCGAAGAAAATGGCAAAAAAAGGTCAAGAATAGAGAACCGACCCAAAATTGTCAAAAACCGATCCAAATTACCCTGAACCGGCCCAAAAACAGAGTTGAACGGGTTCAGAGGAAAAAACCGGTCCAAAGCAAGTGAACCCGGTCCAGCCTCTCCAGCCCGCCATGTGCGATTCATGTGACCTCGCCTTATCCCCCCTTCCTTCTTCTTCCCCTTCACTTTCTCTCTCCTCATTCGACCCCCAGACCCCGAAACCCAGAACTCGACCCTCATCTCTCTATTCCTTATCTCTTCTCTCTCCTGCAAAACCAGCCCACAGAAACTTCCAATCCCAAACCTTACTTTCCCCTTATTTGTTTGCGATTTCTACTATGCACGCTACATGCTCGATGAATTGCTCGAAAGAGCATTCATCCATCTTTACTAGCGTTTAGGGGAATGTTTAGATACAAAACCTTTACTTAGTGTGACTTAGTAGACAATTAGGGTTTTAGTATGAAAATAATTAAGATTCTAATTGGGATTCGAGATTGTAAATCTTGTAATCCTTCGACTTTTAGTCCCATGAGAATAGGTGATTAAAGTTGTAGGATTAGTCTTCGACCCTTGAGAGAGAGAGAGAAGATGGGCTTAACTGACGATCTATCCACTCGTAATGCATTTTGGGTTTGTTTGGCGAGGTTAATAATTGATTCACTGGCATAGTCGTGCTGTTAATTCCAACCTAGGTGCTTCTCATTCTGTTGTTTATTTCACTACTTAGTCGCTAGAATTTCCCTTAGTTCAATTCTCAATCAATGATTGTGATCGCTTAGATTAGGTAATCTAATTAGTTCTAGTAATTGAAACCAAGTTCCCTGTGGAATACAGCCTGTACTTGTCGTGTGCTACCTACAGCTACACCGTGCACTTGCGGTACAAATTTAAGACGAACAAGTTTTTGGCGCTGTTGCCGGGGAACTTATGCCTTCCAATATTAGAACCAATTCGAATACTCTAGACTAGGCTTTTCTTTTGCTTTCCTTTTCTTGTTTTAGTTTAACATTCATTCTTCCTATTCTTGCTAGAAACTGTTTATGTCGTGGTAGTGTTTGCTTTTATATGGGGAGGAGGAGTCAAAGGGATCAAGAGCTTATCCCATTGGATCCTGAGATAGAAGCAGCACACGCAGACGCAGCGGACAAGCGAGAAGGAGGAAGGCAGAAGCAGCGATGATAAGGCAAGACCAGAGGGTGTTGCATGATTACGTCCTGCCACAAGTGTCGGGTATCACATCGTCTATTGTGAACCCGACAGTTGAAGCCAATAACTTCGAACTCAGTCCCGCGCTCATCACCTTCGTGGAGCGGGACAAGTTCGACGGTCACCCCTAGGACAACCCCAACGTGCACCTTCACAAATTCCTTGTGAAGTGTGACACCATCAAATTCAACGGGGTGACCATCGACGCGATTCGACTGAGACTCTTCCCATTCTCACTGAAGGATAGAGCCAGTGACTGGCTACAAAACAAGGAGCCCAACTCGCTCACCACCTGGGAGACTCTCTCAAAGGCTTTCCTTAGCAAATACTTCCCACCTGGCAAGACTGCCAAGTTGAGGACGGACATCACATCCTTCACCCGGCAGGATGGGGAGTCCCTGTATGAGGCCTGGGAGAGGTTTAAAGACCTTTAGCGGTAATGTCCCCACCATGGAGTTCCTGACTGGCTCCTAATCCAAACCTTCTACAATGGGTTGGAGTGGTCAGTGAAAATTTCTGTTGATGCCACAGCGGGGGGTACTCTCATGGGCAAGTCTATTGAAGCGACGAAGGCATTGTTGGAAAAGATGGCTTCTAACAATTATTACTGGTCGAGTGAGAAAGCCACCCCCAAGAAGGGCGGTGGAAGACATGAGGTGGATGTTGTGACACTCCTGGCCAGCAGGGTGGATGCCCTAGCATAGCGATTGGATAGAATGACTACCCCATCAGTCATTTCTGCGGGGTCATCAATGGGGGCCTATGCGTATTGTGAAGCCTGTGGTGTACAGGGTCATAAATCCATTGAGTGTTACAATACTCCTCCTAGCATTGAACTCGTCAACGCTTTCCATAGCTACAACCCTCCACCACAAAATAACCCCCACCCCACCACTTATAGCCAGGGTTGGAAGAGTCACCCAAATTCTCTTCACAAGAACCCCAACCCTCACCCCCAGAGTCCTATCCAGCCACTCGGTTTCCACAACAGAGCTCCATACAATCCTCCACCCCCTCCACCTCCTCAACCCACATCACATCTGGAGAGTCTTATAGAGCGCTGCATAGCGACTTAGACCAAGACTAATGAAAGTTTTGGTGAATCGATCAATTTAGTGACCTCCAGGCTCGATGCTATGACTGCCCATCATAAGACAATGAATGCCTAGATCGCTTGGACCGCTCAATAGGTGAGCCACCTATCTCGGCCTCAGAGTCATCTCCCAAGCTAGCCTGAGACTAACCCCCGAGGTGACGCCAATGCCATCTCCATGAAGGGAGAGGGGTTAGAAGAGAGCCCGGTGATGGTTCTCCAGGAGGTAGCTCCAGTTTCCGTTTCTGCAGAAACAGAGGGGAAGAAGATAGAAGAGAATCTGAGTTCTGTTGGGGACCCTAGTCCTCCACCTCCCGCCTGTACTTACTAGCCCCCAGTGCCTTTCCCTCATATGGTCGAAGCTATCTCAGCTTGAACCTAGATTTGTGCGATTCCTAGATACCCTACGCCGAATCTATGTCAGTAGCCCCCTCCTGGAAGCTTTCAAGGACGCACCTGTTCATTTAAAGTTTTTGATAGAGCTCATGTCCAAGAAATGAGCGCCTGGGGAAGCTTTAGTGGCTCCCATCGACGGGTCCTGTAGCGCGTTCTTACAGAGGCGATCCCCGTCAAAATTGTAGTATCCTGGCAGTTTCTCTATCCCATGTTGCATAAGGGATATGCAGATCGAGAGAGCCCTTTGTGATTTGGGCACCAGCATGAGCCTCATGTCACTCTCTCTCTGCAAGAAGCTGCAACTAAAGGACCTCACGCCCACCAGCATGACTATTCAGCTAGCAGATTGCTCCACCAGGCAACCTGTCGGCATTCTAGAGGATGTCCCAGTCCAAGTGCGCAAGTTCCTCGTCCCCTGTGATTTTTTCGTTCTTGACATGGATGAAGACTTCCCGGCCCTACTCATCTTAACTCGGCCATTCCTTGCAACCGCAGGGGGCGGTGATTGATGTGCAAATAGGCACAATGTCCTTCACTATATGAGAGGATAGCGTAAATTTCAGTTTCCCTCCTCCCGCACCGCCTTCAGCGCCTGTCCTCCCTTCACCTTTTGAGGAGCCTATCCCTCTTTCCCCATTTGATGTTTTTTCGGGGGTTGAGATATTTGATGAAAAAAGGGGACCTCACATACTGCTTGGTCTTCTACTTTTTCTACAGCCGTCCCAATTCGTTTCGCAACCGCTTCTGCTTGTACTAGGGCGGTAGAGGATCCCACTTCACATTTCACCTCCCCCAAGCCACCTCCCGCATCATTACCGTCTACTATTTGGAGGCAAGGGTCAAGCTAAGGACCTTAAACAAGCGCTTTTTGGGAGGCAACCCAAGCATTTACCTGCTTTTGAAAAAAAAAACAAAAAGGATGTTTTTCTTTCCCGCCCTTTTTCCCCTAGCCGCTATTGGTTCTACCTTTCTCTTGGCTTTCCCTTTGTCCTTTTCATTGAGGACGATGAAAGTCTCAAGCATGGGGGGTTCGCTTATAGCTCTTTGGGTAAAATTATGGACGACGCGGGATGAATAACGTCACTTGCATTCGCATCATATAGATAGGACTTCATATAGTTTCACTAGATTGTTTTTACATTCTTCCTTTAATAGAAAATATAGTTTAGAGCATATAGGTCAGATTTTGCATCTCAAAAGGAGAAGTGATCGAGCTAAGCATCCCTAAAACTTCCAGGTACTACTTCTTGTCCTTCTCTTCGTTTCTTCTTATATCCTTTACCGTTTTCTTAGTTAAATTTATTGCTTTTTAATAAATGTATGAGAAAACCCCTCTTATGAAGAGAACACAAGGGGTGATGATTGATTGATCTGGTTGAGTTGTGTGTTGAAGTGTGGCCTGTTATGGTGTGAACTTTTATGAATTACGCTCTAACATTACCATCTGTATTTTCCCTATCCTATGTTGTATGTCATATTGCCTTTGAGATTCAAGTGACTTGGCTTGATTGACCTCGATAAGTGGGACATACCTTGGAGTAAGTTGTTGGACTGTGGTAGACTTACATGTGAGACTTTGAGCCTAATGACTATTCATTACATATAATCTCGTACTTTTCTTCATGTGTGACTCATCCAGGATTGCATCTCTAGAACTTGGTCTTGTTCTCTTTGAAATCACATTTAGCATGTGCATGTGTCAATATGATTGAGGCAATTTTTGTTTTATTTAGCTACATGAGCCAAAAAGCTACCGATTAATATGTACTACCCTCTTTGCTAGCCCTTTGTGCCTTTCCCCTTTTCTTTGTTGTTGTCCCCTACACACTACACACTTGGCCTATCGATATTCTCTATATCCTTGTCAAGGTCTAGTGGAGCAACACTTCCATGTTGAGTTGGGTTAGCTTCGAAGGTTAGTTTACGTTGGGTACGTTATTAATGGCTTATTTGGGGGGGTTCATGATTCACGTTTATGTTTCCCATGCCATTCACATGCCTTTCTCCTTCCAAAGAAAAGAAATAGAATTGATGAAAAAAAAAGAGGAAGCCAAGAAAAAGATAAGAAAACGGAAAGGAAAAGAAAAGAAAGAAATAGAAAAGTTGTGAATAATGTGCTTGGCATGAGGGTAATGCGATAAGATTGCTTAACTCCTCCCTCGAAGTTTTTGTGGGGTTTGTTGCTCAATTTTCAATTGTGGTGTGAAGTTGTTGTTCCGACATTAGTTGTGGAAGTGTTTTTTTTTGCTCCCTAGCCTTTTGACTATTAGCTCCACTCTTCCCAAATTTATTCCACTTCTCACCCTTTACCTTTGGCCCCATTACATCCTTTCTACAAGCCCTCATGATTGGCATATTGCACTTTGCATTAGGTGGTGGAGAATCGAGAACTCTATCAAGCTTATAGTACTTTGCTTGATTGGATGGAGTATTGAGTGCACCCTTGTTACATATTCTAAACACATTGAGGGAAGTGTTCCACTTTATCCTAAAAGTGAGGTTTTACCGGTCTCGCTTACTCAGCACTTATTGAGGAAGGTCTTGTCTTGCTATGTGCTTCAATGTTGGGGTGATTGATGTATTGCATTTGGGTAGGATGATTTGTGAATGGTAATGCATGAGTCTCGTTTAGGATGTTTCACACTTTAAATCGGCCACCTCTAATGCATAGTTTATCCTGGAGTATTGATCATTCATCTCTTGCCTGAGGAGGAGTGTGGACAGAGGTTTATCTCCCTTTTTGGTGTTCCATGAGCTAGTCTTGCTTGGGGATAAACAAGAGATAAACATGGGGGAAGTGATAAACCTCTATTTTGACCCTATTTTAGCCCATATTTGACTTCTTTTCTTCCGCATTTTCACGTTTGATCACGTTAAGAAAGGGTCAAATCAGCCTCCTTTAGCATACATTTTACTTACATCTTTCTGTATTTTCAGGAACTTTGTCGAAGAAACCAAAAGATGGAAGAAAGGAGTGCTAAGGAGGCAAGTTTAAAGCCGCAAAAAATGCCGTCCAACGTCACACAGAAGTCCCAAGGATTAAGCACGGGTAGCACAGCCGAGTCACTGCACAACTGGCACAACCAGCCAACCAACCACGTGGCACGACCGTGCCAAGTGGCACGGTCTGGCTGTGCCATGTGGCCAGCCCAGGCCGGTTGTGCCAGTTATTTGGCATGGGCCCACCGTTCCTCGAGGCACGATCGTACCTCCCCTGTCCTGCGTCGCGACTTAAATTTTCTCCGGGGTTGTTTTGTGAATTATTCAGTTTTCTTTTCTCATACTTCATTTTAGGCGATTTTTAGGTTTTGCTTGAGAGGTCGCTTCATGCTTTTGGATTACGCTATTGGATTGAAGTTTATTCTACCTTTAATTCATTCGATAAATTCCAGGTTCTCTCTCTCAATTTTTCCCTTCCCCTGTTCTTGATTATTTTAGGGTTTGGTTGTCATGATTATTGAATTGAATGTTGCAATTGTTTTTATGAAGATGATTTTAGGCTAAATCCCCCAACTTGGGTTGGGATTAATGCTGACTATGTGTTGTTGAATTATGGATTGGCCCCAAACCTTACTTTCCCCTTATTTGTTTGCGATTTCTACTATGCATTCTACATGCTTGATGAATTGCTTGAAAGAGCATTCATCCATCTTTACTAGCGTTTAGGGGAATGTTTAGATATGAAACCTTTACTTAGTATGACTTAGTAGACAATTAGGGTTTTAGTATGAAAATAATTAAGATTCTAATTGGGATTCGAGATTGTAAATCTTGTAATTCTTCGACTTTTAGTCCCATGAGAATAGGTGACTAAAGTTGTAGGATTAGTCTTCGACCCTTGAGAGAGGGAGGAGATGGGCTTAACTGATGATCTATCCACTCATAATGCATGTTTGGGTTTGTTTGGCGGGGTTAATAATTGATTCACTGGCATAGTCATGCTGTTAATTCCAACTTAGGTGCTTCTCATTCTGTTGTTTATTTCACTACTTAGTTGTTAGAATTTTCCTTAGTTCAATTCCCAATCAACGATTGTGATCGCCTAGATTGGGTAATCTAATTAGTTCTAGTAATTAAAACCAAGTTCCCTGTGGAATACGACCCGTACTTGCCATGTGCTAACTACAGCTGCACCGTGCACTTGTGTACAAATTTAAGGCGAACACCTTTAACTACCATATATTAACGACCACACATAAAAATTGTCGTTAAATGAAATTAGGAAGAGACAATTTTTTTTTTGTTTTTTAGGACAGGGAGAAGGCAATATTAGGAAGAGGAAAAAATGTAAATTTTAAAAATAAATAACAATTCCCTCCTAAATGAAAATTGTTAAAGGTGACATTGAATAATAAAATGAAAAAGAAGAGTAAACAAATTTATTGCCTCATATACCCTATTCTCAGGGAATAGAACACTCTAGATAAACCCTAACCGTTCTTCATTCTTATACTGCCCTGTTCTAGATCGCCACACAACATCATCCAAAATTTTTGGCTAATGGCTATGGTTTCTGCCTCGACACTGCCTAAAATCACTCCTAATTGATGTCGTTGTTATGTTAGTGAAATCCTTCTCTGTCTCTGTTTCTCCATTCTCACTTTGGTTTTCCTCTTTCTTGCCCGTTGTGGCTGAATTGCACTGTAGAGCCAGTGATCAAATTCTTGTAGAGTTGTAATTAGTCTTAGTAGGAATAGAATTTGCCCATCTTCAATTTTTATCCCAACGTGGGAGACCTATCTAAATCCTCGTATTTGTAAGATGTATGCCTTCCTTCACAAATCTCTATATTCCTTTATTTGTAATCAAAATTAAATGTTTATTCTTTTCCATTGACTTCGACCGCATCAGATAGTTGTTACTCTAACTGCACTTGTGATGATTATCTTTCGTTGTTGAAGAATGTGACGACGGATTGCCACTGTTAAGCAAAAGAAGGTCTGGGACTGTCTCATGGTTGATAAGACTGTCACTGACATAATTCTGGTGATTTTTCCATCTAAACTTTTCATCAATGTTTTCCTTTTTAATTTTCTAGCTCTAAAGTCATATTGTTTTTAGTTTTTGGCTTGGTAGTTAGAAGCATTTGGTTATCTTTGTGTTTAGACAAATGGGTGATTTTAACTAACAAATGATGATTGATTCCAAGTTAGGGACCAAAATCGTCCATCTTGCTAGTGTAACTTGTGTTTTAATGTCAATGTGTTAAGCTTCATGTGGTGAAATTTCCTATTACTCGCTTTTATAACTAGCATATTGGTATTTGAGTTTAGACATTGTTTATTTGATTATAATTTTTACAGCAACACAATTATGTTAAGTTTGCTTAAGGAATTGTTCAATCATTGTTTTATACTCCATCATTTTGAGGGATAAAAATCTAACTACTCAATTACACACGGATCATGGTAAATGATCTCAATGCTTTCACTAGTACTTGCAAAACATCCCAGGAATATCAAGGCAGCTCAGTGTCTTATTGGTACAGACACATCTGCCTTCATGTCTAAAATGTTAATATGAAATACATGACTATTATTAGCTTGTTTTTCTTTTTCTGTTGGAAGATGGCAATTGAGCACTAAGAAACTACTTGGGATTCGTATGATGTTTTGTAAGTTTCAGAGTTATTCATGTGCTTGATTCTTAAGGTTCAATTGTTCTATATTTTGGGTTGTTTCTATAGATCTATATCGCTCTAAATGTACTATTCAGTATAATGAACAATAGGTGTCATAAAGGAGACTCGTTTTATGGAAAATCTAGGATCATGATCATAGTTCTTCTTGTTTCACTGTACATCTACATTGAAGAATTAGAAATGACTGATATGCAATAAGTTCTAAACCACTGTGGAACTTCACCCTCAAGAAAACAAGAGTCATACACATAGGACAAGAATGATCATGTTGAAATTAGTTTGGTGGCAGATTGGATATGACATTCTTTTGTTCAGTTGTCCTTTCTTCGAAAATATATGCTTAATTTTCCTTTTTGCTTCTCCTACTCTTGTCTCCAGGCTAGTTATGAACTTCGGAGTGGTGAAGCCCTTAAAGCTATGCATGTAATTAAGCTACTTATATATTTATTGTTTTATTTTCAATTTGGTTTTTTATAGTTGTTGCGTATCCATTTTGGGTTGAAGAGCATTTAGTTAAGGTAGAGTTGCCAACTCATCTTTTAAATTTTGGGGAAGGGGGTAGGCTTATGTCACCTCTAGTTTAAAACGATTCTAATTTGGTGATTGTATATTACTATATTGGTAGATTAATATAATTTCACTCTCCCCCTCTTATTTCCAAATACCTAAACACAGTGAAGTGTATGTCTATTAATACACTTTCCTTGCAACTTATATCTTCCTTAACTTATATTTGGATCATGTGTTGGCATTTGTAAGGACTAGCCTTAGAAACGAAGACTTCATCAATCACGTGAAATGTTTATCATGTTTCATATCATGAACATATCGGTGAGGCTTTTGGTCCTACAAGTTCATTTTATAGATGTTTTGGCTCCTTTCATTAGTACTTCATTTGGCTGTTGTTTTTCCCTTCACATTGACAGCTCTACATATATTAGGTTCCTTTCTATTCTCTTTCTCACTACTTCCTACATCTTTCTTTGAGCTTTATTCGTTTCCCATTGCCTTTATATTCATGCTAGGATTGTGGTGCTATCTACTTTAGTGGCTGATCTTTGTATTTTTTATCCTTTTTTTGTGTAGGTGACCGAAGACCTTGGATTGTGACTTTGCAACTTCACTTGTTTTTAGGAATGTTATTTTTGTAATTTTTGAGTTTATAATTTTAGGGATAAATTCTTAAGTAATTTTGTTTGTTATTTTATATTCAACTTAATATTATAGCATGTATTATTAGATTCAGCTCAAGAATATGTATGAAATTCTTATTTGTCTCATACTTTTATCATCTTAGCCTCATTTTTAAATTATTTCATTAAGTCAATTGTGATAGATTGATAGCAGGCTTGAATGGATGCTCATATTTTTTTAAAAATAATGCAATGTAAAAAAATTGGTGGGTAGCCTTGTCAAAATTTTTGGTTGTAATGATGAGCATATCCCTTATAACAACCAGCTCTAAGAAATAACAATGAAACAAATTTGTTGTTACTGAAATGTAGCAAGTGGATGTATATTTTTTACAATGAATCATTTGGCTGTTATTGCTAGTTCATTGTTATTAACAAACTAATAGCGACCAGAACTTGGGTTGTCATTATCGATAATGACGATGAAAATTTTCAAGTCGTCTTGGAAAGTACTAACGATGGGACTATTAACGACGAACAACGATCAACTTTTATTTTTTAAAAGTTTTAAGGACGAAAAAATAGACTTTTAATGATGATATTTTTTGTCGTTAGAGGTCCTTTTTCTAGTAGTGAAAGGTGATGAAGAGGGTGAATGAGGTGATGGAAATGAAACAGATAAAGAACAAAGAGATATACATTTATATGATGATGATGACGACAATGATGTTGAGAATGATGACGAGGTTGGGCGTGAGGAACATGATGGAGATGATGTAGACAATTAAATGCTTATGAATTGTTTTATATTTCAGTACTTACCATCATTGTTAATGCAAATGTGTATGAATGTGCTTTTATTATATGTGTTAATTTTGAAACATGATGTTCTAACTATTGTGGTGTGTGACTAAATTGTTAATCTGTACAATTGTTATTTGCACTTTTATTTATTGTCAACTATTTTAGGTATTGGCTCCACCCTTCATCGAGGTAAGTCCTCTACTTGAGGTTGAGGACGAGGGTGCAGGAGCTCCAGCGCACATCCGAGAGCAATGGACATTGATTCACTTTCCTCCCAAACATCTCACACGCCAAGTGCTCTAGGAACAATTTCTGCTACATTTGGGGCAGTTCCTACGGGGTCTTTCACTCCCCATATCCCATACATCCCTGACCAGACATTTATTTCCCAACAATTTGCATATAATATTCCAACCAACACCCATGTTCCCAACACTGTCAACCCTACTCGCCAAACTGTTGACCCTAACACTAACTAGCCCATCAAAACATTGGAACTACCCACCAAAGACATATATTGTGCTAGATGGTAATGGGTAAGTGGTGAAATTGTTATGTGTTCAAGCATTTTGCGTAATATCACATTGATTGGATGTTTTCTGTTGAAATAGGTTTCTCCTAAATGAAGGTGTTGTTGGTGGGATTTCTTTCCAAAGCAAATATGATGTCCCTTGGCCTTCTTGGGGTAAAATGCCTAGATAAGTTAGAGATTTGTGGTTTGGAGAGTTCAAGGTAACTACAGTTACTATATGTTTAACACCTTGTATATACTTGATTCATTATTATGATATTATTTGACATATTTGTTGTTTTCTTATTTGCAGAAGTTGTTCACTTGGGATCTTATCCACGAGGATTGAGTTAGGAAAAGTTTTGAAAACAGAGGCAATGCACGTGTGAGGGACTTCCTTGACAAGGCACGGAAGTACAACAAGCAACCTGCATGGCTCGGTGATGAGCAATGGAGAGGACTCTAATAACATTGGGAAAACAAATCATACAAGAAATTATGTGAAAAAACCCAAAAAATGGGGCTTGGTGATCCAGCTAGTATGGGATCATCTCTTCACATCTGTGGCTCGATCCCTATGCATGAGCATGTTGAAACCATTATTATGTTTTGATGATAACAAACCTAAAGCAATGTTGCTCCAAACAAGACGTTTTCAAACAATGTGCTTTAACTTGTTGATTGTTGAGAACAAGTCCTGAGAACATGTTTTCAACAATGTGCTGAGAACATGTTTTCAACAATGCGCATTAACCTGTTTGTTGAATGTTGAGAACACGCCTTGAGAACAGGTCTCATACCTAATGGTTCACTCTCAAGATCACCACCTCCATGAGATGATTGAGTTGATCGTACGAGAAGCAATTCATGAACTCTAGCAAGACAAAGAACAATCCCAGCAAACAAGGTGACCTTGGTGTTCACGGCATCTATACAGATCTTGGACAAGATGACTAGTTTAAAACAAGAAGTTTGGGGTATATAGATTTTATTTATTTAGACTCTTGTTAATATGCCAATACTGAAAACACCTTATAAAACACCTCTTGAATCGGTGTTTGTGCTAAACGCTTCAGAACACCAGTTGCGAACAACCCTGTGAACAGGGTGCCTAGGGTGTTTCTGACCTAAACTGACCTTACCCGGTTATCTTTGAAAACTTATTTTCGGTTGGCCAAGATCTCCAGAATAATTCCTTAAACTCAAGATTGCTATTTTCTTGGAAAGGATAATTCTTGAAAATATTATGGGAGATTGCAAAACCTATTTTTGGAAAACTTTTAAATCGAAATGTTATCTCTTTCTCTCTCTCTCATCTCTTGGAAAGCTTTTCAAAATACCTTCACAAGATTTTCCACGATTATTATGGCTAAAAATAATCTTCTTAGAATGCTATAATTTTGGGAAGATTTTCTTGAAGAGCCGTTGGGATTTTTATTTGAAAAAGAAAATCATCTTTACCAAACTTAGTTGATTTTCTCTCCTCTCTCCCTGGTTTTTACCGTTGGTTTTTAAGCATAAAAAGGGAGAAGCATTTGAGATGAAAACACACGGACATAGACTGACACAAAGGAAAACACAAAAAGGAGAGAACACAACACAAAACGAGATTCAAAAAGGAGGTTTTCTAGAAAAATAAAAGTGCTTTGAGCTATTCTTGAGAAAAGAGAAAACCGAGACAAGTTGTGTTAAAAGTGTGTTTTCAAGATATTGGCATAATAGGATCTTCATTTGTACCTTACATCTGCTTAGTGAGAAGCACCCCAGTAAGGTGTTTTTGACCTTGATCTCAGATCAGTCAAAAGTGAGTGAGTGTGTCCTAGTCGTGTGGACTTTGGACGTGTCCAATCTGGTGAGATTTGGACGTGGTGTAATCGGCCTTGAGAAGGAGATTACGTGGTTGCAAGGTTGTAACAAGGTGTGTTACAATTGTAACGTGTTAAGCCCGGTTTAGTGAAGTGGTTAAATCCTACACGAGGTAGGTCGTGGTTTTTCACACCTCAGTTGGGCTAGAGGTGTTTTCCACGTAAAAAATTGTGTGTGCTTTAATTTCCGCATCTATCTTGATAATTTTCGCTCTTGCTACATCTGAAAACACCCTCTGCAAATAAGTCACAGAGGTGTTTGTCATATATAACGCGAAAATCAGACACCACAATTCACCCCCCCTCTTGTGGTAGGATACTCTAAGATCTGACAGAGCATAAGAGACGTCCAGTAATTAATTGTGCATCTTAGAACTTCTTCTAGTTAATTGGTTGATTGTGGTGGTTAACGTGATTTTCTGAATTTCTTTGACACGTAGAGGCAACAACTTGGGACAGAGCCAACCATTATTGAGTTATTCATCCGCACTCACAAACTTTAGGATAAAGAGGATGGACCTTGGATTAATAAGAAATCACAACAAACATATATAAGTTATTCTCGATGGTCAATCTTTATTAGTGGTTCATACACTTTTATTAAGTATGACATATTTGCAAATATTGTGACATCGTAGGAATTCTTTGAACAAGAATTTCATAACATCATCAACTCTCAAAAGACCTCAGATGGTAGTTCCAAAGATCCATCTCAATATCTTCCAAATCCAAATGAGTTGTTGGTGAAGGCCTATACGAATGAAAAGGATCATATTGACGGCATTGGAGACGAGACCATCAACATGAGCGAATCGTCCTACTTCAATCTTTCTCAGCGAACCGGTATAGTAAATTTAAACATTATTTGTATTTGAGTCATTAATAGAAAAATTGTACACAACGTCACTTTAGGATGAGTTAAGTCATTGTCACGAATGTATATTTCATATATATGGTTTTTTGCAGGTATAGGTTAGGTGTCATCCCAACAGGAGTTGAATGACTTAAGGGGTATGGTGACTAACTTGGGGGGTGAGCTTACTACGCAAGCTGAAATATATCAGATGCTCGTGGAGAAATTTAATCGATTAGAGGAGTCCAATCAAATAATGAGCCAACAAATGATGAGTAAGAATAAGCCAATGACGGCTTTTTTCTAAATGTAACAAGCTTTCGATTTGGGGTCCCAACCTCCCTTCACTAACCCCTCACAACATGATGAAGAGGATGCGGATGAGGAAAGGATGAAGAGTATGATGACACTCAACTCGATGACTGACTCCTGACTTGTTTGTTTCTTCCCTCTCTACTCCTTGCTTGTACATACATGTGCATTTCAATAAACTACACAAAGGTACCCTAACTTATGTGGAAACTATTTTAAGGCCTACTAATTTTTAAAACTAATTCTGGGGTACCTTAAAAATTGGTGTAACTATTTTTATGGCCCAATTCCGGCCCCTGGTTGAACGGAGATGTGCTTGGACGAAAATACCCTTGTTAACCACACAGTTCTTGAAGAAAACGAAAGCACTGAAATGACCTCCCAGTTACCCGAGTCTTCTCTCTTCCTCTGATTGGCTTTCCTTGGCTCTGTTGTTGTTGCATGCATAGAATTGGTGGTGAAGGAGCTTGGAAACATCATTGAAAAGAACAAGAAGGTTGGAGGTAGCTGTTGAAGGTGTGACAATGGTAAGTGAACCCTTAAATTTGGAAAATTTGCAGTTTTTTTGGATTTATTTCATGTGGGTATGCGTGATGCGAAATTACATGTGGGCATGCGTGATGCAAAATTATGAGTTTGATGTTGTGGTTTGGTTTGTTAGTGTTGTGGGTGATGTATAAACTGATCGATTTTTTGACACATTTGTCAAAAAATTTTGAGAATTTTGAGTTTTAGGGTTTTAGGAAAGGGGATTGTGATTTCTGTGAAAGAAGTAATGGTTTTGTCGATGTTGTTTAATTTGATATTTTCATGTAATTTATGTGTAAATTTTGTACTTCTTTGATATTGTGTTTGAAACAGGGTAAGCACATTAGGGACTTAGTTGTTCATTATAAGGATAAAGTGATCAGAATTATGGAAGTTGAGATGGAGAAGTACAATTGTATTAAGTTGTTTAGAGATGCTAGGGCAAGTGCCAAGGAGTCAGGTATAAAGTTTCCTAAGTATGCTGGGTTTAGATATCATCCCCCAAATAAGGAAAACTAGATATGGCTTTTGAACATTGATGATGATTGGGTTAGGTTAACAAAATTTTGGGAAGATGTGAGGAGTAAGTGTATTCCCATATACATGTATGATATGTAGAAGCCATCTGACAATCAAAAACATGTTGAAAGCCCTGACCAAATAAGTGCCTATGCTGCACAATCATTACCTCAGATAGTTGCAGTTGAATCTAAAAAGAATCTGAGAATGGTGAGTGGTGTGGACTTGACTGATAGTCAAGCAAACATATGGGCAGATAGTTTGATTGTGAGCCCTGCTGTTGTCGCTATTAAACCTATGGCCCATAGACCAGTTACAAGATTTGTTGCTAATTCCCCTGTTAAGCCCACACCAAGTTCCTAATCTAGGCCATGTAAGTCCCCACCTCAGCCTAAATCAACTTCTCTAAAAAAAGTCATGTAAATACCCAGCAAAGCCCACTTACACTTCCTCACCTAAGTCCACTGTAAAAGCAAGGCCACCAGTAGAACTGAAAGTAAAGGGTAAGTCTTCATACTACTTACCCATAAGCCCATCACCATCACCCCAATCCAAAGCTGACTATAGCCCATTGCAGTCCACTGTGGAATCCACCCCTGGGCACTGTTCCCCATTACAATCCACTCCTGATGTACAGTTGACTTCATATCCATCCAGGCCATAGACCAGATCATCCCTAAAGAAACCTGACAGTACCCCTCCAGACTCCACTCCTAACCCATCCAAACCTGACTCTAACCCTAAACACTCCTCCAGAACACTAAGCAAACCTAACTGTAACCTTGGTGAACCTATTGCAGCCCCTACCAAACCTCACATCAGGTCCCAATGTAGAGATAATGGCATACATACAGGCCCTAGTTCTGGTACTAAAAAATCAAGCAGCAGCAGCTCCTCCAAATGTCTCCCACCATTCAATTCTTTACCTTTGGCTGTCCTTGGGGTTAATGAGCTGTTTGATTTTGATGTTTGATCTCTGTGCAGAGAACCTCATTGGGAGGTTGAGGAGAATGAGTGGGATGATGGTAAGGATGCTGTGATTTCTATTGTTGGAGCTCAGGTTGAGGGGGGTAGGGTTATTGTTACTTCTGTTGATGACAACCCACCCACTAATGATGATAGTGAGGATGAGGATTTTGTAGTGGATGGTGAAGATATTGATGACAGTGAAGATGTGTCTTTAGATGAGGAGAACAACAGTAGTGAATCTGGAGATGATGACCAATTGGAAGTTCAGGTTGAGTAGAGGATGCAATTAGGAGCAGAAATTATTGACAATGATGCAGATAGGGATCTAGTTGTAAACAAAATGGCAAGGACTTGAAAGCAAGGAACTCTACGGACTAGAAACAGGGATGGTAAGGTTAGTTTATTACCTGGTCACATTTTCACTTGTGAAGAGGACATGCTCACAATTATGAGAGAGTACTGCATTCAAGAAGGCTTTACATTACAAAAGCTGAAGAATGAGAAAACTAGGTATAATCAGAAATGTACCAACCCCGGATATAGTTGGAAAATTCATTGTAGTGTGCTAGTTGATAAAACCACTTGGATGGTGAAAGCACATAATGGGAGGCATATTTGTGGTAGACCTGACCAAAATAGGATGGCCACAGCTCCCTGGGTCAGTAAATTTCTTATCCCTTATTTCATAGCTGCTCCAAAAATGAATGTGATGGGAATGCGGGATATGGTTATGAGGAAGTATGGAATTCAAATTCCAAATCATACATGTTGGAGGGCAAGGAAAATGATGAAGGATGCTGTTGATGGCAAACATGAGGAAGGGTACAAGTATTTGGCACATTACATAGAGGAGTTCAAAGCCAAAAACCCAGGGTCTGTTACTTTCATTAGCTGGGCTTACTAAGGGCCTGTAAAGAATCCAATTTTCAAGCATGTGCTCATATGTGTTGGTCCTTCAATTGCAGCATTCAAACAATTCTGCAGACCTTTGATTGGGATAGATGTCTGCCATCTTAAAGGGGTGTACAGGGGAGTGTTACTGACTGCATTGGCTCTAGATGGGAATAATGGATAGTTCCCATTAGCTTATGCTGTGGTTGAGAAGGAAAATAAGGAAGAGTGGACTTTTTTTTCTGTCTGGCCTTGTAAGAGCTCTTGATGCAATTGACAACCAGTCCATGTACATCATAATGTCTGACAGACACAAGGTAAGCTTGTGTTGTTCTCTTTGTTAATTGATTTGTAATATATGATATTTCACTTAGTTGTTCATTATTTGGTTGTGTTTAGGGAATTATAAAGGCTTTGAGAACTGCTATGCTTACTGCTTCAAGGAGAACATGTGTGATCCATTGCTACAAAAATTTTGCATCACTTTATCCAGGTCAGCTACATACTCATGCTTTGTACTTCATTAAATTAGGAGTATATAGCAGAAGGCATTATCTGAGATAGCTATTGTTCACTTGTTAGGTGCATGGTTTCATGCCTTCTTTTACATTGCTGCAAATGCCTATGCCCCATTTGTACATGAGAAAGCAATGGAAAAAATTAGGGAGAAAGACCTTGGAGCTTATGATTGGCTGAGAGACAATGAGAAGTTAGAACTGTGGGCTAGGTTTAAGTTTGATACCAATCTTAAATGTGATGACAATACTAATAACTTTGTTGAAAGCTTCAACCATGCAATTGTTAAGTTCAGAGGTTTGCCTATCTTGACCATGCTTGAGGAAATCAGGAAACTCATTGGGAGTAGGTTTGTGAAGAGATTTGAAAAGTCACAAAAATGGAATGGCAGGCTTGTTCCATTTGTGCACAAGAAGTTGCTTATCTCAGAGATGGAGAGTAGGAATTGCACACATCTGGTACATGCTGGCTAAGGAGAATTTGATGTGACTGAAGGACATACCAACTTCACAGTGAGGTTACAAGACAAGTTCTGTGATTGTAGAAAATGGTTACTTACTGGCCTCCCTTGCAAACATGCAGCAAGGTGCATTTTCAGGATGAAGCAATAGTTGGAAGATTATGTGGAAGACTGCTTCACTGTGGAGAAGTATAGAAATCGCTACAACCACATTAGTCATCCTATTACAGCTCCACAAATGTGGGAGAAGAGGAATTTGCCTGATTTAGACCCACCCTATGCTCAAAGGAAAACATGCAGGCCACCAGAGCATAAAAGAAGAGAGTCCTTGAATGCCCTTTTACCTGAATCTCAGTCATAGCAACTCCCACACAAAGTACTTAGGTTTGGCACTACCAGGTATAAGTTTCAGCTCTAATGTTAGTTAATTAACGTCACATTTGTTACCTAATATCATTTATTTAATTATTCCAGGTGTAAAACATGCAAGCACCTTGGCCATAATGCTGCAACTTGTGGGAGGCCTAGAGATGAGCATGGAAAGCTGTTAACCAAAAGGAAGAGGAGACCCACAGAAGGCAGGGTTCCTAAACCTCGGGGTAGGCCAAAGAAGCAGAAGGCAACCACTTTAACACCAACACCCTCCACAACAGCAACAGCTCAAGCAGGTCCATCCACCCAATGTAGCCAAGTTGGAGTATCCCAAGCAACCTAACCTACAAGCACCAGAATCCTACACCAGTCCTCTGCTTATTATGTCATTTTTTGTAGATTCATAACTTTATCAATGTTTCTAATGTAACACAAAGTATGTTCTAAGAGTATTTTGTTGATAAGTTAACTACAATTGTCATGTGATACAATGCAAATCTGACAATGTACTTACTTTACTTCACCAAAGTCAAGTTATAATGTGTTCCCAACAAAATATGTGTCCATAGTCAACAACAACTAACTCATTTCATTCCATGATAACAATATACATTGAGCTCCAAAACATTAGCAACTGAACTTCAAACTACCATCACAATGACAAGAGCAACAATAACACCAATTAAAAGATGTACACAACACTTTGCCCCTTCTCAATCAACTTAACTAGCATTTTCAACTCTGACAACTCCTTCTTGATTTCAGTCAGCATGAGTAAAATCCTCTTCTCCATCTCATTGTCATCATTAACCCACTTTAAGAACTTGTCACACCCTATGCACTTCATGTATTCTCTTCCCAGGTTTTGGCTTGAATGAGACACCTTCCTTATTCCTTGCATATGGCATCTTGGACATATGCAGTCATCAACAAGCTGATTGCTCCTAGAGGATGACATACCTCTCATTTCAACTTATTGGCTCTTCGTAGCCCCCAAAAAAAAAAACGCAGCAGTAGTAGCAACCTGGACAGAGTATAGCAGCAGCAGCAAAGACAAGGTAGATCACATGGATGTTTGCTTGGCAAGGACAAAACAGAGCAGTGGGAAGGAAATGGAAGAGCAGAACGAAGGAGAGAGAAGATGTTTGGTGTTTTAGGGGTATCCAAACTCCCATGACCGTTGGAAATAATTGCAAGTATTAGATGTTTTAGGGGTAATTTTGGCATTGCATCTCAAAATTTCAAATTCACTACTTTTGAATCGGAATGATGCCGGAATTGGGCCATAAAAATAGTTACACCATTATTTAAGGTACCCCAGAATTATTTTTAAAAACTAGAGGACCTTAAAATAGTTTCCACATAAGTTAGGGTACCTTTGTGTAGTTTTTTGTGTGCATTTCCATCTCTATTTTACTCTCTTGACCATTGTTTATTAAGTACACTTAATATTTCAAGTATTGTATGAATTTGTGATGAATTGTGACGAGATACTTAAAAGAATTTGGCTTGTATGTGATGTTAGGCTTCCTTGTTGATTGAAATTTGTTGAAAGCGCTTCGAGCGAAGCATTGGTATCGAGGGGGTTGTCCTCGATGCATTTCTTTGCAAGAAATGAAATGTATTTGTAATTTAGGGCAATTGCGAAAACAAAAATTTTATTGAAAAAGGGCAAAAATAGCGATAGATAGACGACGGAAAGTCTGCCGTGCGGAATTTTTTGCTTTCTACTAAAAACTAATGTGGTGATGAAAACTCCTTTGCTGTTGGTGATGAAATTTAGATTCCGTTGCCGACTTGCACGCTTTCAGTTCCTGCCATCTCTGCGATTCCGTCGCCGGTTCAGTCACCAGGTGATGACGGAATTTCTAAATTCCATCGCTGAGTCCTCAGCAAAAATGCAACAGTTCGTTTCCATTGTTGGATTCAAAATTTCGCACAAAATTGCATTTTTTCGTCGCTGAACGACCTTTTTGCAGTGTGCTATGACTATTGTTTTATTATATAAGATTACTCTGTAAGCCTTGATATAACGATTGACCAAGTAATACAACGGATTTGATAGAGGCTAGAGCCAGCAGCTAGCTGATCTGAAATTTTAAATTGCTTCAAAATCTTGAAATGGTAGAGTCTATCACAACTTGGAAATGTTGCTTCTAGATCTCTGTTTTATTTGCATTTTTTTCATGGCAGGCATGTTGTATACATTCTTGTGTGATGGAGATCCACCCATGACCATGATTACCTACCCTCAAGGAGGTCCAAGACCATTGGATTCAATGGCTAAAGTGCAAAAAACATGCCTAGTTTGCCTTAGTCATTCTCAGCCTTCATCCTGTTTTTCAGCCCGTGCACAAGCCCAGTTTTGTGCACCTTTTTACGTGACCTTCCAATGAGTATGATTGGGATGCAGGAGGCCTAACTTTAAGTTCAAGATGTGCTCTTTCCAATAAGACTGGTTGCAAGGCATTTGGAGGTCATTTGCTACCTCAAATCAGCTGTTGAAGTCAAGTACTACAAACTGTTTCAGTTCTGATCAGTTCTGGAAATGGCTCTGTTTGAACGCCCAAAGCTCCCCCTTTTGAATTGCAACTTTTATGGCTTGAAAGTACTTTAAAAATATTATCAAATGGCCATCAAAATTTGCAGCCAAAGCACCCTCTTGTGGAGCTTTTATCCAGCAAAAGAAGGGATAAAATTCCCTTTACCCGGGTAATGGTACAACCGGTACAAGGGTGTTCTTTTTGAGGTGGATTGTTCTTCTCAAAGCTTAATCCACTTGCCAAGGACTTGATTAGAGGGCCAAGCAGCTGATTAGAGTCTCCTAAGCCTCCATGGTTGACACATCATCCTCAAGATCAACAACAATGAGTTGTCAAGCCACGGTTGCATCTAACCGTTTGTGGGCTGTTTTGGGAATCTGATTTCTACCTAGTATAGCTTGTTGTTTTTTTGAATTTGTAGCTGAAGTTTAATGTTATAGAGGGACTATATAAGCCCCCTTGCTGCCTTGTATTAAGTAGTTGATGTTTATGAAAAGAAGTTGAGCCTTTGCTCCTTTGCACTTTCAAACTCTCTTCTAGCTTATCTCTTCCTTTGGCCGGGTAGGGTGGTGTTCTAGCAAGAGTCTTAGCCTCTTCTTGGTGGTGCTTCTGTATCCAAGAGGTCGTTAAGGGCCCTAGCATAAGCCTTGGTGGTGAATTCTGTATCCAAGCGTTTGTGTTAGTTTCGGTTACCCCCCCAAAAGTTCTAGTTCAAGTTTTGGTGTTTTCAAAGAAGATTCCATCCGTTTGTTCTCTTTACAATCTGATTTGGCTTGCTTTGAATTCTCCCAAAAATATACATCATTGTGCCAATTTATTTTTTTACCTATAACTTTATTTAGGTATGGCTTTGTCGTATTTAGTTGTGTTTTGAACTTTAGCCATTGGCTAGTTAATGATTAAAGAAGGGGATATGATATTACTACATATATTATTAAAAGGTGAACATTTCATCTCAGTGAACCCACTATTAAGAACTCAATAGTTAAATGTGTTTGTCATGGTTCACCTTCATGATGGAGAACCCTTTGGGTGAGTGAGGACAAAGTGCTCTAGAAAAACTCATTTCACGGCCTAGGATGGGGTCTTGGGACATTATAGACCCTTTAACACATTAAAGTACAATAAAAATTGGTTATCATGTTACGAAGGTTTTAACACAACAAAATAGATCAAAAGTTACTTCCCCAACTGCAGAGAATAAGGAATGCATTGATTCTTAATCGAGACCAAGGTAAATGAGCAAAATTGTCCACTAAAATAACTTTGAGTGGCTCAATGATTGAGTATATCTGCATCTTTTTTGAAAAGAAAATTGGGTTTGTGTGAGAAGAATGATAAAATCATCTATTACAGCTGTTAGATGTATGTTGGTTAAAAAATAAAATGTTTTCGTTTAAAGTGGATGCAAAATGGTAAATATATGAGGATAAGAACAATTTTAGATTACAATAAGTACTTTCATAACTAGATGCTCACATTTCAAAAAAGAACCGTAATTTAAAAGGCAAGTGTTAATTTGCAATTACTGTGACTAACTGCATTTAAAAGGAACAAAATATAAATGCATTTTGTACTTTTCAGTTACTGTTTCAAAGGCAAATTAAAGAGGTACTAGAGTCTAATCTCTATGCATTGTGATATGACTTGTAACATTCTTAAGTTAAAGGACTTTGAAGGTCATTAAGTTCAATAGAATAAGAAACTTTATATAAACTAACAAGTATTTCTTCACAAAAATTGATCTTCATAAGTGACATTTTGTAACATCTAAAGTTGAAAAGAAAAAACTCTAATACCAAAAGAATTAAGACATTGTAGGAACATCATTTTGCTTCGCTAACCGACCAAAAAAATAAAATAAAATTTACAACAGGTTGCTCATCCTCTGCAGCCGCTCGATGAGCCACGAGCGGCAAGGTGGCCACTGTAAGAACACAAGCCGCTCACTCACATGAAGAAGTAGAATTTCATCTTGCAAGCTCCCGGGTATACGAGCTCTAAAGACATCATCAAATTAGTAATAAATAGTACACTATCAATTTGTGAGGATAAATGTGTAGGTAAATCAACAAAATTTTGCACCATGCTTTTTTTTTTTTTTTGGTGGCACTTCCAATCCTAAAGTGTGCGCTCAATGATAACATGCACACCATGGAGACTTGTCCTCATTTGGCTTCAAAAGCATAAAAGTGGAGATTGCTTTGGCCAATTAACCAAGAGGCATGGCTTAATGGATTTTGCTAGGTAAAGATGTTACATGTGACAAAGACTTGCACATGGTTCATTGTTTTGCATAAGCTTTCTGTACATTGTGTCATAGCTTCATAGGGTGTGCAATTGTCATTGCCTATATCAAAGTGCAACTTGTTTGTTTTGCTATAGAAGTGAAACTAACCAAGATCACATTATTATAAGCGAAACTTTCAGTATCTAAGAAATTCTTGTTGGTATTTTTTTCTTTAAAACTTTTTAACAAAAATTTGTGTAAAAATATTAGACTCTTCGTTAGAATCATACAAACAATCTCTACATCAACTTATAATAGTCAATTATAAAAAAAAAGGACAATAGTCACGTAAGTCAATTAATAACTTAATAAAGTATTTTTAATTTGATCATATTAATATGCATTTAGTAATAATAAGTCCTTAATATCTGTTACCTAATAAATAACAAAGCAACTGTGGATGTTTTTTTTTTTAATTTTCTATCAATTCTTAATTTTTCCAAAATTTTATGATATATCTTTGCATACTTGTACTGTTTATATTTTATATATTCTTATAGATCACATACTAAAGATTACTTGTCTTATTTTCGATGTATTTATCTATAACTTCTTATCTTCCATCAGATTAGATTCTTATAAATCTCTACAATATTTATGCAAATTTGCTTATTCTTTATGTCTAACAAGTGTAAAATTCTTATAATTCTAAATAATACACTTTGTTAGTTATTTAAAGTGTTTTTAGAATATAATAATTTGATCTTTGGGGGTGATAGAAGTCAATAGTTCAATTTTAAGAAATAGGTCTCAGTGCTTTGAACTTTGGTCGTATTCATTGTCAATAACATAAGGGTCTTTTTACATTATAATTTTCAGGCAATTTGAACTTCAAATGAATCTATGCGCTTTAAATTTTATATATTTATGTTAGTTTAGAGATAATATGATTTGGAATTGCTTAAAAAATATAATCCTTATTAATTTTCATCACCCTAAACTTTTAAATTGTTATATTCTCAAAACTCTTATTTAAATAGCATCAAACACTTTAGTACCAAAAAATTGTCCATGCAAAAGCCGATTTTTTTTCCTTTTGGGGGGGGGGGGGGGGGGGATGTGATGAAGGGAGACTGGTAGTGGGAGGAACCTCAAACAATGAAAAGCAGGCATCAACCTTGGCCGATCCCCATCCGCTCAGAAAGTACAAAAAGCGAGAAAAACAAGAAACAATCAAACCCTCTCCCCTCTGAAAAAAAAAAAAAAAAAACGCCAGAGAGACAAAGTTCAGGGTGAAATATTTAAGCCCTCAAGAAAAAAGAAAACGAAAAAGCAAAGCCCCCTTTCTTCTTCCTTCTCTCTCCTCCACCCTCTCCCCACGTGTTCAATGCTTCACCCCCTCCCTCATTTGCCTTTAAATACTCCCCTCTCTGATCCCCACTTTCATCCCTCTCTCACCCCCCGAAACAGTGTCTGTGTGAAACCATTTACAGAGAGAGAGGGAGAGAGAGAAGAGATCACATCACAGCACACTGACGATAATTGAGCTTCTTGAGAGAAAAACTAGAGAGAGAAAGTGGTAGATATGGACGAGGATGCGGCGATAATCGAGTCGATTTTGAGAGAGGAGGCGAAATTGAACGGCGAGCATATTGATGATGACGACCATGGTGGCTGGAAGACGGTGTCGTACCCTCGCCGCCAGCGCAAGCAGCATCCGCCGCTGCACACCGTGGTTGGTGCGGAGGAGAATGGAGTCGCCGATGTTTTCCGGCAACTCGACCATCAGGCGGAGCAACGTCGCCGCCGCATCGTGGAGGCTCAGCGGGCGGCGCTGGAGGAGGCCTCCGGCGTTGGAGGTGGCGGATCGAAGGAGTTTTCCGGCGAGGATTCCGACGGTGACCACTCCGACGCCGGTGGAGTGGAGAATGGCAATGTGGAGGTGCCGGTGAAGAAGCCGAAGGCGAAGAAGGTGAAGAAGCCGAAGGTTTCTGTCGCTGAGGCTGCCGCGAAGCTTGATGCGGATGATCTCGCCGCGTTTCTTGTGGATATATCTGTGAGTGGTTTTGGATTTTGATCGTGAGGTTTCGGTTGGGTTGTTAGCTTGATCTGTTTGAAATCAGGGTTTTAGGTATGTGAATTGGGAATTATCTATGATCCAAATCTGATTTTGTGCTTTTGTTTTATTTTTGGTGGTTGTTTAGGGTTCATATGAATCGCAGGAGGATATACAGCTGATGCGATTCGCTGATTACTTTGGCCGTGCGTTTGCTTCGGTGGGATCAGCACAATTCCCTTGGATGAAGATGCTCAAAGAGTCTACTGTCGCAAAAATGGTTGATGTGAGTTCTGAGATTCCACCTTTTGTTTTTCTTATCATAAACCAGTATCTGAAGTCTGAATTCTTGTTTGACTGTTTGACTCTGGAATTTCTTCAAAATAAGACTTAAAAATGAGCATACGCAGGACCAATTTGTAAGCTTTGGACTACATCGATGAAACCATGTAGGAAACAGTGATCGGATACCGCGATCCGTTATGTGGGTGATCTGCCTGCCTGTTACAACTGTGTGTGACAGAGAAAAGTACGAGTAAGATAAAAGAAAGAGAAAACCGTGTCTTTTATTTTTGAACGTGAAAAAGTTATTCTGAAAGAGTACGCTTTACTTTAGATATACCCCTGACATGAGAAACTTCAAAAGTTGGCGTCCTTTTTAATTTCCTTAGTTATTTCTCTGGTTCTAATGTGAATAATCCCATGCATCTGCGCTTACAAAGTACCTTTTTGTTGGGTTATTATTCAGAATAATATGGTTAATTTTTTATTATTATTTTTTTTTGGCGTTGTTAACCCATCTTTGAGAAATCTAGTTTTCTTTGTTGTATATCAAAGTAGTCTGTATTAGTTCTTAACTTCTTATTTATATATGTTTTTCTGTGCAACAGATACCTCTGTTTAACATGCCTGAGGCTGTATACAAAACCTCTATGGACTGGCTAAACCGGCGATCCCTTGATGCACTTGGGTCTCTTGTTTTATCGCTGTGGGATGGCATTTTGGCTGACTTAGCGAGCCATCAGGGGCCTGTCAAGGGCTCCAAGAAGCTGGCTCAACAGCCATCTTCGAAGTCTCAGGTAAAATTCTTCAGCATCCTGTTTGATGGAGCCTTTTGTGACAGTCTTACCGGTGATTTTGTATATGTCTTCAATCAATGATTTTATTTAGTGCAAGATTTATTTCGTCTGATATTTTGTTGGCAGCTAATGCTTTTGATCCATTGCAACAAATAACAGATTTAGGGATGGCTGTACTTCTCCTTATAGGCTTGTCTTTGCTTAAGTATCACGAAATGTCCTTAAACTGAGGAGCCAACTTTAGCAAATATGGTACTATTTCTTCTGTGTACAAAATTAATAAGGATAAAGTTATGCACGAAGTATACGCATTTGTTTTGGATACTTAGATGTATAATGTTCATATATTTTGTTGTATTAGGGGACAAAACAAAACGACTGTAATGCCCTATTTAAAAAACTTATTTCTTTCATGGGGATGTAGTACAAGTGTTATAAATTCCATGCAACTTTTCTTTGCTGAATTTACTTCATTCGCTTCCCTTTTTCCACATTTTCCCTTTCTACAAAAAGAGAATAGCCTATCTTCTATTCCCCCTCCCTTCAGGTGGTATTTGGCCCTGGTATTTGGTCCCGAGGCAGGTAGTTAGATAGTGATACGAGGCCTTATGTTTAGGCACAGGGGAGATGATGCTTATGTTAACTTCTCAGCCTTCTCTTTGCCACATTCAGGGAATGTGTTGTATTTCAATTGTCTTCCATATCTTTGGAAAGATCTGGTGCTTACTACATAAGTTACTGTCTTTCACTTGTTAGAGCAAGTTTGTGAACTCTTCTGTTCTTGAATTTAGATGCATGTTTATCCTACTGTTCCGACTGTAGTATTAGCTAAGAGGTATTGCAGCCCCCATCCTAGATATCGCACCTCGTGGAATAACTACAGACTCGATACTTTCTGGCGGTAACTTTTCCCATCTCTCTTACTTGTGGGTACATATATGGAAGAATTACTGCACCGCTATGAGTACTTGTGTTTGGATTTAAGTGAGAAGTAGAGGTGTGGAGATTGGTTTCTGTCCGAGAAACTTTCCCGTAGGATTTGCTTGTGGTTGTATATGTGGTCGTCCAGTTGAGTATCGAATGTGCCCTGCTTGCTGACCCCAAAAAAAGGGGGGTGTCCCTTGGCGTGCCTTGCTTTGAAATTTCAATTTCGCAGTTTAGAATATGCCTATGATCATCATCATGGCAGATATTGATTTCTCAAGATACAAGGTGCTTCATTTGAATGGTGACTCCAACGGTGCCAAGTTAACATTTATATTTAGATTTCATATCCATGGTTTTTGGGGTGAGGGTGATGAAAGCAGTGACCATTTTTCGTCACTAAAATTCATGAACTTAAATGTATTTGCTGTTGCTTGGTTCTTATAAATGATATGAGGTCATGAACATAGTACTTTAGGTCATTTCGGAGTTGCAATTTACATGCAAAACTTCGTTTGGAGGATACTGAATTAATTATTTTTAGTATTCAGATTCATCTTTGTCAAGTCATTGAATGTGCTTTACTGCTCTGATTTTGTTACTGTTAATGGATTCTATTTCATAATATCCTATTCAAATTTGGATACTTCACTAATAACTTAATTTGTGGTGCTTTCTGTTACCCTCGTGAACTGTTTGGGTTGGCAAGATGATTTTAGCATCAACTATTATTTGGACATGAAATTTTTGTACGATCTTTATCAAGAGACATTATTTGATTTGGAAAAAGAGCATACTAGATTTCACTGAATGTCTTCTTTTGTGGTGGATGCAGGTTGCCTTATTTATTGTACTGGGAATGATTCTTCGGCGTAAACCTGATGTGCTGATCTGCCTGCTGCCTATACTGAAGGAAAGTCAAAAATATGTCGGACAAGATAGACTTCCTGTTGCTGTATGGGTGATTGCTCAGGTATATTGGGTTGATTGAGTGAGAATGAGACCTTTGGCAGGGACTATTCTCTAATTTAATGTTTAATTCCATCTGTGTAGGCTTCTCAAGGAGATCTGGTTGTAGGTTTGTACGTGTGGGTACAAGTCTTCTTGCCAATGGTAAATGGAAAATCTGTTAATCCGCAATCAAGAGACCTCATTTTGCAGCTAGTCGAGAGGTGGTGTTTTGTAGATCCTAATACACTTGTTATTCTTTTGATATATGCTATTATCCTTAATCATTTGCCTCAAATTTCTTTACTTGTATATCTAATTGTGTGACCTCAGAATTCTATCAATGCCAAAAGCACGGCAGATACTGCTCAATGGAGCTGTCAGGAAGGGCGAGCGCCTTGTACCCCCAGCAGCTCTTGATATTCTAATGAGATTAACTTTCACTTCGTCTTCTTCGAGAATCAAGGTGGGACCCTTTTAGAGTTGAAATTTGGAGAAGGAATTCTTCAATTCATTCTTGCAAAAGCATGTTGTCTTCATCCCATGTTTTTGCAAGTTTGCTTAATTCCATTACTTGTGGCAGGCAACTGAGAGGTTTGAAGCTGTGTATCCAACTTTGAAAGAGGTGGCTCTGGCAGGAGCTTCTGGTAGCAAAGCAATGAAGCAAGTTGCTCAGCAAATTCTGGGTGTTGCTTTCCAGGCTGCCGGTGAAGGTAAGGTTTACGTGGTAGATTGGCAATTTGGCATGTCCATCTGTTTGGGGTTGCCTGGGTTTTTTTGACATTGCATCAGCTATGTCATGGGGGTGCAATTTAATGCAATCAACGAAATTAAAAATAGAAAATTGATGATTATTCTATTGCTGATTAAATGCAGTGCATTTGCCCTCTACCTAAACGTACCTAAATATAGTTATTAGTCTAATTAAGTTTCTGTTCAGGTGTTCCTGAATTGTCCAACGAAGCAAGTGATGTCTTCATTTGGTGTCTGACTGAAAGTTCTGAATGCTTTAAGCAATGGGTGAGCGTCTATCTTGTGCCTGCTGTTTTAGTTGCAATGACTTGCAGGCTCTGCACTTGTGTGTCAGTGTAGTTGTATACTTGTATTTCTTATATCTTCTGTTCCTTTTTCGCCTGGTTTTGACATGAAATTCTTGGAGCAGGACATTTTGTATCTGAATAATATTGTGGCCAGTGCTATTATTCTAAGAAAGCTGGCTGAGGAAAAGAAGCTGCCAGCTACACCTTCCACACTTGGAACGGTCAAGGCGACTTTGAAGAGTTTCAGGCAGAAGGTATCATATTATTTTCATGAATCATGGTAGTTGATATATTTAACACTTGAAAATTTAGATCAGTAGGTCTTTTTTTTGGGGGGGGGGGGAGAGGAGGTCTTTTTGTTGAATACTCTTCCGCTGGCAATAATCCTGCTGCATTTCTCAGCTTGCAAAATGAAGGTGAGATGAAATGCATGTAGCAATATCTTGTACTCTTTGCGTGGTCACTTCCTCATTATCTTCCCCCCTTCCCCAGACAAAAAAGAAAAACAAAACCTAGGCTATGGTGGGAGTACCTGTCAATAATGTAGTGCCCTTAATCTCATAGAGGAATAGATCAATCATGGTAAGCAACACTGGGTTGTGCAAGTGCAACTTTTGTTGTGGCCAAAAACGGGGAAATGGCATAGGACGTGGCAGTGCATATTATTACAATTTCTTGCCCTTATACAACTTTAAAAATAACTTAATATAAGTTCGTTTTCTTTTTTTCAGAGTGTCGACCAACTAATAGATGGCATATGTTCCCTATTGTGCTTATGCAATGTTAAAACAAATTAGACAAAATCACATCTATGCCATAAGGATGACCTTTTTCTCATTTAGCCTCCCCAAAAAAAAAGCTTCATTACTTTAATTATGTGTTGATTTTACCCTTGGTGCTTACTTTCTCATTTTATCGTTTTGACTTTGTGGAAGCAGGATCCACAATGGGAGGAATTGTTGTATTCCCATTTTACTGCTTTATTTCGTCATTTTTCTCTGGTGGAGAGAATTCGACGGTTGCTAACAGTTCCCACTATTCAAAAGAGGGGGAGGGGGGTTAATCTTGAAACCTCACTGAAGCTATGTTCATTGATTATTATAAGCTCTCAGTTTGGCTTTACACGAGCTTGAGGGCATCATGATTTTTGGTTGCCCCTTTCATAGATGGATGCATCCTCTTTGGGTCATTTTGATACATATTTTTTATTACCCAACAGAAAACATTCTCATTTCGGCTTTACGCTTTTACAGAACGAGAAAGCTCTGGATAGCGAAGAGTCCGCTGATCGCCAGTCGCACTTAAAGGAGGCAGACAAGTACTGTAAGTCGTTACTCTCCCAATCTCAGAGACATGGCTGCCTGAAGGGCTTCCTGGTTATTTCTGCAGTCTTGGCTGTCAGTTTTGCTGTGTTATCCGCCAAAATGCAACCTGATGATTTGAAGCAACTGCTGGCCAAATTCGACCTCGAAACTCTGAAAACTTACATCTCCTAAGAGATGGTGGAGACCATTGTTGATAATAATAATTATGTGCGGCGCATAGTTGGGAGGCGATGGAGAAAATAGCCTGCAATAAAAGGCTGCCAGATGGGTTGGTTATATGTTCTCCGAAGGGGTAGATATGAGAGATAGTTTTAGCCTTCTTTAAGAAAGAGAGAACCCTCTGTGTTTGGTATTTTGTCTAATCCTCTTTTGCTTGAGTGTTTTAGTGACTTGGGTAGATTCAAAAGAATAACTTGTTTATAGTGGTTTTCAATAGTGTTGATACATAGACATGAGAACAGGTTTTATACAGGGACAAAACCCAGTTATGGAAACAAATGAAGACTTCCAAAAAGGAGCTTGATTTATGTCTTCTTGGTGCCCATTTTTTGCGTGGTTCTTTCTTTTTTTGGTTTTTTAAAGCATTTGGAACTGGGTCGTTACTTCTTGTGGTTGATGAAAATAGGCTCGATCCCTTCCATAATCCAGAGCTGGTGGCTAGTATGTATAGACTCCTTGACACCGACCTATATACATAATTACGGGAGAGTGGGGCTAGACTTGAAAATTTGCAACTCGAAGCTGACCTGAACTCAACTTGAGCTGACCCAAGTCAAGTAGCAAATATTGGTGGTATTTGGCTTGATGTAAGAAGTGGAATTTGGCCTTCGTGCTAGCAAGACATATTGACAGAAAGCAGAGTCAGGGACGCTGTCTGGTTTCTTGGCTTTGGTTATCTGTCAAAAGGAACAGAGACCATCTGTCTGTCAGCTCTGTTTTTCAGCTTTGTTCGGGAAAAAAAAAACACCCCATTTTTAATCGCACAACTGTTTGAGTGGTGCACATGAATTCATCCTGAGCTGCAAGGGAAAAGTACAGTACTATTATCAGAACGATAAAATTCTGACATAAAATCCTCGTTTTTCAACATTTTTCGTGGATCATTTCATCCACAATGACGTGCATGCCTGTCCAACAGCCATCCAATTGTGGACACGGTGTGCAGTCGTTGAGTTTGAGTTGGTATGAGGCCAATCTAATGTTAGGTTATGGTGGGGTCGATGAGATATCGGTACCGTGGGTCTGGGCAATTAGGCCAATATAACGTTAGGTTATGGTGGGGTCGATGAGATATCGGTAACCATGGGCCTGGGCAATTTCAATAAAACGCGTCTTCTGAGAAAATGCAACTTTGGGGGAAGTTGGGAATTAGTTAGGTTTGGTTTTGGTCTAGCCAGTTCTGAGTTTAGGTTCATAGGAAGAATATCGTAGTGGATTATTCTATTTGGACTTGCTTCGGTATGGAGTATTCTTCAAGGTGAGACAAAAAAGAACAGGCTTATGTGATGGTGGACGTGCCGGGCTTGGACTCCGCTCTTGCTCCCTTCGATCCTGCAAAAAAGGCCTACCCCGGATGTTGAATATGAGGAGTGCAAAAAAGGCCTACCGCCAATGTTGAATCCAAGGAACGCATATCTGACGCTCAAGTCCGCAAGAGTCTCAGGGAAGAAAATGACTAGGCGTATGAGGAATAAAGTTCGAATCTTTTTTTGGGAAAACTTGAGATCTTTCTCGGGAAGGAAAATCCCTAGTCCCAAATGTGTCAAAGTGTAGATTTCTTGCATAGGTCGCTTGCTTTTTTTAGATCTGCTAGGTGAGTATTTATAGATGTTGCGGCTGGGGACAGATTTGTAATTTTCACATGTATTCCTCCCTTAGTGGGCTTGGAAAACGCTGTCTAGGCCAGAGCCCCTCCTTTTTGGGCCTGTACTCTCGTCGTCGATGTTTGTAGGAGTTTTAGGGATTTATCCCTAATCATTTAGCCTCTCCCATTTTACCGACATGCTTTCATATGAAGGGTTGACAGATGGAATGTGGAGCAAACACTCTGAGCCCCTAGCTGTTAATTTCCTTACTCACTCCATCGTCGGGGTCATTTATTGCCCTCTTACTGGGTTCAGAGTTGGAGGTGCCCGCCTCTCAGCCTTGTATAAAAGGGGAAGTGGGTTAAGAGCTTTTTCTTGTCTAATATCACCCTTATGTGGTTTGCGTCTTCGTACTCTCTTATTTTACCTAATGGGGTTTCCTTTCTAATTGGACACTTGTAAGATGGTCTTACATGTTTAGGAGGCCTTTCACTGGGACAAGTTGGATGAGGCAATCCCTCCCCCACCTCTTCAACCGCTACTGCCATATTACCGGCTGCTATGCCTAGATTTTGTCTAGGAAGACACAGAGGAGACTGCTCACAAAGTGGGCAAACCCGAAGTGTTGCAGGCCACGTTTTATGCCATAATTGTGGCCTACGGGGAAATTAGGTGTGCTCCTGACGGTGGTCGGAGAGGATATAGAAGAAGCGCCGGCTGTCTCAGTCATTCTTGTTCGAGGGCTGGTTGGATATTCACATAAAAGATTTATTGTTTCCCAGCCAGAGAGCCCTCGCGATTAGGGCCATCACTGCCTCTTTGCAACCATCGGCTAACTTGGCTGAGAGCGTGGGGTTGAATGATATGCCAACAGCCCCTGGCAGTTGATCCTTATGGGCGGCCCTGAGTACTTATCTTCGTACTCCGAGTTGTTCCGTTTTCCTCCCTTTGTGCTTTTCTTTTGTGCACCCATATTACTGTTTTCCGACACCTAGACCTCGGGCTTCTGGTAGGGGCTTATTCCCAAGGTGCGTGGGTGCTGTTTCCGAGACTATATCAAGACGCACAGAATACCCCTCACCTCTAGTATAAAAGGGCTTCGGGGTTTGGGGGCCAAAGTGACACATCCCTTTACCACCTTCTCATATACCCCTCTCCTCACTGAGAAAATTTCATCATGGTTTTTCCCTACTACCTGAATACTGAGGAGATGGTTCACCATCTGTGGGAGGCCTCCAACTGGTGGCAAAGGAATGCCTTATCGCCTCCTTGCTCGCTCCCTGACGATTACTAGGAGCTCTGCCCAGACTTCATTCAGAGGGAAACTGAGGAGGCCGCTTGGGATTTCCAAATTCCCGATCTCGTCCAAATCACTTTTATGTGATGGTGGTTAATGACGCCCTAGAGTTGGGCATCCTTACGGGGACTATGGCTCAGGTTCTTAAGACCGTGCTAACGGACCTTCGTTAGTACACCTTTGAGATGTGGCTTAGAGTCCACAGAAGTCACCTCCTGGCAGCGGCAACCCCATCCTTCCCCTTTGGCATCAGTAGCCCCAGGCCCCTTTGCGGCCGTGAAGAAAGTGTGGGGTCTAATGATACCCTGGTAGCCTCCAGCGACGACGGCGATCATTAGTTTTTTCCCCAGTCACTTGGGTGTACTCTTTATTTTTAGCACTGTAAATTCCTAATGTTAATTTGCTTGTGTAATAAAGAGAATAACCTTTCCTTGCCTGTTTGTCGTCACTTTACGTTTAAGCCTTCTTACCAGGCTACATCCTTCTTTCGATAAGAGGTGGCACTGCCACTCGAACATTCGTCTGGGCTGCATGTGAACCAATCGGCTGGGGACCATGTCATAATACCCTTAAACATATGAATACTTGAGGAATGAGAAACGACCATGGACCATGCCAAGACCTTTGTCCCCTGGGGCGACTAAAGGCGCGGTGAACGGTTATGGACCGTGCAAAGGACCTTGTACCGCCTTAGCGTTAAAGGTGTAGCGAATAGCCATGGGTCGTGCCGTAGGACCCTTAGCTCCTTGGGGGCCTAAAGGCCTAACAAATGACCATGGGACCCTTGGCTTCTTGGAGGCTAAAGGCGCAGCAAATGACCGAGAGCCTTGTGTTAGGACCCTTAGCCTGTGTAGCGAATGATCATGGGTCGTGTCGTTGGATCCTCTGCCCCTTGGGGGCTAAAGACATAGTGAACGACTAAGAGTCGTACGTTAGGGACCTAACAGGCCCTTAGGGGGCTAAAAGCAGAGTGAATGGCCATGGGCCATGCCCGTAGATCCTCACACTTGCTCTCTCGACCTTATGTAACACTCTTTTTGTTTTTTTAATGGCGCAAGTGCCCTTTGTCACATGTCTTCCCACCTTTTGTTCGCCAAAGGTCACATTGCATTGGGAAGTGTAATGGCTGGTTTTCCTCCCCCCTCTCTATAAAAGGGGGGTTTGCGGAGTGTGCCATTTGTTCACCTGTTGTCAATCTAGTGAGAAAAACGAATTTTTTAGAGAGAGAAGCTCCGTTCTCCCTTTCGTGGTTCTTCATCCTTTACCTAGGCAATTGTCAAACTTCAAAACTCCAACCCCAATCTTCAAACCTTCAAGAGCCTTCAACGCTTTACATCCCTTGTTACTTCATATAGGTGCGCACGTCATTTCACTCCTTTTAACTCCCTTTGTATTATTAAGTACATTATGTCGTCTTTCCGTTCATCATCTAGTGAACCCCTTCTCAAGCGCTTGGCTTGCCCTCGAGAGAAGGGTCGTCATCCTCAATTTTCAAACCTCCCAACTAAAATTGATGATCAGGAACTAGCATTTTCCCCCCAAAAAATCATTGGATGGAACCTAGGAAAATTCCGTATGCACGACCCATCTATGAATCGAAGCTTGATTCATGGTTGAGTTGCGAGTATTCATCTAACCCTAGCATCCTCAGTATCGAGGAGGAGGAGGAGGTTGTGTATCCCTGAGAAATTAACATTGTTGTTCTCCATATATCTGATGCCCAGAGATACAAGTGGGCCAGGACCAAACAAACCACGCAACTAAAGACTGCCGCTAAATTAGTGGTTGATGGGATGTCTGAAGGTAACTATCCCTTTTCTTCAAACTCCTTTGAGCGAAGTGAGGAGGCTAGCTCCTCCAACTCTAGCTCTCTTGCACCGAACATCCATAAATGTCGTTCGGACAAAGGACCCCTTAGGGAGGTCGTGGTGGAAGGTACGAGATTCCTTCAGGCACCCACATTCTCGGACCCCAGGGACGACCCTTGATCGTACTTCCTCAACCCTAGGGTGGTGTAGTCCCTAAAGAGACCGACCCTCGAGGAAAAGTATCTCTTCCCCGCTGAATATGGATTTATGATCTTTGACCCGGACGTAATGGTGAATAAACCGTCCCCAGGGTGCGTTGCAATGTATCGGGCGGCCTTGTCCTATGGGCTTCGTTTCCCATTTCACCAAGTGATTCTGGAGATTTTGGACAAATATCAATCGATGCTCCCACAAATAGCGCCACCTCCTGGCTCAACATTTGTTTGTTCGTCGCTACATGCGAGCTACACTAGTTGACGTGCTCGGGTCGAGCGTTCGACTTGGTGCGCACAGTTCAGGAGGCACCATGCAAAGCCGGAGAAGTCGGTTGGTACAGTTTCAACAACCATAAAGGCTTCATGAAGGCTATAGAGAAAAAATTAAAATTGAAGAATTGGAAATATGACATCCTCTTTATTCATCGGGTGGATGGGTGAGCCGACTTCCTAATTGGAACATAGATAGGCCGATCAGAAATTCGTTCAGTGAGCTAATCGGGGAGGAAAAGCGACCGCCTTGTATTTTCAATATTATGTCTGGAAGCACGACCGGTTGAGGCCCCTCCTTGCTTTTATGTCGAGGGTAATAGACGCGAGGAAGGAGCCCGAATGCAGGAGGGTTAAGTTGAGTGATAAATAACCCCTCAACTGGCTTCCTGGGCTCTCTTTCCTCAAGAACGACTTCTTCCTCGCAGTCGCCGGCCTTCTTATCTTGGAAAAGTTTTCCAAGGGTACTTCTCGTTCCTCCTGTTGTCCCTTTTCTCTGTGGGTCTGATATGACTTTCTTGTCTCCTTTGCAGATCAAGCCCGCGTAATGCTGATGAGCATCATCGAAACTGGGGACGCCACCCCTAAGGAGATCACTGAAAATCTTGCCCAGTAGAAAGAGGCGAAAAGGTGTTGAAGGGTCGAGCCTCAGGCCTAGAAGGTACCTTACGTTTGTCCCCTCGGTCATTTTTCTAAGTGAGCTTGTTATGTGACTTTGCCTAACTTGCCTCTTATCTTAGGTGACCAAGATCCTGCTGCAGACCAAGAACCTGCCAACCCTGACCTTTAGCGTTCCCTAATGGCCGCCCATAAGCGTCCACAACAAGAAACGCCGGGGGTTCGGACCGATTCGGCGGCTATGCCTACACAATCTAGGGGTTCCCAACAGGGGGCCATGCTTGTCGAAGGGTCTCCGCTTAGGGAGACTTCTGGGGTCAGCCCGCCAAGCTTACTCAGATGGTGCTAGAGGACCGTCACCCCTGGGAGACTCTTAAGGGAGTCGCTAGATGACCTATCAGCAGGTCATGGAGGCATCTTCCCCGAGATTTGTGGGTGTCATCAATTTCCTGGAGTATGCTTTTTCAGTAAAATCGAAAATGGTGGAGAGGCTCGCTCGGTCTTGGGACCTTGCGCCCTTCACCTCCGACGCCCAGTTAGTAATCGAGGAGCAAGGGGTTGTTGCGGAGGTAAGGCTAGGTAGCCCTTTACTTTCGTCTCTTCTTACTTCTCTCATTTAGCCCTTACCGCCCTTATAATTGTCTTTGATCCGTGCAGGCAAAGGCCTGGGCTCTCAAGGCGATGCAGTCCACGCCCTCTCCTTCTTACTTGAAGGAGAAAGTCCGTCTTCTCCAAGAAGGCCAAAAGAAGGCCTAGGACTTAGCGGCCAAATATAAGTGGCAATAGGAGCAGATTAAGAAAGAAAAAAGAGGAATAGGGGAAGGAAAGGTGGGACCTACACTGCCAGCTGGAGGTTCTAAACATTCAGCTGGAGTCTGAGAAGATCTCGGGCCGGGAGAATGCGTCTAAAGCTGAACGCTCTGGCTACCAGCGCAGTTAAGAGGAGCAGATCGAGTTCTTCCATGAGTTTCTTGAGACCTTATCCCCAGTAGACTTCCAGCAGAAGGGGGTACTTCAAGGTGTGGGTCCGATACATCGAGGACCGTCGCAACATTCCCCAATTTGGTCAAGACCCCAATGAGGTTGTGTTCCAATACGAGGCATCCTAGGATGAGGACTTAGGTGACGCTGAGAACACGACTCCATTTGATGGCGAAGGTCTGGTGGAAGATGTCAGCGATGATGAGGACCCAACCGCTTAGGGCTGTAGCTCCCTCTCTCCCCCTTTTTCTCTTTTATGCAGAGCATCTAGCTCCCGACTTTGCTTGTATGATTTTTGATTGAATATTAATGAAATTATTTTTTTCTTCACCTTTGTCCCCAATTCAATTGTTGTTTGGCTTGTCATTACACGTGTGTCGTCCAGCCCCAAGGGCATCTTGCCAGTCCCTAAGTTAAACAATAAGTAAACTTTCTGGTGAAAATCACAATCGGTGTTGTGAACGACCATAGGACCCTTAGCCCCTTAGGGGCAAATGGCATAACAAATGATGATGGGTCGTGCCATAGGATCCTTATCCCCTTGGAGCTAAAGGTGTAGCAACTAACTCTAAGTCGTGCCATAGGACCCTTAGCCTGTTGCGGTTAAAGGTATAGTGAACCATCATGGGTCGTACCTTACGACCCTTAACCCCTTGGGGCTAACGACGTAGCGAATGACCCTAGGACCCTTAGGCCCTTGGGGCTAAAGATGGAGTGATCGACCTTAGGCCATGCCTTAGGGCTCTTAACCCCATAGGGCTAAAGGTGTAGTGAATGCCTTAGGACCCGTAGCCCCTTAGGGGCTAAAGGTGTAGCGACCGACCCTAGGCTATGCAATAGGACCTAGCCCCTTAGGATTTAAGGTGTAGTGAACGGTCATGTGTCATTCGTTTTGACCCTTAAGCCTTTGGGGGCTAAAGGTGTAGTGAAGGGCCTTGGGCTGTGCCATAGGACTATTAGCCTCTTGGGGGCTAAAGGTGTAGCGACCGACCATGGGTTGTGGCTTAGGACCCTTAGCTCCTTAAAGGCTAAAGGTGTAGCAAACGACCTTAGACCATACCTCGTTTGAATGAATGCGTCAATAAGCCATTGTTAAAGCATGTTGTCATTTAAACTGAATCATGTGGCGTACTGATCCACGGCTACATTATCTAGTGGTAGAAAAAGGGAAAATAGCCTAATGAATAGAATGCCCAGGCTTGGCAGATATCAGGCGTAGTATTTGTATAAGTTGTTGTGCGATATCCGTGGAATATTGTGGACTTATAGGGTGGCAAGGCGGATGTTCCAAGGCGAAGCTACCCCATCACCATGTACAGGCTTTACCAGTTGGCAGTAACCTTTTCGTGTGCGCCTGACCGGGCTACTGCTTCTGTTTGGTGAAGCACCAAGTCGCCTACTTTGATGGGTTGCTCCTTAACTGATTGGTCGTATAAGTAAGTGATACGTAGCTTGTAGAGGGCTTCTCAGAGATATGCATCGCCTCTTACTTAGGGGAGCAAGTCAAGTTCTTTCCCTAAGGTCGAGTTGTTAAGGGATTCTTGAAATGCAATAAGGCAGTACGTGTGGAGAGCTACTTCGACGGGGAGGACAACCTCCAAGCCATAGGCAAGCATGAAAGGTGTTTCACTTGTAGCGGTTTCTTCGTCGCATAGACCGTAGAACCCTTGGTAGCTTATCGACTCACTTTTCTTTAGCACTATCAAGCTTCTTCTGCAAACCATGTAAGATGAGTTTGTTTACCACCTCAACCTGGCCATTGGTTTACGATGTGCCATCGTGGTAAACCGAGCTTGACACCCAAGGTTGTGCAGGTAGTCCGTAATTTTGTTTGTGTCAAACTGTCGGTCGTTATCAAATATCATTACACTTGACACCCTAAAGCGAGTAATGATGTTTTTCCAGATGAACTTTCGTATTTCGGCAGCTGTGATAGAGGTGACGACCTTAGCCTCTATCCACTTTGTGAAGTAATCCACAGCTACGAAGAGGTATTTGCACTGACTGGTGGCCTTAGGGAACAACCCTAAAATGTCCATGCCCCATGTGGCGAAGGGTAACGGGCTGAGGATGGGGGTAAGTGGGTTCGTGGGTTTCCTCTGTACTGGGGAAGACTTCTGGTACTTATCGCGTTTTCATACTAAGTTCATAGTTTCCTCCTTTAGGAACGACTAATACTACCCAGTACGTATGGCAGTAATCGCATCAACGGGGGAGCGTAGGAGCGTCTATTTAGTATACTCTCGTATAAGATAAACCACTATTCCCGTTTCTTTATGCGTTCTGCCTCCTTGGTGTCTGAAGGAAGTCTGTCGTCAGCTAGGTACACCATGATAGGGTCCATCCATGTGGAGCTTCGATCAAGCCATAGGATTTCCCTAGGCTCAATATTTCTCTCCATTAGCATCTCCCACTGAATTATTTTTAGCTTTCCATCTGTAGAAGAACTAACAAGCTTTAATAATGCATCGCCCTAACGACTTTCGGACCGGGCTGATCTGGGGTATTGAGAAGTTCTTCAGCTGGCTGGTGGCCTCTCTGAATCAACAGACGTAGGCCGCCATCTTGTCATCCTTGATTTCTTATTCACCATTAAGTTTACTGACAACTAACTGCGAATTTGAATATACCTTAACAGAGTCTGTGCCCGCCGTATAACATAGCTCTATTCCAACTATCAAGGCCTCGTACTCTGCGTCATTATGGGATGCCTTAAACATGAATTTGAGGGTGTGTTCCTGCTCTTCCCCCTGGGGCTCTCTATAATTAGGCCAACCCCGTTGGCATCCTTGGTGGGTGACCCGTCCACGTACAGGTTCTAGCAGTCAGCCGATGGCGTGCTTGCGGGGGCAATATAGCATTTTAAACGAAAAACCCAACCAAAGCCTGCACTTTGATCATCCGTTTTGCCTCAAAGGCAATACCATACGGAGATAATTCAACCACACACTTAAGCAGCCTGTTCGAGGCATCCAACTTCTGAAGGATGCTCTTCAAAGGCTGATCTGTAAGGATCTGACATGGTGAGCTTCGAAGTAGGGGGGAGTTTCCTGCTTGCTTGCACCAGGGCATAAGAAAACTTCTTGATAAGGGGATAATTCTGCTAAGCCCCAGTGAGGGCATGGCTTACGCAATAGATCGCTCATTCTCTCGTTCCACCACCAAGACAACGCTTACCGCCTGCTGTGAGATGGCTAGGTACATGAGCAGGGGTTCTCCTTGAGTAGGGCTGGCTATCTTAGGCAGGCGAGATAAATATGCCTTTAGTGATTGGAATGTGTCATCTGCCTCTTGGTTTTGCGCTTTCTGAGGACTCGAAAGAAATGCTGACACTAATCGGCTAATTTGGACATGAAATGACCTAAGACGACAATACACCCAGTCAACATCTAGACTTCCTTCATGTTCTGGCGGGCCTTCATATCGAGGACAACCTGTATCTTGTTTGAGTTTACATCTATGCCTCGACTACTAATCATGAACCCCGAAGACACTTTTTAGGGTTGAACTTCATGTCTTATTGGCGAAGGACTTGGAAGGTTTCGTGTTGATCAGCGGGGTGCACGTCGTTCTGTATGCTTTTGACAATCATGTCATCCGCGTATACTTCCATATTGTCCCGATGAGAGGCTTTAAGACTTTGTTCACTAGCCTTTGATAGGTTGGCCCAACGTTTTTAAGTCCAAAGGGCATAACCTCATGCCAATACAACCCTTGGTCAATTATGAAGGCTATCTTCTCTTGGTCCTCCTGATGGAGAGGAATTTGGTGATACTCTGAGAAGGCATCCATAAAACTCAACATGGTATGCCCTGCAGTGCCATCCACCAACGTGTCAATTTTCGGTAAAGGGTAGTTGTCGTTGGGACAAGCCTTGTTCAAATCAGTGAAGTCCAAGCACATTCGCCAAGAACCATTGGGGTTTTTTTTTTTAACTAAAACCAAGTTGGAAATCAACTCGGGTACTAGTATTCTCGGATGAAGACTGCATCCAAGTGCTTCTGTACCTCTGTTATCGCAGTAGCACTACACTCAGCTCCCATATGCCTCTTCTTCTATGCCACTGGTCGGTAGGTCGGATCTACGTTCAGGTGGTGCTCTATGACCAATGGGTCTACACCGAGCATCTCCTCTGGTTCAAAGGTGAAGACATCCTTGTACTCTCATAGGAGACTAAGAAGCATGTGACAGGTTTGCTCGATCATTTCTCTGCCCACTCGGACTGTGCGGTTTGGGCGCTCTTCCTCCAACCTACAGTTTTTATGTCATCTGTAGCCTCTAGGCATGTACGCTCTGGGTTTGCTGAGGCGACGGTGCAGACAACCAAGGCTTCTACCACGTGTCACATGTTGATAATTTTACTCAAACTCAAGCTCGTGCAGCACTAGCAAACTTACTCGAAGCCCTTCTTAGTTTGCTATTAAGCCTCGAGGGTTTATTAACTTAGACTTTAAAAGCTAAGTAAGCACACACACTCAAGAGAACCTAGAGAGAGAGAGAGGGAGGGAGAGAGTTTAGGAGACTACTTCATATTACACTTGAATGCGCTTATAACCTGTGGTAAGAGAAGTTGATGCCAAGGGTTATTGACCTGTGATGATCTTGAACGGAGATTGGCACGTAGAGTCGCTCTTTTGTAAGTTATATTAGAATTGGGTAACATCAAGCAACTTGGCCCAATCTCATTGGTTGGTACTCATGTAGTGCCTCATGTATAGCTCAAAGAGCCCATTGACCCTTTTGGTTTGTCCATCGCTCTGTGGATGGAAGCTAGTAGAGAAGTCGAGCTCGAAACCCATGAACTTGAACAACTCTGTCCAAAAGTGCCCTATGAAGCGAGTGTCCCGGTCAATTATGATAGAACGAGGCAAGCCCCAATACTTCAGGACATGCTTGAAGAATAAATGGGTAGCTTGCTTGACGAAACATTCCTTGGGTGCGGGAACGAAGGTGGCATACTTGGAGTACCGATCCACCACCACAAGGACCCAATTGCACCGCTCACTTAAGCCCACGATGAAGTCCATAGAAACACTCTCCCACATCATCCTTCAAGTGAGGCCAATAGTGGGAATCTCCTACAAGAGTTAGTGTGTAGTTGATGCTCGGATGGCCCATCCACTTGCTATCATGACTCTCCGTCATGACTTCTGCCTGAGATTGTCATATGAAGGAACTTAGATGTGCCTACCCTTAGTGAGGATCAAGTCATCTTCTACCCAAAACCACCTCATCTTGCCCTCCTTAACACTGTTGATCATGGTTTGGACAAATGAGTCATGGTGGGGCCCCTCTTTAATGTGGTCCTGTAGGTTGCTTTGAGGTCAGCTAATGTTAGCGAGTTTTCCCTTGTGGCTTAAAGCGTCGGCCACCAAGTTGCTATGACCGGCTTGTACTCTATGATACAATCAAACTTGAAAACTCCTGTGGGCGTTGCTTGATTTTGGATAAATAAATGGTGGTTTGCCTTTCCTTACGACTGCAATGAATTAGCCCACAAACTTATCAGACAAATCCTGGAAGCAGGTGACACTTCTAGGGCCAAGGTCGTTGAACTAAGCCTGCGCCACCCCCTTCAAGGACACAGGGAAGTACCAATAATAGGCAGCATCATCCATTTCTTGAATGTGCATTTGGGCTTTGTACGCCCCAGATGTTCTTCAGGGTTCATGGTCCCATCATACAACTCCAAGTTGGGCATCTTGACCTTCCCCTGTCTTGTTGCATTGACAGCCTCTGCATTGAACAAAATGCTGAATGGCACCAGGCCTGGATGTACGCTTGTTTTAGATAACTTGATGGGAGTCAAAGGTTTTCTTCCCACCTCAGCTACTAAGGGACTCCGGAGGTGGTGGGCGCCCTTCAGTGGGCTGTGCAATGAGTGTCTGGCTTTCGCCAGATACTAGCTATGAAAATGGGGTTCTCGTGCCCAAGGGCTGCGCCTACGCTGCCGAACAACAGTCCACTCTGGGGTACGCTCTCTTCTATGAACCTCCCTCTGAGGCCACGAGGTTTACTCATGCTCCTCAAACCAGGTCGTGCGTTGGGAATGGGTGGCATACGACGTTGAGGCTGTTTTGGACACTACTACCTCAGCTTGAGCCCTATAGAGGGCTTGTCGCGCCCGGATGATTTGTTGGGTGTCCACTCCGTTGCGCAGTATCTGTGCTCAGTACACAGGGTGACACAGTGCAACCTCTTACCCTCGCGTCGTGACCTAGAATGGTCCCGTCGCGAGGAGGGTTCGTATCCCGGTGTGGGCTCATAGTCAAACACTGGCAACGGCCTCATAGAGTCGCAACTTCCATTGTCTTCTTTACCTGCTCGGCCACTTGCTACAATACGTATTTGTCATAGTGGTCATGAAATTCTTCAGGGCATCCACCATGACATATGCTTCCCTCTCGAGTGGTCGCTGTCCAACCGAGCGTGGGGTTTCCTGGGAGCTCTCAGAAGCATTCTTCCCCATAGATGACGCCAATCTATTTCGGTACAGATTATTCTTCATGGATGAGGCGAAGAAGAACCGGCTTACGTGATGGCAGTCGTGCCAGGCTTCGACTTTGCTTTTGCCCCCCTTCGATCTTGCAAAAAAAGCCTGCCCCGGATGTTGAATTCAAGGAACGCCCCTCCGACGCTCAAATCAGGACTTTAAATTGGTTCTGCCATATCTATGACCATGAGTCATGACCATTTTCTTATTTGGAGTTTGAAAATGATATTTCTTTTTCTTCTACGGAGAGGATTATTTCATGTGTTCTCAACTCCATTGTTGAGAGTTCGTCCAGTTAATAACATAAAGTTATTTCACATACATTTTTTTATGAGTAATAGCTACATTATAAATTTATAAGCTTCTTTAATCCTGTTTTCTACTAAGCGTGTGTATTGTACAGAAAGAGATCAATAATAGAAGTTTGAGGCATAATCGCTATAGAGCTTTTTGTGGATTCTTGACGCTTTGGACTATATATTGGACCAAAATATGTGAAGCTTTTCCCATGTATACCCCTATTTATTGCCAATATCAGCTACTTGCAATCTGAAGAGATCGTTTCAGCTTTGGTTTCCATTGTTAAACAAATGAAATGGTTCCAAAGAACTAAAATTTATTTTCTCCTTCATCAATTACAATGCTAGCGACTCATTGTATACTCTATAATCAACAGTCGATATTTAGAAATGAGATAACTGGGTATTTATTCTTGTTTCCCACCAAAACAAAACAAAAAAAAATATTCTGAAAATGAACACCACATAATTAAGGAATATTTAGATTTTCCGTAGTTGAAAAGTGGACTGTAATCTTACAGTCCTCTAATTCAACACATGAGAATTTTGTGGATAATTTTTTTTTTTAGCATTCGAAATACAACAAGTTCATCAACAATCGTAAATTTTTAATAGCTCAAAATCTCATTTATTAAATAAGTGGATTGTAAAATTGGAGGTCCTCCTTCAACTAAAAAAGATACTCAATTTTTTTTTTTGGGGGGGGGGGGGGGGGGACGGGGCATGGGAATTAGCAAAGAAAAAAACCTGATTATTAGGAGTTCTTAGTTAAGTACACACCAAACGTAGTATTCGGAGGTGGTCTATAACTCGTTATTCTTTTGTTACATAAAAAAAAAGTTATTTTTTTGTTAAATGTTTCAAACATACATAGGACTTTTACCTAAATATCTAGAAAAGTACACACTTACTGCCCCATGATTGGGGATATCCCAAATAAACATTTTGAGGGCTGTTGTACGTTCATCTGAAGAGCATGCGAACAGAAAGCATCATCAATAGTTGGACTTAGCTATAAATTGTAATGCTCTACTATTTGTAGACTATGTAAATGAATACAAAATGACACATTACTAAATCAACTCTATTTGTAAAGATATATTATATAAGTAATTTTCTAATTGTGAAAAATAATATATAAAAACATGATTTTACACAATTTATGAGCCGTACACCCTTATAGGTTTACACTATTCAATAATAGCATTTTTTTTTTAAACAAATTTAATACATGATAATATATGTTTTAAGACCAAACAAGACATTTAAGTAGTATATTGTAGCGAGACATATATTTTGTATGTTGAAATTGGATTGTTTAATTTGGTCTTCTTTTTTTTTTGGGGGTTGGGGGGGGGGGGGAAGGAATTAATGAGCCATTAAAGATAATATAATATAACTACAAAAAAAAGAAGAATCAATTATAAGACTTAATATACTCAAGGCCTCTAGCGTGATTAGTAAGCAAAGACCTCATTAACTTGATTTTAGTTGGATCTAAATTAATTTAGTCCCAATTCCTAGATGATGAAATATGGCTTGAACTTGCCTTCGTCTGTCTATTGATGGTACTTGATGTCCTTGACCATTGGTCCACTTACGTAGTGCCACAAAATGTTTTAGTATGTTCCGAATTTTTCTCCAGGTCGTGTTCGGTAATAATTTTTTTAGTAACATTTAGTGTTTTGACAAAATTAATACAATAATTAGTCAATTTTTAGAGTTTAGCAACCTAGTTTTCAGATCAACATTTCAAATAGCATTTATTGTTTTAAGCTGTGTTTTTGAAAAACTAATAATAGTAGCTTTTGATATTCAAAGTAGCGTTCCATATTTTTGTGCAAAAAAAATACCTTTTGAAAATTTTATCTTTGAAGTTTATCTATATCATTTTATGACAATTTATGTTAATTAGCTAACTCAGTAGTTAAATTTACCAAACACATTTGTTTCAACCACTTATTTAAATAGTTATTCACTAACAGATAAATTGAAACCGCTATCTTCTAGCTAAATAGTCACCTGCTTTTTGAACCGCTATCCGCTACTTAAATAGCCAATTTTGTTGAGCAGGGACGAAATCTTCTCCAGAATATTTCATAAAGTTCCACAATATTTTGCTCTTGTATAAAATCTTACAATATTTGGATCAAATCTTATGAAATGTTGTAGATACCCAATGGACAATGCTGGATCAAATGAATATCTACCCTCCATTAAGGAAATGGCAGCCTATAGATACCATATTTGCAAAGCAACAAGTCAAGAGTAGTGTTGATTTAGGGGGGGGGGGGGAAAGGAAGTCAAGAGTAGTACACAAGGCATTCCCCAAACTCACTTGTCTCCACTCATTTTTACTTTGTTTTTGGCTCACTTACTTAGCTCCACAAGTCTAAGATACGCGCTCAAGAAAACAACTAGTAACCTTTAAAGGGTTTCAAGTGAAGATTGTTTAACCGCAGGGGGTCGAGTTTGAGTGAAGAATCATTCTGTGACACTAGATATTATTTTCCCATCTCTCGTTTTTTTTTTTTTTTTTGGTTCAAAATATTATCATATAGATCGTATGTGTAATCTTAGGTGAGACATGATAAAAAACAGTAATACAACTATCAAACTTTAACTATCGTGAACCATGGAACGAATCGCTTATGCATGGTGACCTCAAAAACCTAGCTGGCTGGAGAGGGTTCCCAGCCAGATACATTAATTTCAATTTGGTGTCTCTTGCACCCGCTTTTTCTTTGCCCGTGTTGCCAGTGGCGAAGCCAGGAAATTCGGATAGGGGTGTCGGAATTAACAACACACAATATAAAAATTCAACAATAGTCATAAATTGAAATTAAACAATTATTACATTACATCTAATCTAATTGTCCTTGATGAGACCTTATATTTTGAAAGCGATGCAAATATCATTAGTAGTTACGCTTTCAAACAAATCATCTTCAAAGTAAGTAATAACAGTATTATTCAAAAACTCAAATGAGATTTGGTTACGCAAGTTGGTCTTGATATACTTCATTAAAGAGAACACTCTTTCAACTATTGCTGTAGAAACTGGTAGAATCAATGCCAACTTCAACAATAAGTGCATGAGATTATCACAGTAATTTGCAAGGGATAAGTTAAAAAAAAATGAAAAAAAAAATGAAAAAAAGGAAGGATGGAGGACTCGAACCTGCAACATTAGAGACAAGGCAAATAACAAATCAACCACCTGGATCGCTAAAGCAAAGGAAGTTTCATGTTCCTCTTCAACGCATCTGATACATATAGTGAACTTCTAATTTTTTAAATTCTCAAACGTATATTAATTTTTTTTGTTGAGATGGGTGTCAGCTCATCCCACTGACCCACGGTGGCTACGTCACTGCATGTTGCTATGCTAGCTAAGCTCAAACGTACATGACGGTGCGTGTACGTTCAAATCAATCAATAACAGCGGCACAACCAGTAACCACCCACCGCAGCGAGAGTTAAGATTAGAGAGAGAAAAATGCAATAAGAAACACACATTTTGGTAGTGGTTGAAGTGGTTACAAACTCACATGACATAGAAAGGAATCAAATTTTGACACAAAAAAAGGATGAAAAAAACATAGACGCCGCATTTACCGTTGCGCTTTATTCACTAATAACAGTACACCGCACATACAATGCGCCTTAAATCACGCTGTCTCTATATCAACAATTCCTTTCATCTTAGATCTTGATTTGCTGCCCTTCGATCTTCCCCGGCCTCTTCTATTTATATATATATTGTAATCATCATCATCTCATTTTGCATTGCTCGTACTCAAACACTTCTTTAATCTGTTCAATTTTAGAGGGAAGGAATGGGTGGTCACTCTAATTACGTCACCACTGCATTGTTTTTTTTGCTCCTTTTGATCAATTTTTCTAGCATTGCCAAGGTAGTAATCACTTGCTTGAAGCAATTTTGATCATATGCTTCTATATTATTTACAATTTTTTTATATAATTAATGTGTGTTTAATTTTGCATGCTGATGACCATCATTGATTTAATAAATCAGGGATATAATGCACTCCACGTTACAGGTATTTTAATCTTCTCTGCCCCCTTTTAACATTTCAATATACATGACTTTATGATATACTAGAACTATTCCCATATGATGTAAGGGTTGAGTAAACTAATATGTTAATTTTCAGAGTTCAAAAAAATATCTATTGTCTTTTTTAGTTTATACATGTGCTATTTTTTCAAGTAGGTGTTTATTAATGACATTTCTAAGTAATTGATTATGGAGGGGATGGAAGACCTTGCATATTGTATAATAAATAAAAATAAATTATATGCATTCTAAAAAACAAAATTAATTAAAATAATAGTTAATATTTTAACCAATTAATAATGCTATGACACTTGGCAAAAACTTGAAGAGTCACTCAATTTTATATATAGATTATATAGATGATTATGATTGTCATCTACAATTATTCCGACAATTGTTGCACAGTCGGTTATCAAGAGCCTAAGAGAAATATATGTGCAAGCCTTATAATTAGTACAATTGAATTGAACATGTCTACTTTAAGCCACTATATACTGTCAAGATATTGATTTTGATGACTGATCTGAAACAAGTACATTTAGACAATTAGTTTCTAAACTATTTGTTGCAAGAAAACATATTGAAGTTCACAATTATTAAAGCTTGATGCATGATGGGGTACCCACTCTAAAAAATGTGAGCTGGAAAATGACTGGGGATGTCACAGACTGTGGGCCAAGGTGCAACTACAGATGCTCAGCAACATCGCACAGGAAGCCATGCATGTTCTTCTGCATGAAGTGCTGCTCCAAATGCCTATGTGTACCCCCTGGTACTTATGGCAACAAGCAATCTTGTCCTTGTTACAACAATTGGAAGACCAGGGAAGGTGGCCCCAAGTGCCCTTAATTTATTCAAATTAGACTAATCTCCTTATGAACTCCCCCCGCCCCCAATGTTTTTCTACAATATCCATGTATTTCTGATGGTTTTACCCACTTTTGAGGGTTGGATGTTGATTTTGAGGGGAGGGGGGATTTAAACGGCTATCCCTAGTGGGATCTGAATCCTACATTATTTAATGAGGGAAGGCATCGATTGAATAGTTGTAGAAGCCCTTTTTAATAATTTATTTTTATGATGGAAGTTCCGTTATGGCAAGTAATGTACTATATATTCGGACTTGCATAGCCATTGATGGTTTAGTCGTATTGCTAATTCGGCAAGATATCCTCAAATGTTACTAATTTGATCCATGCTCTTTGATACCGGATCACAGTGATGCATTTGTAATGTTTTCTGGCTGATGGATGCAATAAAATGGTATCATTTTATTTGGCATACTTTGGTTAGTTCCCCCCCCCCCCCTTCTTTTTTTCATTTTTTTTGGTTTTATTAATTTATTTTACAGAGGGAGGCGTTACGTTGGGGGGGCAAAATCCAACAAACACACTCAAGCATCCCTCTTTAATAATTTGTAGTGATGCTAATTTAATTTGGGAGTTAAAATCATAAGGCTAATGCCCAATAGATCTTTGCCGCTATGCCAATAAGGCTTTTTCTTTTTTGGGATGATAACTAGGTCCCCTATCAGGGTTCAGTGTTGGGATGATTAGACAGGGACATTGCGAGTTAAGGGTGAAGCATACATATAAAGAAAGGACCCAACTGAGACATGCCCTCTGCCAATTGTGCCATAAATCACTTTCTGTGAGAGGCAATTTTATAAAAAGGGGGTCTAGATATTCATCCAACATACCTACTCTATCTTGATGATAGTGAGTTAGCAGATCATCATTTTAAGGATTGTCATATGACTAAAAAAGTTTGGAAACTAGCAGGAAAATAGTAGTGACTCACAACTGGTGTTTCTCCAACGGAAACTCAGGGTATCTGTCAAAGTCTTAATAGGATAAAATATTCATGTAAACCAAAAATGCTGCAAATTTTCTCCTTTCTCATTTGCAGCATCTGAAAATGTAGAAATGCCACAATTTTTAGTAATGAGATCTTCAACCCCTTAGTGTACTTAATTCGAGCAAAAAAAGCAAGTGTCGAATATTAATGGAGAATCCGAATTCATATGTCGATTGATGATCACACTATAGGGGATCTTCTTCTTTCCTTCCCACTTCTTACACTTTGAAGGTGGGACCCCCTTCGGGATTCGTTAAAGTCAATTTCAACGGATCACTTGCCAACTCTTCAACAACAGGTGATTTTATTCTCCGTAATTGGAAGGGCAAGCTAATTAAAACTGGAGGAGCATATACTACGTGCAGACATCTATCCTAACAACGAAAATTAGAGCTCTTAGGGGTTGAATCTCTTCAAAATTTCAAGCAAGCTTCGATAAACTCATCATCAAGGCGATTACCAAATTGTGATTTGGGCACTAAAAGGAAATATGGAGACCCTTTGGCAAATATTCAATATCACAAAAGACTTTCACGCTTGGTTGACCCAAGGTACTCAACTTGTCATCAGCCACATCTTTCAGGAGCGCGAATGTGGCATTAGATTGGCTGTTAAACTTTGGTCATTCTATTACAAGCTAATTCTCACCGAATTTATGTTTTTCTCCTTTCCTTCAGGCGATCTTTCTAATAATATAGTTAGTTATACTCTTGTGAGTAAAGGTAGCTAATATTATTTTATTGCCATTCACCATTGTCAAAAAAGGGGAAAAAACGAAGGCATCTCCATTCCTAGTCGTAGATTTTCCAAAGAGAATTAAATATTTGGATGCGAATAATTCAAGCTTTGGAGAGCTTCGATGTTGATGATATGATCCTCAAAAACAGGCCCCAATACTCTAACCTTATGGGCCTGTTTAATATTCTCAACAACTTATACTAAGGAAAATATATGAACTGTAAGCTAGAATAAGGGGTAAAAAATAATATATTTTTCTTAGCATAGATTATTGGTAATAAACATACCCTGTTAGAATATATGATAGTTGGGTTACCCTATATATACAAATGAAGAGGCCTTGAATATATATATATATAAGTTAGTGAATCATGTTATCCATTGTCAATTACATAAAGGAATTTCCCAATGCTCATGTCACATAAGCCCACCCAAGATTCTTGATCAGCATTATGGTGAATCAGTTATACAATGAACCATAATGATGTGTACACAGGTGTCCTTGGAATACATTAATTAATTTTTTAACAAAACTCTATATAAATCCTGAAATTTTTTTAAAAGGCGACTCATAAAATTAGTTAAAATGTACTTTTCAACTGACCATGCATGCCGTTTTCACTATCCCCTTCCAAAAAAAAGAAAAGAAAAGAAAGTCGTATTGGAGACATTGGCTTTGGGCGTCCCTATCTTGTTTTATGGTATTGGTAAGAGGCACACACCATGGCATTAAGCCATTAACCCCGTTATTGATCATAGTGCTACCAACCCAAGCAAGCGCCAAGTAGACCTAACGAAAGTGATCCAAATTGAATAATCCGAATTGAACGACCTGAAATAATATTCGAACTGACAATTGAAATAGCTAACCGAACCGAAATTGAAAATGACCCGAACCCGGCCTGAACATTTTCCACCGAAGTTATTTAACTAAATTTAATGCATGAATAGTTATCTAATTGTCCTTCTCCTAATCATTCACATATTGTGCATTCACTGAAAGAAACCACTTCAGTAGTACCGCAATTAAACTACATTATTGATATAGTTTTAGAATTAAATGCAGAATTAGCAAAAATGAAGATTGAAGCTAAGGAAATAAAAAAACAGTTATCTATAATCCACCTTTCTTTCATCAATGAAATAAGACATAGTGGGAAATTTGATTTAAGTATTGGTACTCCATTTCAGCATAAATATCTTTTTCAAAACCTATAAAAAAAAATTTATTTCCTTTGCAAGATATAAAAATCGAAAAAGAAGTAGGAGAAAAATCAACTAAAAAATTACCAAAAAAGGTAAAAAATGAAGAAGAGGATAGAGTATAACCAGTACAATCTAGAAGAGTTATAAAATATGTTTGATAGAGTACAAGATCCCTGAGAATTAAACACGGTTAGGAGCACAATAATAGACAAGCGAGAAGTCCTATGCGATTATATGAAGAGACAAATAATGCCTAGTTAGAAGAAAAAATATATTAGAAAAAGAACCTAATCAAACTAGAAGATTTTAATGAGAAATTAGGAGAAAATTGGACTAAAAATATGAAGAAATGGTAACTGACAGAGAAATTAATGAGATTGGAGAAGAACTCAACATCATAAAATCAATGTAATTAACATTGTTAATCCTAAATAGGAAGAATTTGGTGGATCATCTAGAAGGAATATCTATTTTATGAGATCTAGATATGTTCTAGTAGGGCATACAACTAACTTTTCCTTTAGGTTCATCCCACGAAAAACCACATCCTTTGAAGAAATTAGCCTTATCCCAATTGGCCAAATGGGTTTACATCTTAAATATTGATGGAGCTCGAAATAGAGAAAAAATATTTGAACATTGAAAAAGAGGAATGAATAGTATCCTAATTTTGAATACCACATGGACTGCTCGAATTTTTCTGATTATATTGAGTATTGTTTTTCTAGCATTGTAGCTAACTAGTATAAATCATTAGATGAGGAAGGTAAAAATGTATTAAGAATGATGGAAACACGAAATGCTATGTTCAAAGAATTATGTAAGGAAATTGAAACTGAATTTACTAAGCTTGATTTTGAAGAAAAAGCTAGAAAATGACAATGAAGGATTAATAACAAAGAGTTATGAGATATGAAAATTATATTGCTGAATGTAGTTAATAACATTACAAAATTGGGCATAATGAAATCAATCTTGGTATGTTTAATGATAAGTTATCATATCTTATCAATTTCATAATCAATGAAATATACATTGCATGGCTTGAAAAAGGTGATGTCATTGATACTCTTGATACAAGAAACTCTTATTTAGGAAAAATGATAAATGATAAATATCTTGATCTCCAAAAGGAAAAGAACATGAACAAACAATTTCTAGCATGTTAGGCTCAGGAAATGAACCTTAGAAGAGAAGAAAACGAAAATTTTATAAGAAAAAGAGCTATAAAAGCAAAGTAGGGCATTATGCAAATGAATGAAAGAATAGGAAGAATAACAAGCTTATTGAACATTGGGTAGCCTAGATTATTTTGAACTTAGTGAGGAAAAAGCACTAGACCTAGTCCAGAAAAATAACAAGGGAATTATTGAGATTGTACTGGAGGATGAATATAAAAAAAAGTGATTATGAAGAAGGCAGTAACATAATACCAAGTAGTTTAATTAGTCTTGGTGATCTTCAAGGACAAGAATTTATTGTAGATAATAAGAATGAAGACGTCTACGAAGATTGGGTCCTTCCGATAATTCAGAAGGACACGATCCTTAAAAAATTCATCTTTCAATTAAAGAGTAAGTATGTATGTGAGATAATGGAAGGCGATTTAGAGATGAAAACACTGTGAGTATGATATAGGGGAAGTTAACCTCATTAATTGGGAAAACATCCTTAAACATAACAACGATCAAAAGCATAGGTATGCCAATGTTAGAAGTGTCCAAGTTCAAATTACTCCATTACAATATTATGAAAAAGATATTAACCTTTATGCTTTGCTTTGTGATATTAGACATATCAAATTTAATAGCGAAATTATCATGGATGTCAAGACCAATTTGTATAATTGCTCAACAAGATTCAATTGCCGACCTGGACATTGTATAAGCTTAAAATATGAATTTGCCAAAAAATTCCTATCCCTTTAGATAAAAATAGTTGGGATGGATATGAAAAGAGGTGGATATGATAAAGTCCAATCGGCATGAGATAAAGATTGATAGGTCATTAATCTAGCTTTATGAATCCCACAAAAAGCAATAAGAAAAATGTAATAAAAATTGATGTGAAAAGAAAAATTACTATTAAACCCTAATTATTAAGAAGAATAAGTGCAATATCAGAATGGGAAGAAGGATCTTCGATAGTTAAAGAAGAGTTTAAAGAAGACAAAACAATTAGTATGACCAGTGAAATGAGTAGAATGAGTTTTAAACCTACAAGACACAGTGTAGACCAAAGGATGAATCTCGATAGAAAAGTCATTGGGTACAAAAAGAAAACTGTTAGTGATTCAATCCATGCGAATGAATTAGCCAACAATAGAAATATGGTATGAAGTTGCCAATACTAATCCTAATCACATTTATATCCCAATAATTGTATGTTTAGAGGAATATAATAGACATGAATTGTGTGTCTATATCAATAGTGGTTGTTCTGTCAGTTTTGGAAAAACATCTCTTTTTCAGAATTTATGTGGAAAAAAGTAAACAAGCCTTTACAAGTGAGAATATCAAATAATAGCATAATGAGTCACAATGAAGCCATAGGAGGGTTATCCATGATATGATTATTGGAAATAATTTTCAAAGGCTATATTCTCCATGCACACAAACCATAAACCACATCATAGTTACTATAAATGATCACTCAGTCCCTATTGGAAATAATTTTCAAAGGCAATATTCTCCATGCACACAAACCATAAACCACATCATATTTACTATAAATGGTCACTCGGTCCCTATCAATAACTTAAATAAAGTGTACACTTATCAAAAGATTAAGTTTACACGTAACCAGTGTGGTCAGAAGCTAATCCCCGCACAACATAAGGTAGCACTAACAATCTCACTATAGAGTTATCTAGTAGAAAGCATATTGTTGAACAAACAAGAGCAATTATGCAAAGAAATCTATTATGATAATCCTATTAAATTTTGGAGCCAAGATATGACATTTACAAGTTTTTCCCAACAATATTATCTAAGTGAAAGAGATGGTGTATACACACCAGGGTATCTAAGAATTTGATAAGGAAATCAAAGAACTTCTAGACAAAGACTTAAAGATGAATAGTAAAAATTCTCACACTAGTCCCGTTCATGGTGAGAAATCATGCTGAAGAAGAAAAGCAAGGATGACAATCAATTATAAAAAGTTTAATGATAATATTGTCTTTGATGGTTATTATATTCCTAACAAAATAGTTTTTTCAATTGAATTCTAGGGGCCTCTTGGTTTTCAACAATGGATTGTAAAAAGGATATTGGCAGATAAAAATAGATGAGAAAACACTCATTTGACTGCTTTTAGTGCCCCTCAAGGACATTATGAGTGGATAGTAATGCTATTTGGTCTAAAAAATGCACCTTAAATATTCCAAAGAAGAATGGATAATATCTTCAAAGATCTTAATTACTGTTGTCTAGTTTACATTGGTGATATTTTTGTCTTTTCCAAGACCATAGAACAACATAAAGATGATGTTCTTGCTATCACCCAAAGATGTATTGATCATCGTATTATCCTTGGTAAGAACAATTACATTTATGCTGAATAAGAAACCGAGTTTTTAGATCTAAAGATAAAAGTTGGACAAATCATGCTACAAAAGTATATTTTGGAAAAAAAAAGTGAAAATTTTCCTGAGAAGATTGAAGATAGAAAACAATTAGAAAGGTTTCTTGGATGTGTTACTTATGCTTCAGGTTTTATTAAAGATCTAGTAAATTGAGAAAACTATTGCAGTAGAAACTTAAGAAAGAAGTAAGTTGGGCATAGATCCATAGTGAGTCAAAGATTGCTTAAAACTTCCAAAAGATGTGCAACAATCTTCCTGTTCTTAATTTACCTAATGAAGGAGTTGATTTAATTCTGGAGACAAACGCCAACAATGAATACTAAAGTGCAGTATTGAAAATCAAAAAAGGAGAAAAACTCTGCAAATATTGGAGTGGAAGTTTTAATAAAGTAGAATACAACTATCCTACGATGCAAAAAGAAATCCTTGTTGTCATAAGGGGAATTGAAAAGTCTTAATCTTTTTGGCCCCAAAACCTTTTCTTACTTGAACTTATTACAAAAGAATACCTAGTAGTTTGTGAAAAGTGTTTATCAAATATTCAAGCGCAGGGGCGGCTCTTATGTTAGTAATTATGCTTTAACTAGTCTTCTTTCTCTATTGACCATATACAAGGGTTGAAGAATTCTCTGACAGATAATTTAACTCATGAACTAAGCAATTGTGATCATCATAGCAGAACTCCTATCAAAAAAGGAGAAATGTTATTACTGCTAGAACGAGTTTCTTCTTCAGTTGATCCTTATGGATATTTTAGAATTTCATACAAAAAGTAGATCACACTTTGGTTTGTTGTCTTCTGCCTTTTAGACTTACAAATGAATTACTTAAGGTGTTCTTATGATGTCCGAGAAACATAAGTTCTTATATCCAAGAAAAATGGTTTAACAACTAGTATGTAGCCTATATCGACTACTACCACAATAATTCTTATGATATTTGGGAGTCATAAAGTAGTACGATTTTCTTCCCTGATAGATCTAGAGTTGGTGGTGTTAGATAGCAAATTCAATCTCTCTAGATAACCCCGTTATGAAAGCTTGGGAATATGGAATGATAGCTTACCTCATGAAAATCCCATATCAAAAGTACCCTTTCTTCTCAAGTCTAAACACTAAATGTTTAAAAGGATTCATTGAATTCTCACATCTCCTGATGGCGCAACAAAAATTCCATATAATAGAAGTCTGTACGTTGAGGTACATTGCACAATAATTGAGTATGAAATTGTAAAGGCCAAACCATCCCATTATCTTGTTCAACTAATTGATTTAGAATATCCCAATGATCAATGACAAGAATAGTTTCCAAAATGACAAGAAGTAATTAGTTATCCTACTTTAGCAGGGGTCATTGATTTTTATAATATTTATCATCAAATGTGGGCATTTATTGAACGAGGAGAAACTCTATTGAATTGTCAGAATACTACTTTCATTTATTACAATGAGTTCAGAAAAGGCATGAATGCATAAGGAGCTATTTCAAAAGTTGTCTTTGATTATCTCTTTGATGTTGGAGCTTGAACATTCTTATCGAAAAAAGGAAAGAAATATCTACATTAATTATTTAAAAAATGGGATCCACTGCATCTTCAACTTGATGAAGATTTTGATGACTATCTGGATAATAGCGGACTGAAAGACATTATTGAAGATGAAGGCATGCAGAATCACAATATGGATGACTAGTCTTGTTAGCATTAAGTGCTCTGAAAAGTTGTTGCACCATTATGTATTATCTTATCAAGTGTCAAATTATTAAAATAATGCAGCTTACTGTAGTTATGTAAAAGTAGCTATAGTTAGGGCCGGCAAAAATACAGGCTCGGGTTGATTCGGGTATGGACAAATCAGACATTTGAAAAAAAAATTCATACCCGAACCCTGTTCGGATTATAAATTGGACAGTACCCGGATCCGAAGTATGATGTCTAGACCCAGTTGTTCGAATGTCCAAATTTATGATTTGATTTTTGGACATTCTGGTAAAATATGTGACCAAACCCGAACCCGATTCTTCAATGTCCAGACCCGATTGTCTGAAACTATTTTTACAAAACTTTCTAGAGAATTTGTTTTAAAATTTTACATAAACCTATTCGATGCCAAAATCCAATTGTCCGAAGCTGAAATAGTTTAAAAATCAAGGTAACCTGAACCCGAATGCCCAAAGTTGAACCCAACCTTGATTTAAATTTGGACATCATCGATTGCTCGAATTTTAAATTCGGACAAAAATTTTATGACAGTGCCCAGCTTTTCTGGTCGGACAAATTGGGGTAATCAGGTTGAACGAATTTTTGCCAGTCCTAGCTGTAGTCATGTGAAATTATCAGTGGATGCACTATAGCCATTAGGGCATCCTAGGTGGTCCATCTCCTCTACAAAAGGGGAGGCTGACTGCTAAGAAGGGATATGATCAAAAGAGAAGTTAGGTATCTTCATTTCTCTATGAGCAAGCATCTCCGATGATCTTAGTAACTTACGTCCCTCTTCAATCTTTTCATTGTAATATTTTAAGTTTTAAGCTTTCAACAAAAGTAAGTTTCTTAGTAGGGAACATTATTCAATCGAACCTTATTTTTTAAATATCATAACTTTTTGATTGAAGTCTCACTATCCTTTAAATTATAAAACTTGATTAGCAACTATGGTTTGAGGTATGAAATGAAATAAATATGAGCTATGACTTATCCAAGGGAGATGTGGTTGAGATTAGCAATCTCTGTAAACTAGAAGGTAGAGGAATGTAAGGTCCAATGCCAACTAAGTTCAAGTAACAGTAAAAGCTTTCCAATTAAGCTTTGTTATGAGTTTTGGTCAACATGATGGACTATAATGATAGAAAATATAATATTTATAATATAAATAGTAGATCGTGATAACTACTACTAGTAAAGTCATTAAAAGAAGTTAAATCATTTTAAACAAATATATTTTCCAAAAAAAGCCCAAAAATAACAAAATTACTAAAAGTACCCTATTTGGCCCAAGATTGAAAATTTTGAAAGTTTTCAAGCTAAAATAATTATGAAATGGTCCTAAGAATCTGTTGTCTAAAAACATAAGGTGGTCCAGTGTTATTTTGAAAAAGTCAGGGGCCTACAAGTAGTTGTCCTAAAACTCAGGGTCCCTAAGAGTCATTTTTTTATGTTCTTTATCAATGTCAATGGGCAGCTTGAAGGGGTTTTTCCATGGTAAAGAGGATTATGGCAAAGGGAAACCCTCTTTCTGCCTACTTATTTGTGATTTGCATGGAGATATTGAGTAGAGTGCTACATAAAGTATTTACCCTAAATGTGGCAAGTCTTAGTTGCTTGATCTTTGCTGATGACATACTAGTGGCTATGAGGGGTGATAGGAAGTTTGTTATAGCTATTGTGTGTGCTTTATAAAGGTTGGGTGATATGTTTGGTTTAAAGATTAACCCTAATAAGTCATGTGTGCACTTTGGTAGAGTGTCCTATAATTGTTTTGCAGTAGATTATTAAGGAATCTAGTTTTGTTATTGGTGACTTGCTTGTGAGGTATCTTGGACTGCCTTTTTCGTCCTCTAGAGTTACCAATAGGAAGTGTCACTCTTTGTTGAGCAAGATTCTTGGAAGAATACAACATCGGTATACAAGATTGATATCCTTTGTTGCCAATAAGCAATGTATTGATGTTGTGCTTTTCAGTCTGCAGGTCTTTTAGTGCTCTACCTTGCCTAAATGATTCTGGTTCTACCGATAGGAATTTATATAGTATGGTTGTAAAAATAAGACTCGGATGGCATCAGTGAATGAGATATAATAAGCAAGGATTATAAGCATGGTGGGAAAAATTTTGCGAAAATTTTCATCTGCAATAAGAGTGTGTCTGAAACTGTTATGGAAAATACATTATGGGCATGGTTCCTTATGGATGAAGTAGGTGCAAACTTATTATTGAAAACACCATCACATTTGGCCTGTTCTTCTTATGCGTAGCTCCTTATAGAATTGGAGGCAATTGATACATATTCTCGATACATGGGTGAATATGAAAGGCAACACAGCATTGGCAGTAGTTACTTTACACTCCTGTAATGTGGCTGGTGAGTTAAAAATGGGAAAATGTTACCAAATTTACCATGGGAAGCTATTTGGGATTTGATTCTGCTGCCCTGATTTTCCTTTTGAAAATCCACTATATGAGATTCTATTGTGTTGCTTGGATTTTCCTTTGTACTTAGCTTGCCATGTAGCAAAAGTTGTTAACTGGTGGTATATCAGTTAGGCTATTCTCCATCCAAAAGGAGGCATGTTGGTTTTGCCAATTAAGGGAGAATCATAGGCAGTATTTTGTAGTATGATCTTTCACTTAAGCTGTGGGTGAGTTGTTTGACTGGCTGCATATTCAGCCTAGGTCACATCTTCATAAGGAGACTAGCTAGTTTACAAGGAAAATCAAGGGGAAAACTATTGGAGCAAAACCTGCTAGCATCACGTTGTGGGCTACAGTGTATGAACTATGGAAGGAGAGGAATTTTAGAAAGTTTCAAAACAAGCATTAGAAGGTTATGTAATGGCCAAGCATATTCAATTAGTGGCTTGCATTAGACTCAGGAAAATTGTTTGATGATGTTACTTTGGAGCAGCTATGCACATAGGGGTGAAGGCCTCCTTGTCTTGGCCTTCTAGCTTGTATTAAGTTGCTCTGGAATAGAACAAGCTAGAATACTTAATTCACTTTTCTCTAAAAAAATAATTATTTTAAATTTTTGTAGAGAAGAATTTCAAGAAAAAAAATAATAAATTAATTGTATAGTTGAACAGATTACTCAAAAAAAAAAGGAAGAACATAAAAACAGAAGCCCTTTTTTCTTAAACTAACTAGTTTATAATTCAACAAACAACAAAAAAGGAAAGAAAAATGATAAAATCAATGGAGAAGCCTAACTGTTTCAATAACAACAAGAAAAGATAAGAGAAACTGAGATTTTTTTTAAAAAAAAATCAACACCAATGGTTCACTAGGAGTTGAACATGTTGATTTGTTGATCACCAAGTTCCATACAAAATGATTACAACAAATTAGCATATTATGCGTAAAGAGGCTGCTTTGTTCTACATATTATAGTAGCCAACTGACCAAAGACCTACATAGCACAGTAAGTCCAGGATTATTATATAACTACTGTAAATTTGATCGTCTTGAAACATAGGTAAAATTTTATTATAGGTCCTAACGAAGGTGTTCTATAGTCTAAGAAATTATGAGATTCACATGTGTGCGATCTGCAACTGCTACTATAGAAAAAGTAGCAACCTTCTATACTAAAAAATCCTTCTGAGCACACATATATATAAGGCAACAGTTGGTTGCCACACTTATATTAATCGTAGTAAGGGAAATAGTGGGAAAATATTCCTCATACTTATCAAGTGCGGCACGAACCATATTGTCGCGCTCATAGATGTGGTGAAAGAGTTATCCTTCTACTCTTGTTAAGCGCGACGTAATTGCCTACAGGTCTAAGCGCAGCAAGGGACACTTTCTTCCTCGTTTCCAAATGAGTTGGCCTATGGCTAGTTGAGTGACAACTGTTTATGTTTTCTTAAAAGTATATATAAAATGTTGTGTTTTCAGACACAAATCAACTTATTGTTGGCGAAATGCTTATGACCCTTGAAATTAGTAAACCAAAGTTGATTCCTTTTGCTTTCTTATAATAACACATAAACATATATTAGAAGACATAAACATATATTAGTTACCTATAAAGTATTTCTACAAAATTTGTAGCAAATCCACATGTTGGTTAATAAAGATATTTTAAAATTTTATTATGTGAATAAAGAAAGAAATTGCATACACCAAAAAAAAGTCAAGCAAATGAACATTGATCGATAATTAATATATCAACTACAGTCATACAACGTATGTTTCACTACAAGATAAGAAATGCATATATAAATGCTTGTTCCAAAAGCGTCCATCCTTAGTATGTAGATAATGGTCGTCTAAAACCTACGAGATACCAATAGCAAGACAGTGAGCAATGGATACACATATTATTATCAAAACAACCACTTTTACCCCCCATCGACCTTTTTTGAAATAACTTTTTAACCCATCACCTAGTGATAATAATTTTTAGCTACCTTTAGAAACTTGTTTCAGTTTTTTACACCCCTCACCTTTTTTTCTTTTAGACAAAAACTTTTAGAAATTGCAGAAATTACAGAAGAGGTCTCTAGATTTGGTAAACTTATGCAAATAAGCTCTTTTTAGGAAATATGCTTGTTCTTAACGATTAAACTTCTTATAATGACCTTACTAGTACTAGCTATCGGAATCTACTACTTCTATCTTATATATTATACTTTTTGTGGTTATAGGCCCATCATGCTCAGCAAAATGATTAAAACATAATTATCGAGTTTCGACCATTACCTAAACTTAGTCGACGCTGGACTATGGCGTTCCTCAAGCTTCCGGTTTATAGAGATTGCTAATCTCAATCACACCTTCCTTAGATCAGGCACAGTGCAATTCCGTTTTGTTTTTTATCTCGAACCGTAGTCACTAATCAAGTTTTTAATGTTTTCAAAGGATAGTGGAACTTTAATTAAGAAATTATAATATTCAAGACATAAGGTTTAATTGGATAATGCTCCCTATTGGGAAACTTCTTTTATTGAAAGTTTGAAAGTGAAAATATTACAATGGAAATCTTGAAGAGTGACTTAAGCTACGGTCATTAAAGATGCTCGCTCATAGAGAAATGGAGAATCCCGACTTCTCTTGTGCTCAAGAATGCCCAAATGACTGTGTCCCTTTTCAGCACTTTACCTCTTTTTTTATAGAGAGGAAGAGGTACTTAGGATGCCCTATTGGCTACCGTACACACTGATTTTTCACATGGCTACAATACACACTGACTCTTCACATGACTATAGTGCACACTTTATTTTACAGACCAAACACTTGTCAAAATAGTATAATAATGGAGCAACCACTTTTCAGAACTTCTTTTCAGAACTTTTAATGATGACAAGACTAGTCATCATTATTAAGATTCTGCATACTTTCATCTCCAATTATATCTTCGAGACCATCATTATCTGAATAATCATCAAAACCTTCGTCTAATTGAAGATGCCCTGGATCCCATTTCTCAAATAACTCAAGAAGATATTTCTTTTCTTTTTTTGATAAGAACTTTCCATCTCCAACTTCGAAGAGATAATCAAAAATATCTTCTGACACTGCTCATTCCACCTTCATGTACTCTTTAAACTCATTACCATAGGCGAAAATAATGTTTCCACAATACATTAACATTTTTCCTTGTTCAATTAATGCCCAACATTGATGATAAATATTGAAAAATCCAATGGATCTTGCTAAAGCGGGATTAATAACTAATTCCCATCGTTCAGGAGCCCATTCTTGTCGTTGATCATCGAGATCGTCATATTCAATGATCTGAATAAGATAATGGGCTGGTTTGGCTTTTTCATTTTCATATTCGACCAATGCGCTATACATTTCAAAATTTAGACATTTGCTAACTGAAATTTCTGTTGAACCTTCAGGATATGTAAGAACCCAATGGATTCTTCGAAACAAGCATTGCTGAAATTTCGTAGTCTTGAGAAAAATGGGAACTTTTGATATGGGATTTCTATGAAGTAAAGTATCATCCCGTACTCCCAAGCTTTAATGATAAGGTCTTTTCGAGATATCAAATTTGCTGAAAAACTAACTCCACCAACTCCAGGCTCATCGAGAAAGTAGATAGTTGTACCCCAAGATTCCCAGATATCCTAGGAATAATGATGACAAAAGTCGATGCGGGCTGCATACCACTCATTGAACCATTTTTCTTGAACATGAGAACATATTTTTTCTTGAATATCATAAGGACATCTAAGGTAATTAACTTGTAACTCTAGAAGGGAAAATCTTTGGGCTATTAGGTAGGCTTTAACTATATACCAAAACGTGATCTACTTTATGTATGGAATTCCTGTTTATCAATAAGGTCTCTACTGAAAGGAGAAACCCGTTCTAGTAGAAATGGCATTTCATTAAGGATTTCCTCCTTTTCTGGCAGGAATTTGTCTTTGATAATCACCATTGGCGAGTTCTCGAGTTAAACTGTCTGCCAGAGAGTTCTTCAATCCTTGTATATGTTTAATAGAGAAGGAAAACTGGTTAAGTCATAATTGTCAACGTAGAAGTCGCCCTAACGCTTGCATATTTGATAAATTCTTTTTCACAAACCCAAGTATTCCTTTGCAATCAGTTCGAATAAGAAAATATTTTGGGGCCAGAAAAATTAAGAACTTTTCAATTTCACTTATGACTGCAAGAATTTCTTTTTTTCATTGTGGGATAGTTGCATTCTACCTTATTAAACTTCCACTGCAATATTTGCAAAGTTTTTCTCTTTCTTTGATTTTGAGTACCGCACTCCAGTGCTTATTGTTGGCATCTGTCTCAAGAATTAAATTATCTCCTTCATTAGGCAAATTAAGAACAACATGGTTTTCACACATCTTTTTGAAGTTTTGAATAATCTTTGTATTGTTTATAGTCCATGTCCAATTTACTTCTTTCTTGAGTTTCTCCCATAATGGTTTTCTTAGTTTAGCTAAATTTTTAATGAAGTCTGAAGCATAAGTAAGGTATCTAAGAAACCTTTCTAATTGCTTTCTATCTTTAATCTTTTCAGGAAAGTTTTCTATTTTTTTCAAAATATACTTTTGAAGGATGATTTGTCCAACTTTTATCTCCAGGCATAAAAACTCAATTTGTTGTTCTGCATAAATGCATTTGTTCTTATCAAGTACAATGTCATGATCAATGCATCTTTGGGTGACAGCTAAGACATCATCTTCGTGTTGTTCTATGGTTTTTGAAAAGACAAGGATATCATCAATGTAAACTAAACAATGATGATTAAGGTCTTTAAAGATATTATCCATTCTTCTTTGAAATATTTGAGGTGCATTTTTAAGACCAAATGGCATTGCTATCCATTCATAATGTCCTTGTGGGGTGCTAAATGCATTTGAAGGAATACTTTCCTAATCCACTTTTATATGTTAATAACCACTTTTGCAATCTATTTTCCAGAACTAAGAGACTCCCTGAATTCTATTGAAAAAGATAGTTTTGTTAGGGATATAATAACCATCAAAGACAGTACTATCATTAAGCTTTTTATAATTAATTACCATTCTTGCTTTTCCTCTTTTTTCTTTTGTATGATTTCTAACTACGAAAGCAGGACCTTTGTGAGGACTTTTGCTGTTTCAGATTAATCCTTCATCCAAAAGTTCTTTGATTTATTTATCAAATTCCTAGATATCTTGGTGTGTATGAACCATTTGTTTGACTCAGATAATAGTATTGGGATTTAACAAAGTAATTTTTACAAATGACTTATCATTATACTAAAATTTTAGTGGATTATCATAGTAGGGTTCTTTGCATAATTTTTCTTCTTGTTCAACAATCTGCTATTTAATAGATAATTCAAGTAATGAGATTGTCAATGCTATCTCACGTTGTGCTGGCGTTACCTTCTCACCGCGCTAGCTATGTGTAAACTCAATTTTCTGATGATGTAAGTCTTACTTAATTTTTCAATAGGAACTGAGTGACCATTAATTGTGAATATTATTTGGTTTATGGTCTGTGTGCATAGAGAATACAATCTTTAAAAATTATTTCTAATAATCATATCATGAGAGGGTTGATCAGTAGCCCATAGAACTGGTACAATGCCTTGAACTCCTCCTAATTCTATGGATAACCCTTTTATAGCTTCATTGGGGCTCATAATACTATTATTAGTTATCCTTACTTGTAAAGGATTCTTGGCTTTTTTTCCACATAAATTCTGAAAATAATGATTTTTTTCCAAAGCATACAGAACAACCACTATCAATGTAGGCACATAACTCATATTTATTATGTCCCTCCAAGCATACTTTTATTAGGATATAGATGCTATTAGGATTTGTATTAGTAGCTTCATAGCATATCTCCATAGCCATTTTTTTAACTAATTGATCTTCATAGATTAGTTCACTGACTGTTCAACTTTTGTACTCAATTACCTTTCTTTCTAGACGCATACTTCGATCTACACTAGGTCTTGCATACTCAAAACTCATTCTACTCATTTCACTAGTGATGCTAATTGTATCATCTTCTTTAAGCTCTTCGTTAACTGATGAAGATCCTTCTCCCCAATCTGATCTTGTCCTCAAGCTTTTTAATAATTAAGGTTTTATGGTGATCTTACCCTCCTCATCAATTTTTATTACATTTTTCTTATTGACTTTTGTGGGGTTGACAAAGCTAGATATATATGAACGATCGATTTTTATGTCTTGAGGATTGGACTTAATTCTTTGGATCTTCTGCATAGGGGTAGGACTTTCAAATGTTTCTGCTTCTATCATTGTTACCTTAGTCTTTGGATCTATAGTGTTATCTAATCTGTAGATAATTTTTCAAAATATTCTTAACGGATATCCCCCTGTTTTCATGTCTATCCTAACTGTTTTTATCTTAAGGGATAGGAGGTTTTTAGCAAATTTATCCTTTAGACTCACATAATATCCAGGTCGACAATTAAATCCTACTGATTCATTATATAAATGAGTCTTAATCCCTGTGATAATTTGATTATAAATTTGGTATGCGTAATATCACAGAGTAAAGAGTAAAGATCAATATCTTTACCATAATACTGTAATGCCATGATTTAAACTTGGACACTCTCGACATGGATATACCTATACTTTCTATCTTTGTTATGCTTAAGGATATTTTCCCAAGTAATGAGATTAACTTCCCCAACGTCATACTCACAATCCTTTATCTCAATATCTCCTTCCATCATTTCACATACGTATTTGCTTTTTAGCTGAAAGATGGATTTTTTATACATCATGTCTTTTTGGATTATGAGAAGAACCCTATCTCCTTTGACTTCCTTATGATTATTGTCTACAACAAATTCTTCTCCTTAAAGATCACCAAGGCTAACATAGCTACTTTCCATCATATGACTTGTTTCTTCATAATCACTTTCTTCATATTCATTGTCCAATATAATCTCAATAATCCCTTTGTTATTACTTAGGACTAGATCTAATGCTTCATCTTCACTAAGCTCAACATAATCTAGGCTTCCCAAAGTTTCAATAAGTTTGTTATTCTTTCTATTTTTGCATTCATTAGCATAATGTCCTACCTCTCTACATGCCTAACATTTGCAGTTGCTTTTCCCTGCAGGGCAATAAGCAACTTTCCTAAAAAATCTACGTTTTTTAGGACTTGGTTTGTTATAATATTTTCTCATATATTTTTCTCCAATTTGCTTGTTAAAGCTCTTTTTTTTATAAATTTTTCTTTTCCTTTCTTTTCAGGGTCTTTTCCCCATTGATGAGGTGAATCCCAGCAAATGAGGTGAATCCCAGCAAGTTAGGAACCGCTCCTTAATTTTCTTTTGCTTTTGGAGATCAAGACATTGATCATTGACCCACTTTCTCAAATAAAAGATTCTTGAACCAATGGTGTCAACGACATCTGTTTGTTCAAGCCACACAATGTATTTTTCATTGATTATGGAATGTATCAGATACGATAATTTATCATAAAACATACCAAGATTAGTTTCATTATGTCCAATTTTGTAATAATATTGACTAAATTCAGCAATATAATTTTCCAAATGTCTCATATCCCATAATTCTATATTATTAATCTTTCTCTGCCATTCCGTTGCCTTTTCTTCAGAATCAGGTTTAGCTTCGACAAATTAAGTTTCAATTTTCTTACATAAATTCTTGAATATTGTAGGTGGTGTTTCCATCATTCTTAATGTATTTTTATCATATTCAATTAATGAATCATACCAGTTAGCTACAGTGCCAGAGAAGCTATGTTCAGTGTAGTTTGGAAAATTTACAGCAGTCCAGGTAGTATTTGGATTTAAGACACTATTCATGCCTCTTTTCCAATGTTCAAATATTTCTTCTCTATTACGAGCTCCATCTATATTTAAGACATATCTCGTATGGCTAATCAGAGTAAGGCCAATTTCTTCAAAGGTTGTAGTTTTTCTTAGGATAAACCCAAAGGAAAAATTGGTTGTTTGTCTGGCTGGACCGTACCTAGGTCTTATAAAATGAGTATTTCTTCTAGATGGTTCACTGAATTCTTCAGGTTTGGGAACAACATTATTAACCAGATTGGTCTCTATTTCTCCTAAATCAAGTTCTTCTCTGATTTCATTAATCCCATATTCGATAGTCATTTTACCATATTTTTTTATCCAATTTTCTTCTGACGTCTTCTAAAGGTAACACATTAAGATCTTCTAATTTAATCAAATTCATCTGTTGATAAATTTCTTCTTCTAATTGGACGTTATTAGTCTCTTTATTATCATCAGATAATATGTTATGTTTATCAGTAATGACGCCCATAATCTTATTTAATTCCTCTAAATTTTGTTCTTTCTTAAACATATATTGTAGTTCTTCAAGAGTGTATTGCTTATACTTCATCACCTTCTTCCTTCTCTGCCTTTTCAGCTCACTTTTCTCCTACTTCTTTTTGAATTTTTATATCTTGTAAAGAAAATGGATTCTTGTTTTTTTGAGTTTTGAAAAGGATATTTATGCTGAAATGGAGTACTGGTACTGGAAGTAGATTTTTCACTATGCCTAACTTCATTAATTAGAGAAATGTGGATTACTGATATTTGCTTCTTATGCTCCTCGACTTCAGTCTTGATTTTAGCTAATTATGCTTTTAATTGTAGAACTATATCAGTTATATAGTTTCGTTGAGGTGCTATTGGAGAATGTCCTTCTAGTGAGTGAACAATATGTGAATAATTTGGTCCATAACCAGCAGATGATGATTCAAGCATTAATTACAGTTAATTACCTTAACTATCTTGATTATTTTGGTGACGTGGCTCTGATACCATATGAAAGAGGATCGAAAATACTACTTAATGAGAGAAAATGCACATGCACAATTAAAACTAAAATTTTTAAAAGTAAGTTTTTAAGTATTTAAGTTAAATTGAAAATTTTAAAACTTCTGGGACTCAAGAAAAAACAGAGGGTACCTAAAAATTAAATTACATAAACGTCGAGGTACTAAAATATTAATGCGAAAAGCTCAGGGTTAAAAAAATCAATAGCTAAAATGTGAGGGTACGCATTACCCCTATGATTATCACATCATCAAAAAACACCAAAACCACCCTAAAAAAATAAATAAATTTTTGGACGATAACAGAGTTAGATCATGTAATAGCATAATGAAACAAATCTATATTTGTGAAAACTACTTATTACTTCGTAGATTCAAATTATTTCCAATGATCACACTACACCGCTGTCTCAATCAACCAATAAGGTATTCCATACTTCTAGTGAACTTTTTCCTAGAGTTATATTCAACACTAATCAAGTCAACACTTGACCCTATTCTAACTTGGACTTAGGCTGCTACGTGGGCTAGTTTTTTGACATGCTAATTTATTGGACCTAGGTTAATGTGCAAGCCAAATTGATTACATAGTTATATTTGAAATTGGATTTAGTGCCTTTGGCCTACCTAGTTAGGTAAGCCGACAACTTTAATATAATTACTGAAAATAAACAATTTTAGTTGAAGTATAACAATTACAAAAGATATTGTTATCGTTAAAGTTTTCTATTTTCAAACAAATTAACTAGCTGAAAATAATCCCTTTAAACTAGTAAATTTTCCTTAGAAATCTTAAAAGATGGCTTCGTAACATTTTGTGACCAAATTACGGCTTTTTTCTTAATTTTAGAAAAGTTATAGTAAAATCTAGTTTTTGAAAATAAGATTCCAAACAATAGTTTATCGTAACTATAAGGGATATAAAATATTTCTATAACATGAAACCTTGGTAGAGATATAATAATATCTTATTTGAAAGCACACAAATATCGCTTTATTTTTTTTGTAATTAGATTGGAAGATCTAATACAAAATAACTAGCAAAGGATAAAGAGAACCCTTATTGAAGCCAAACAAGTAGCCGCAATACTGGGAAAAAAAGACCCAACTACTTTTATTAGAAAATGCACACCAGAACATCTGCAATCGGGAACGCCTGTTCCACCAAATGGGCCCCATCGCCGCATGGCCACTGTCCATTTGCTTCCCTTGAGATTGCCTCGCAGGCTGGAACTCTTTGCAATTCCAACTTGCATTCCTTTTTTGTACTTTGTTCGTTTTTCGTTTTTCTTAAAGATATTATTTAGGTGGTTTAATAAAGTTGTATGCTATGGGGTGGATTTATAACAAATATTTTATTGGATTATCCAATTGGAGTTCCATTGATTGAAAAAGTGAAAAAACGCAAGTTCTAAAAAATAAAATTTATGCTAATGTGGTAGGATAGAGTTCCCAAATTTGGAACTTGGGTTGCGAATACTCTTAGCTTGAACTTAGAAGTACTCCATTAGAGCATTCCCAACCTAAGTCTCAGTTTTTGTAACTTAGGTATGCCACGTCACCACAAGTTCCACTTTTCATGAACTTTTATTACATCACTTTTCCAACCAATAAAACTCATTCGTAGATAATTGAATTAAATATTTCTTATAGAGCCCACCAGTAAATATATTTTATTACTTTTGTCCTTTTAAACTTGTGCTTGCATTTTATGTTTGTAGCTTGTATAAATATTTTTTATTTTTTGAGTAAATAAATATTTATTTTTTTCTTCACTCGAAAACTGTATTGTTTTATTTAAAATACACGAAAAATTGATCACTTAATTTTTTGGCTTGAACATGTTAAAAAGCATTCAATTTTTATTGGTTGCACAAGCGAATGAAGATATAATAGAAAGCACAACACAATTAAAAACCAATACAACATGAAGGATCAACATTTAAAAAACCAGAATACAAAGGTTCGGCATTTAAAAAAATACAACGCAAAAGATCGACAAAAATACATAATAACTACGATTGCGATCCTTGTCGCACCATTTGTCGGTTTCGTATTTCTTGAACCAAGTCTGAATGGAGACGTGCATTTTGTTTTGGGTCATCAACTTGTCCTAGGGCTATTCATCGGTCCAAACCCGGACCAGATCAATTTGGACCGAGGACCGAATAAGAAGAGGAACATGGATTGTGGACCGGACTGAATAAAACTTACACCGGACTGGGACCAGACCAAAAAAATTCAGACCGGACTCAGCAAATCAAATTGATTAGGGATTTCAAGTTTTTAAATTTTATGGATTAAGCAACCTAAACTAAAATAGAATATGAAGAAGTAGGATTTTAAGACCATTTAGTTGTATTTAAAAATTAAAACTTTATTTAAGATTAAAACTTTATTTTAAAAAATAGAAGTTTTAAGTATATACGGGCCAACAAAATAGTGAGAGATTAAAGAGAGGGAGGGAGAGAGAGAAAGGGTGAGGTGAAAAAGCAATAGACGGGTTGGGAGCTTGCGATAACTAACAAAAATCAAACTGAAAATTCCAATTTTAAGTATGTACGGGTAAGTTTGATAACTAACTTAGTAGTCCATAATTTTTTTATTCGGACTTCTGTCCAGACTGGACCTAACCAAAGATCGATTAAGAAAAATTAATGGATCGTGGATCGGACTGAATTTATCGGTCTGGAGCAGTCCGGTTCGGTTTTCACCGGTTTTCGATCTGGTATGGTTTTGGACCCAATAATGAAGACTCCTAACTTGTCCTACTCTATGAAGGTAGGTTGCATAGCATAGATGATCAGACATTAGGTTGCGTGTTGTTGTCCTCTACATCATTATATCGTATGTAAGGTTATACAAATCACATTTGTCCTGGACAATCATGTTGCGGAGTATAACACATGCTTTCATTATCATACCGAATTCGGTCATGTCCATGTTTCGACCAAGGCCACGGATGATGACAAAGCGAGCTTGTAGAACCTCAAATTCTCTCTCAACATCCTTCCTATCAGACTCTTGACGTTCGACGAAGAATTTTGCGTTGGCTCCTCGAGGAAGGGGGATAGTTTTGATTATGGTCGCCCATCCTGGATAAATACCATTGGACAAGAATTATCCAATATTGTACTTGCAACCATTGACGACATATTCACATTTTGGAGCCCGAACTTGATAAAGCTCTTGGAAAACATCAGATCGATGAAGGACGTTTAAATCGTTGAGGCTTCCCGGGTACCCAGAAGGCTTGTTAGATCCAAAAGTCATACGAAGCAACCACTTTAAGAATCAAGGTGGGGACTCCATATATCCCTTTTGCAAACACTCCTTTGAAAGACAGTTTCCCATTCCCAGTGCATATAGACAGTGCTTTCTAAATGCTTCCACCACTTGCAGTAGATGATCAACATCAACTTGGGTTGGTTGTTTTAAATACTCTTCCCTGAACACTTGAATGACCCTGACGGCAAATTTTTTTTCATGCACTGCATAGTTGTACTTCCACCAATCTTCAAGTATTCATCGACATAATTCGCCGATATTCCATAAGCCCACAATTGCATAGTTGTGGTGCATGTGATGAGTGGCAACAACCCACGCCTACCAAGATCATCGTAGCTCAGCGGGAAGTACTCAAAAAGACTGTCGTGGACATCAACTATGTGAAGGAACAAGTGTTTTTGAATCTGAAATCTACGCTGAAAATGGGTTTCATTGTAGATTGAGTCCTCGGCGAAGTAGTCTTTGTAGAGGCAATCATGCGCTCCTTGTCGATCTCTGCTTACAAATCCGGTCTTCTTTCTTGGTCTTTGCGATGATGATGAAGTCATTTTCTGTTGTGGCTTGTCTAATCTTCATAACTAACTCTAATGTCTTCACGTGAGTTTCATTATTTAGAATAGCTTGTAACATCAGTGTGTCATCACTATATTCTTCTAGTATGGAGCTCAAGCCATCCGATGATGATGACAAAACAGATGAGGAGGATGAATCACTCATTGTGGACTACTTGTGCATATAAAAATAAAACTACAAATGTAAGTCAAATTTGGAATTATATATACTAAACATTCAACCAATTAACTTAAAAATAAATATTTTGAATTAACTAATATTGGAATTATATATATAACATTTTGATTTAACATCAACCCATGAACTTAAAAATATATATTTCATTGTATAAATTAAAGAGGTTCCATTATATCAAATTTTTCTTAAAAAGAACATAAGTATAAAATAAAAACCATTTTATTAAACTATAGAATAGGTTTTAATCTAAAGAAGTGTCAAAATTAGATGAGGACGGTTTTTGGTAGTAGCAACTCCTAATTTCTTCTTGAATAGGATCATGTCAAGCCTGATCCTCAGCACACATCTCAACAATGTTTATTCTCAAAATCCTGTCCTCATACTTCATCTCCTTAAGGGGTTGTTCCCTTTCTTTCAAGGCCTGATGTCGAACTCTTAATTGAACATCTTTCAAAGCTACATCCAGCTTCCTCTCTTGTGCTAGGACATATTGTTCAAACATGGTACTCTTCTTTACATTTCTTGGTCCTAAGGGTGATAGCTCTTCGGTCACTAGATCCAACACCAGTTCCTGAACTTCATCCTTTGCCTTTCTCTTACCAGTTTTTCTTCCAATGGCACGAATAAGCTGCAACGCCCCAGCTTAATCACCTTCTAAATGCCTTCATTAATAAGCATTATGAGTCATCGGAATGCGCTATCAAGCTTTACCACCGTCCCAAATAGACAAGGTTCCAGATAAAGACATACAGTCGACCAGATAAGTAACATCTGTCAATTACAATAGTTGCACCAAATAAGGTCTAAGATTGTTATTAAACATTTCAAAGTAGGCATCACATCATGATTTAATCACGTTCATAAGGGATTTCCATGTCACTGAGGCTGCACACGTGCTCAAAATGTAAGTCATTTTTCATGCCTGCAAAATGCCAATTAGGGTAAATGGTTAGCAATCACTGCTCTGGCCACTTTTCCTGGACTTTGAACCTCTGCATGTTCTTGCTTCACTTTAAGCTACTTCTCATTCCCTAAAATAGTTTGGAAAACACAAATAGTGATACATTACCCTTGTACAGTCAATTACTATTTACAAGGAGCTAGTGAGCGCGTGCGCAATTTTAAAACTATGCTTGTTAAACGTCCTTTGAGGAGCACTGCATTTAACATTGACTGCGAAATTAATTGTTTCTTGGCCTGGATGGGACCCAAACATGTGAACAGTAGTTGTGGCATCAATGAACAATGAACTATGAATGTCCCGTTTACCAGAAAGGGCACGAACAGTGAATTCTGCTAGCAGTAACTATGAACAATGAACATTGCATTGAACAATGAACAATGAAATTGGTCCTTAAGATTCTAGCGATCGAGTAAAACTTCATAATATTAGGAAATAAAAATATAGACATCTTTGAAGGGTACAAGCAATAACATACCTTTGGCATTTATTTATACTCTTCTCTTTTTTGCTTCTCCTTCAAGGTGTATTTCTTGGAAATATATTCAGTGACACTCTGTATTAATTAAGAGAATTAATGTTTGTGAGTCTTAAACCATTCTGGTTATACTCTTAGGTTTCTCATTTAAAATCCAAAGCACCATACTCACTATATTACCATACTCTACCAACCAAACACTCTTAGCTAGTGGGATTTTCTTTCGAAACGAGATCTTAACCCAACCTCTTTTTGATCTTTTAAAAAAAAAATCACTTAGCTCCAATATTCCGAACATAACTCACATACTTATTTCCTTAAACATTTCCATTAGACTTTCTTGTGACTATAATTGATTCGTTAAAAGCATAATTGGACAAACTGAGTGCTCAGTATACAAATAATCCAACCATAAAGCTATTTCCATAAATGGCATCCTAATTTACCAAACACTAATCACATAGTCCTTATAATTACTTCAATTTTCTTCCCACTTTCAATTGTCACATAACCCCTTTATTTTGCGACAAACCATTAACAACCATTTATATCTATATTACTTTGAGCATACTATGACTTTGCTTGAACAATTAAATATTATTTAGATCACTGTTCTCTTATGCACATTTCTTCCAGCAAAATTTCTTCATACTTTCACATGCATATTATGACTATTGCTAATTACTTGTCAATTCTTCCCATACACAAATTCATTGTATTCACCTCCAACAATCATATAATCAAAATACAACAATTCATCCCAACATTCACATGAATAATCATTAACCTATGAGGTTAAATATAATGGAAGGATACAATTTAATTATCTTCCAAGAGACTAGAGATGGAGATGGGTGCAACCAAAATGTGTGAAGAAGAAAAGATGCTGGGGCCGAGCTGAACAAATGGCTTGGGGTGGTGGTGAAGTTAGGCAGTGCGGGTCGACGACTGCTATTAATTAGGAGTTGTCACATGTGGAAGAGAGAAGAGAGGGGGTTGATTCTCTTGGGTGGCTTATTTCCAAAGCCCACATGCCATTTAAATGGTCACCGCCCCCCTTAATCAATAAGGCTCTTTTCCTTTTTTTTCTTTTTGTTTTTCTTTGTTTGGATAATTTCTTCGTCACATCAAAATTAATGAGAGCTTATCTCAAAATATTTTCTTTTTTTTTCTTTGTTTGGATAATTACTGTAAAGCGTGTCGAGAGTTACAAATTTAACCACTACTTCGGTTATTAAATAATTTTTATAGTGTAGGGAAGTAGGGATCGGTCCACGAGGAAAGATTGCTATAAATGGCTAGTTTGATCCTAAATAATTTTACTAATCAACTTGTTAAGTCTAATTTTAATAATTCTAAAAAAATCTAACGAATAAAGTTCTAGCAAAATACCCAATGATGCTCCTAAATATTCTATATCATATTCTGGAAATAAAACAGTAAAAATATTCCCTAAATAATTCAGAAAAAATAGAAACAGAATTAATAATCCAATATTCAACTAAAAATTAAAAACAGAAACTATTAAACAAAAACATCAATATTAAAAATCACAATCAGTATCCTAAATTGACAATCTTAAACTTGACAGATTTATAGCTCCAGAATAGTGTCTGATTTATTTTAGGAAAATTAAATCAGACAATTACTACAGAATAATCAACAGAAAATTAAATCTGAAATTAAAAAGAAAATAATCTGCATGAATAAAAATACGAAAATAATTAAGAAAATTACCCTAAATATAGGACACAACTTTATGAACCTAAAAATACTTAATAATCGTAAATTAAAATTAAAAATCAAAATTTTCAGAATTAATTACCTAAAAACCTGCACATATCAATTTCACAAAATAATTCTTAAATATTATCAAATAAATTCCAAAAATCACGAAATTGAATATGAGCACACTAGGACACTTTATAAACCCCAGGAATGAATTAAAATATAAAAATAAAAAAAATAACTATTTTTAGTCTAAGTTCGAACAAACCGGTAATTTAATACTAAAACTGAATATAAATCAATCTAAAATTATAACTACTCCAAAAATCAAAATCTAAGCTATCTAAAAATACCTAGACACTCCTAAAAGACTATACCTTGGGGGGGGGGGTTGATTGAAATTATATTGAAGCTAATAAAATTAGAACAAAAATCAACAAACTAATCAAATTAACTCTAATCAACCAATAATACTCAAAAGTTATCAAATTTATGAAAGATACTTAGTATAATCTCAATCCACCATGCAAATTAATATTTATCATTAACACACAATCATTCATGAGTTAAACTGTAGAAGATATCCACCAGCGGTTCTTCCCCGTTTTTCCTTAGATTTTAGTTTACTCAGGTCCAGCCCTAATATAAACCCTACTAATTTGATAATCTTTACACCAGCGCAAAAATTTAACCAAATTAGAATATTACGTATTAGAAAAACATCATTTAACACTTTGTAACCAATTTACCAGCAAATCGATTTAACAAAGATCTAAAGCGATTACCTAATTAAAAGAGATGAGTTTGAGCCATCCATGATTAATTAGGGTGATACCTATGCCTAAAAGATTATAACTTTTACGTATTATAATCTTCTAAACTATCAATCGAAATTGTATTTGATCAACTAGCATGCATTCTAATCGATTTAACACAAATTTCATAAACGATAAACACTAATCGCTAAAGAATCATGAATATAAATCAACTAGGCATTAAAGCACAAAACTTGTTTCAAAATAATTAATTTAGCATGGCTTCAAGAAGATTATACTAAGCACATGAAAATTACTCACTCATATTAAAAATAAAATCACAAGATTCCAAAGAGTTCATGATTAATAATAACAATAAACTAAGCAAAAAATTAAAACAAAATAAAACAACGTGACAACAAAAACAAAAAAACAAAAAAAACAAAAAAAAAAGGGAAGGAAGAAGAGTTGGACGTGAGATGGTGATGAAAGCGAAGATGATGGAACGACGAAGAGGATGATGATGGTGAGGCGATGGATGTGCGTGATGAAGGAAGACGGAGTTGAAGTTGATGTGTTAGGCGTGAAGGAGATGAAGAAGATGACGGGGTTGTTGAAGAGGTGATGGAGAAGGCAACCGTGGCTGTGATGACAGATGGTTAGGCGTGGGGTGATAGATTTTTTGGCTTGTGATTAATGGTGATATTATATAATGAGTATGGTGAGGTTAGGGTTAGTTTCTTAGGGTTTTCTTCTCCTTTCTTGCTTAGGTTTCTTCTTCCTCAAGACTTGTAGCTTTTTATCAACTCTTGAAACCCTAGCCCAATATAATAATTATGAAAATAATAATTTTCATAATTATTATTTTTGGACCGTCTTGTAGCTAAGTGTGTAAAACCCGAGCTTCTACGTCATCTCTTCTCCTCTTTATTAAATTAACACTAACCCTGAAAAATATATAAAACAAAACAAATAAAATGAAATAATATATATAATATACTCAAAATAATTATAAAAATAATGCATGAATTATGACTTAACAAATTCCCCCACACTTAGACTTTGGACGTCCTCGTGCAAAGAAATCCTAGCCTCGACCTAAAGCTTACCCTCTTTCTTTCTTATAAAGTCATGCATAACTATGATGTTCATACTGGACTATGGCTTGCTTTAGAAAAACAGTTTTACTAAATTGATTTGTTTTCCCCTTCAATAAGTGAATACATGCCAAACTTCCAACTATCCTTAGAGAGTTTATACATCAACCTCACAACATTTTCATAATGAAATAACAAGATCAATAATTATCCATCTCTTTTGGGTTATGCATACACCAATCAAGATGTCGAAAAAGAATTTAATATGGAAAAATTTAGGCATGGTCTGGCTATAGAGACAATTTGAACTAGGTAGAATAACTCCATTAAATTTGATCATAAACTTGCCTTGTATTTGTTTTTCTCTTCTTCTTTTGTTCAAACTCCGATTGCGCACATATTCGAGGCCCGTATAGGGTCTTAGAATTTAAACACTCTCTGTCTCTCACTCACCCGAATAGCGGTGCTGGAGCAATTAATTCATTCTCATCTTATTATTTCTTTATTTTATTGGCTCATTAGTATGGGAAGCAAGCTTCCCAGTGGCAGTATTGCCTCAAAGGGTAACACCCTGTAGCGCATACCTCAAAGGAGTACTTGTCATTCCCCACTTTGACTTTCTTTTCTCTTTTATTTCTTTTTCATAGCTGAAGAATAGACAAGTAAAATCACAATTTTAATGAGTTATTCAACTAATTCAATAGTCTAGGAGATGGGTTAGGTCATTTTATTGCATCTGAATCGGATATATTACATGACCAAATAAGATGGATAATCAAGAGAGTTGCTCATTAAAAAGATGTATGAGGGTCAACTCAAACTTCTCTAAAGGGCAACTATCATGCTTAGAAGTCTTCACTTATAAAAGAATAAACTACAAAATAGCTAATACAAAAAAATTTCTAACCAAGCAAGCCTAGCATAAACTCATATCATGCATTATTTATAAGAAAAGAATTTTTTTGTTTTTTTTCGATTTTCTACTTTTTTTTTCAAGAATAAAAACTGCTGGAATTAAATGCAGGATACACCCCCCCATACTTAATTCATGCATTGTCCCTAATGCATGCAAAGAGAAAGAAATAATGAAAATAAAAGCAAAATTAAATAGGAACTTCCCTAAAAACGTTGGGTTGCCTCCCAACCAGCGCCTTTGTTTATAGTCGTTAGGCTCGACTTCATGAAGCTCCTGGATCCTCTAGTTGGATCTCTTCCAGTAACTCTTCATTAATCTGGTAATGAACTTTTTGAAACTCAACATGATCAAAACTCTTAGTAAGCACAGTCAAAAATTCATCCTTATTGGGTAAGTCATAAATATCTTCGGGCAACTCAGCAATAACATCAAGTGCATACACCTAATTCACATCAACAGGAAATCTCATGGCATCAAAAATATTAAATTTAATCACTTCACCATCAAATTCCATGGTTAATGTTCCTTCATGCACATCAATTTTAGTCCTAGCTGTTTTCAAAAATGGCCTACCCAGCAAGATGGGAATATCATGGCATGCATCACCCATGTTCAGCACATAAAAATCAGCAGGAAACACAAGTTCATTCACTTGGACTAAGACGTCTTCTAACACTCCATCAGGATAAGTGTTGCTCTTGTCAGCTAATTGAATCACTATGCCAGTTTTCTTTAATTCACTTAGGTTCAGTTTGTCATAAACGGATCTAGGCATAACATTAATAGAGGCACCTAAATCAAGCATAGCTTTGTCAAAGCAAAGGTTTCCTATTTTGCAAAGAACAGAAAACACACCAGGGTCTTGACACTTAGGGGGAAGTTTCATTTGAAAAACAGCAGACACATTTTCCCCCACACTTACCTTTTCATTCCCTACTAATTATCTTTTAATAGTACATAATTCTTTCCAGAATTTAGCATAACGAGGCACCTGTTTAATGGCATCAAGGAAAGGTATGTTGATCTCTACCTTCCTAAATGCCTCTAAGATATCTTGGTTAGCCTCATTTATCTTAGAAGTAGGGTTTCTAAATCTACTAGGAAATGGTGGAATTGACTTATAAGGCTCTCTTTTCTTCTCTCCTATTTCCTTAGTAGTTTGATTAGAATCTGTGTCTAACCCTGGTTCAGTCCCCTTGACCTCTAATTCAGGCTCAACCTCTTTACTCTTCCTAGGCTCTTGTAACTCTTTCCCACTCCTAAGTGTTATGGCACTAACATTTTCCTTAGGGTTAGGGTAAGACTGAGATGGAAACCTATTTTGCATTTGAGCCTGCAAGTTGCTAACTATGATATCAGTTGCAGTTTGTTTCTCTTGAACTTGCTTAAGAGTTGTTTCCATACTCTGGAACCTATCGTCCATCTTCTTAAGAAATTGTTCTAGTAGGAAGTTGGTCCTATCTTGATTAGAAGGTTGATGAGACGTTTGGTCAAAACCTGGTGGATTGGTTTGAGGGCCATACCTAAAGTTAGGGTGGTCTCTCCATCCTTCATTATAGGTGTTAGAATAGGGATCATACCTTCTATGACCTTGGTTAGAGTAAAGAGCATTAACATTACCTTCTTGAAGTGTAGGACATGCATCAGTAGGATGTCCCTCTAGACAACAAATGCCACATCTGACTGCTTTTTGAATTCCCCCAGTAACGATCTTGTTTAACATCGCAGTAATATGAGATAACTGACTCTCTACGGATGAACTAGACCCAATTTCATTAACCCTTTTAACTTGTGAGTCCCTAGCACCAAACTGTTGGGTATTTTGGGCCATTAAATTGAATAGATTTCTAGCATCAGCTGGGGTTTTATTAACCAGAGGCCCCTTACTAGCAACATCAATCATATTACGGTCCATAGGAAGTAAACCCTCATAAAAATATTGAATCAATAACTGTTCAGTTATTTGATGTTGGGGACAACTAGCACATAGTTTATTAAATCTTTCCCAGTATTCACAAAAAGTTTCCCCATTCTTTTGCTTGATTCCACATATTTCTTTCCTAATAGATCCAATACGGGATGTAGGAAAAAACTTTTCTAGAAACGATTTATGCAATGCAGTTCATGTAGAAAATGATCCAGCAGGCATATAATATAACCAGTCCTTAGCATTACCGAGCAAACAAAAAGGAAAGGCCCTTAGTCTAATTTGGTCCTCAGGAATTCCTTCAGGCACCATAGCAGAACAAGTAATAAGGAATTCACTAATGTGTCTATAGGGGTCCTCTCCAGCCAATCCATGAAACTTAGGTAATAAATTAATAAATCCTGAATTTAATTTCAAAGGCTTATCTAAAACGGCATAAGTAATAAACATTGGTTGAGTTTCTAGCTTAGGGGCAGCAAGTTCCCGAAGAGTAAACATTCTTACTTCTTCAAGCTTGAGACTTACTGACAATCTGCAAAAATTAAAATAAAAACAAAACAATAAAAGTAGTAAAATTAAATAGAAGTAAACTAGCAATTTAATTTTCTTTCTCCGACAACGGTGCCAAAATTTGTAAAGCCTGTCGAGAGCTACAAATTTAACCACTACTTCGGTTATTAAATACTTTTTATAGTGCAGGGAAGTAGGGATCGATCCACGAGGAAAGATTGCTATAAATGGCTAGTTTGATCCTAAATAATTTTACTAATCAACTTGTTAAGTCTAATTTTAATAATTCTAAAAAAATCTAACGAATAAAAATCTAGCAAAATACCCAATGATGCTCCTAAATATTCTATATCATATTATGGAAATAAAACAGTAAAAATATTCTCTAAATAATTCAGAAAAATAGAAACAGAATTAATAATCCAATATTCAACTAAAAATTAAAAACAGAAACTATTAAACAAAAAAATCAATATTAAAAATCACAATCAGTATCCAAATTGACAATATTAAACTTGACAGATTTATAACTCCAGAATAGTGTCTGATTTATTTTAGGAAAATTAAATCAGACAATTACTACAGAATAATCAACAGAAAATTAAATCTGAAATTAAAAAGAAAATAATCTGCATGAATGAAAATACGAAAATAATTAAGAAAATTACCCTAAATCTAGGACACAACTTTATGAACCTAAAAATACTTAATAATCGTAAATTAAAATTAAAAATCAAAATTTTCAGAATTAATTACCTAAAAACCTGCACATATCAATTTCACAAAATAATTCTCAAATATTATCAAATAAATTCCAAAAATCACGAAATTGAATATGAGCAGACTAGGACACTTTATAAACCCCAGGAATGAATTAAAATCGAAAAATAAAAAAAATAACTATTTTTAGTCTAAGTTCGAACAAACCGGTAATTTAATACTAAAACTGAATATAAATCAATCTAAAATTATAACTACTCCAAAAATTAAAATCTAAGCTATCTAAAAATACCTATACACTCCTAAAAGACTATACTTTGGGGGGGGGGGTTGATTAAAATTATATTGAAGCTAATAAAATTAGAACAAAAATCAACAAACTAATCAAATTAACTCTAATCAACCAATAATACTCAAAAGTTATCAAATTTATGAAAGATACTTAGTATAATCTCAATCCACCATGCAAATTAATATTTATCATTAACACACAATCATTCATGAGTTAAACTGTAGAAGATATCCACCAGCGGTTCTTCCCCGTTTTTCCTTAGATTTTAGTTTACTCAGGTCCAACCCTAATATAAACCCTACTAATTTGATAATCTTTACACCAGCGCAAAAATTTAACCAAATTAGAACATTACGTATTAGAAAAACATCATTTAACACTTTGTAACCAATTTACCAGCAAATCGATTTAACAAAGATCTAAAGCGATTACCTAATTAAAAGAGATAAGTTTGAGTCATCCATGATTAATTAGGGTGATACCTAGGCCTAAAAGATTATAACTTTTACGTATTATAATCTTCTAAACTATCAATCGAAATTGTATTTGATCAACTAGCATGCATTCTAATTGATTTAACACAAATTTCATAAATGATAAACACTAATCGCTAAAGAATCATGAATATAAATCAACTAGGCATTAAAGCACAAAACTTGTTTCAAAATAATTAATTTAGCATGACTTCAAGAAGATTATACTAAGCACATGAAAATTACTCACTCATATTAAAAATAAAATCACAAGATTCCAAAGAGTTCATGATTAATAATAACAATAAACTAAGCAAAAAATTAAAACAAAATAAAACAACGTGACAACAAAAACAAAAAAACAAAAAAAACAAAAAAAAAAGGGAAGGAAGAAGAGTTGGACGTGAGATGGTGATGAAAGCGAAGATGATGGAACGACGAAGAGGATGATGATGGTGAGGAGATGGATGTGCGTGATGAAGGAAGACGGAGTTGAAGTTGATGTGTTAGGCGTGAAGGAGATGAAGAAGATGATGGGGTTGTTGAAGAGGTGATGGAGAAGGCAACTGTGGTTGTGATGACAGATGGTTAGGTGTGGGGTGATAGATTTTTTGGCTTGTGATTAATGGTGATATTATATAATGAGTATGGTGAGGCTAGGGTTAGTTTCTTAGAGTTTTCTTCTCCTTTCTTGCTTAGGTTTCTTCTTTCTCAAGACTTGTAGCTTTTTATCAACTCTTGAAACCCTAACCCAATATAATAATTATGAAAATAATAATTTCCATAATTATTATTTTTGGACCGTCTTGTAGCTAAGTGTGTAAAACCCGAGCTTCTATGTCCTCTCTTCTCCTCTTTATTAAATTAACACTAACCTTGAAAAATATATAAAACAAAACAAATTAAATGAAATAATATATATAATATACTCAAAATAATTATAAAAATAATGCATGAATTATGACTTAACAATTACATTGTCATGTCAATCATTAAATGCAAGTTTATCTCCATCTTTTCCCTTTCCACGTGGCCCAAGATTGACCATACATTTGGTCGGTCGCGATTTGATAATTTTCTTTGTTTTCTTAGCTATTAAGAATTCGTTATGGTTTGGTAAATTTCCAACCTCGCTCGAGTACAGACACATATGTATGATAAATTGTATACTTTTGCATAATTATATGAGACTTTATATGGTCTGGAGAAAGTTTCGCATTAAAATAATTTCTCAATGAAACATTACTTTGTTTATCAGTAGAAAAATGCACAACTCACAGTTCTGATTAGTCATAACCACATGACTAATGCAACCAATTAAACATGATCAAGTAACGGGGTGTTGCATAAGCCCACCAACTTCTTCAGTTGATGTATGTTTACTGGCGGAAGTTGCAAGGGTGCCAAGAGGGTTGGGCTACTAGGGGGTGCTGGGTGTCTCGCACTCAAAGCATGCCTCCACCTCATTTGTACTCAACCATTTGAAAGATGCTTCTGTAGATTGATTATATAAGGTCTCCCATCTAGGTTGGTCATTCAATAATACCCACTAATGTATGAGGTCAAAGGGTTTGTCCACAATAATAACATACAGATCTTAGGCGTTTTGCATAATGGTTTCCTTATTCGCACCAATTGGGTTCTATGGGTATGCCTAAGCCACAAATGGAGTTGCTTGGTTCCAACCGGCATTGCAAACCTATCCTATTCTCTTTGCAGTACATTAGGAGCATACCGGTTATAGGTGTAGCAACCTTACTCCAAAGCCCCGCTAACCTTTGATCTGCCATAGTGACCGGGTTCGTGCTTACATTTATCCATGACTTCACCAAATGGCGATCCTCCTCCAATGTCCACTTGGAGGGCCACTGCATCACCTTCCTTATTGGTGGGTTATTACTAGGTGGAGGATGAGGAGCTGCTGAGGTCATGCGATGAGGTTGTGGGGGATTAACATGAAGGGGGTATTGATCAATAGCTAAAACTGTGGTGGGACATTTTGTGGTTGTGAGTAATCTTGCCAATTTGGGGGTATTGTGGCGGGCCGGTATTGTTGGGAATAGCACAGGGGGGTTTGTGGCGGTGGGTAATATTGCCAATTCAAGCGATGTGTGGAAAGATTCGAACCCATGTTCATGTTGCGATTCATTCCCAATTAGTAAGTGCATGAATGATTATCCATTTTATGTTTACACCTACATCAAATCAACAATTTTTAATTTTGAATTTCACTAATAATTTTAATTAGTAAAATTCATAAAAAGATAAGTGATATTAGAATTATTTTAAGCTAAGCATGTGATTTAACATTTTATCATATTAATCAAGATGTACTAATTTAGCATTTATTTCAATATGAACATACCAAGTTAAAGTAATATTTGATTAATTTTAAATTAAACATTGAAATTATAACGAACATGATTAAATTAGTTAAATCATATCAGCATAAAACATGTGTATCAACCAATTTAATGAATTGTAGCTATATTTCACAAAGTTTAAATCATGCTTAAATTCACAAATTAATCATGTAACTTCACACTCAATCACACTCAAGCATAGTATAAATATAAAGACACATTATAAAACAAGTTGACAATTTCTAAGTAATTACTTAAAGACACATTAGTTTGCTTTATATTGATAATCTTAATTTGAGCATCTAGCATCAATTCGGATTATAAAACGAATTAACTAACATTATAAATGCAAAACAAATTAACTACAATTTATTATAAATATATTCTAACAATTTTCAACTTCAATTTAATTTAAGCATCTAACTTCAACTCATATTATAAAACAAATTAACTAAGATTCATTATAAATATATTTAGGAAATTTTCATCTTCAACTTAATTTAAGCACCTAACTTCAACTTAGATTATAAAAAAATTAAGTAAGATTATAAATATAAAACAAATTAACTAAGATTCATTATAAATTATATATTCTAACAATTTCCAACTTCAACTTAATTTAAGCATCTAACATCAACTTAGATTATAAAACAAATTAACTGAAATTATAAATATAAAACAAATTAACTAAGATTATAAATATGTTCAAATAATTTCCAACTTCATCTTTATCTAAACATTGAGCTTCAACTTAGATTATAAAACAAATTAGCTAAGATTATAAATATAAAACAAATTAACTAATATTCATTGTAAATATATTCTGACAATTTTCAACTTCAACTTAATTTAAGCACCTGACTTCAACTTAGATTATAAAATAAATTAACTAAGTTAACTAAGATTATAAATATAAAACAAATTAACTTGGACTATAAGTTTGCTTTAAATTTCACATGTATCCAACTATTAAATAATTCCAATAATTAACTTATACATATGTCTATTGTATCCAACAAATTAAATCCAACATCATAATTTAAAACTTACAAATTAAACATAATAATTTCAATAATTAACTTATACATTTTTGCTTCTAAAGATTTTAAATTCTAACAATTCAAGGAAATTTTCAAATATTGAAGCATATGATTAAGAATAAGTATGTAAAAAAAATTAGAAGTTCTTACAAATTCCTTCCCTTCACTTTTCATCTTAATTCTTCAACTTGACCTCCCAAGTATCTCTAACTAAAAAAATATATATATAACATAAATTATTAGTCCAAAAAAACCAAATCATAAATTTAACTTACAAAACATAAACAAACAATTAACTCTTAGGTCCACTGTGGTATGGGTAAATATTTATTTGGTTCACTAATTTTGGATAAATATTTTTGGATTCACTTAGGTCTGAGTACTAATTTTTCAGAGCACTACTATTTGGGTTACTATTTTTTTTTTGGACTTTCTTGCAAATATTCAAAGTTATTGGACTTTTTTTGCAAACCTAAGCTTACACTTTTGTTTGGACTTCTTATAATGACTTTACTGATGCTAATTATCACAATCTACTATTCATATCTCAAATATTATATTTTTTGTGATCAACAGTCCATCATGCTTAGCAAAATAATTAAAACTTAAATAAAGAGTTTCGATTATTACCTGAACTTAGTCGGCACTGGACCCTGACATTTCTCTAGCTTCTGGTTTACAGAGATTGCTAATCTCAACCCCACCTTCCTTAGATCAGGCACAGTACAGATCCATTTCATTTCCTGCCTTGGACTGTAGTTACTAATCAAGTTTTTAATCTTTTTCAAGGATAGTGGAACTTTAATCAAGAAATTATAATATTTAAGACATAAGGTTCAATTGAAAAATGTTCCCTACTGGGAAGCTTCTTTTATTAAAAGCTTAAAAGGGGAAATATTATAGTGGAAAGCTTTGAAGAAGGACTTAAGCTAAGATCATTAAAGATACTTGCTCATAAAGAAATGGAGAATCCCGACTTTTCTTCTGCTCAAGAATGCTCAAATGATCATGTCCCTTCTCAGCACTTGATCTCTCCTTTTATAGAGGGTTGGGGGTACATAGGATGGCCTAATGAATACAATACATACTGATTGTTCACATGGCTACTGTACGTAAAGACTTTTCACACGGCTACTGTATACACTGACGACTGTAGTACACTGCTTTATGTTACAGACCTGACCCTTGTACAATAATAGAGCAACCGCTTTTCAAAGCTTTTAATGATGACAAAACTAGTCATCATTATTGAGATTGCGCATGCCTTTATCTCCAAGTATACTTCCAGACCATCATTATTTGGATAATCATCAAAATCTTCATCTAATTGAAGATGCTCCAGGTCTCATTTCTCAAATAATTCAAGAAGATATTCCTTTTCTTTTTCTGATAAAAATTTTTCAGCTCCAACATCAAAGAGATAATCAAAGATATCTTCTGAGATTGCTCCTTCCACCTTCATGTATTCTTTAAGCTTATTGTCATAAGCGAAAGTAGTATTTTCACAATGCATCAACGTTTTTTATTGTTCAATTAACGCCCAACTTTGATGATAGATGTTGTAAAAACCAATAGCTCTTGCTAAAGCAGGATCAGTAATAAACTCTCCTCATTCTGGAAACCATTCTTCTTGTTGATCATAGGGACCGTCGTAATCAACGATCTGAACCATATAATGGGCTGGTTTGGCTTTTTCATTTGCATATTCGATTAGTGCACAATGTACCTCCAAATATAGGCGTCTACTATATGGAATTTTTGTTGGTCCATCAGGAGATGTGAGAATCCAATGGATCTTCTTGAACATGCATTGTTGGAATCTGGTTAGGGTTGAGAAAAATAGGAACTCTGGATCTAGGATTTCCATACAATAAACTATCATTTCGTATTCCCAAGCTTTAATGAAAGGGTCATTTGGAGAGATTGAGTTGGCTGAGAAACTAACGCCACCAACTCCAGACTCATCAGGAAAATAGATCATTTTACTCCAAGACTCCTAGATATTATAAGAATAGTTATGATAATAATCGAGGCAGGCTGCATACCACTCATTGAACCATTTCTCTTGAATATGAGAGCTTATTTTTTCTTGGATATCATAAGGACATCTAAGGTAACTAACTTGTAACTCTAAAAGGGAAAATCTTTGGGTTATTAGGTGGGCAGAAGATAGTACACCAAAGCGTGATATACTTTTTGTATGGAATTCCAAATTATCAATAAGGACTTTACTAGAAGGTGAAACCCATTCTAGTAACAATCGTATTTCGCTATAGATTTCCTCCTTTTTTGGCAGGAGGTCTGCTTTGATGATCACCATTGACGAGTTCTCGAGTTAAACTATCTGCCAGAGAGTTGTTTGATCCTTGTATATGTTCAATAGAGAAGGAAAACTGGTTAAGTCATAATTGCCAACGCAGGAGTCACCCTTGCGCTTGCATATTTTATAGATTCTTTTTCACAAAACTAAGCATTCTGTGCAATCAGTTCGAATAAGAAAAGCTTTTGGGGCTAAAAAGATTGAGAACTTTTTAATTCCCCTTATGACTGCAAGAATTTCTTTTTTCATCATAAGATAGTTACATTCTGCCTTATTAAAGCTTGAACTGTAATATTTGCAGAGTTTTTCGCCTTCTGATTTTGAGTACTGCACTCCAGTGCTCGTTGCTGGCATCTGTCTCAAGAAATAAGTCATTTTCTTTATTAGGAAAATTAAGAACAGGAAGATTTTTAAACATCTTTTTGAAATTCTAAACAATCTTTGTATTATTAGTGGTCCATGTCCAACTTACTTTTTTCTTGAGTTTTTGCTGCAATGACTTTCCTAGTTTAGCTAAATCTTTAATGAAATCTGAAGCATAGGTAAGACCTCATGAAACCTTTATAGCTACTTCCTTTCTTCAATTTTTTCAAGAAAATTTTCTATTTTTTCCAAAATGTGTTTTTACAGAATGATTTGTCTAGCTTTTATTTCTAGACCTAAGAACTCGATTTCTTGTTCAGCATAAATGCACTTGCGTTTTTCAAGTATGATACCATGATCAATGCATCTTTGGGTGATGGCTAAGGCATCATCTTTGTGCTATTCTATGGTTTTGGAAAAGACAAGGATATCATCGATGTAAACTAAACAAATGATTAAGGTCTTTAAAGATATTACCCATTCTTCTTTGAAATATTTGAGGTGTATTTTCAAGACCAAATGACATTACTATCCATTCATAATATCCTTGTGGGGCACTAAATGCAATTAAAGATATGCTTTCCTCATCCATCTTTATCTGCCAATATTCACTTTTGCAATCCATTTTAGAGAATCAAGAGGGTCCTTGAATTCTATTAAAAAGGACTGTTTGTTAGGAATATAATATCCATCAAAGAGAGTGATATCATTAAGCTTTTTGTAATTGATCACCATCCTTGTTTTTCCTCTTTTCTCTTCTGCATGATTTCTTACCATGAAAGCAGGATTGGTGTAAGGACTCTTGCTATTCTTGATTAATCCTTTATTTAGAATTTCTTTGATTTGTTTATCAAATTCCTGATATCCTGGTGTGTATACACCATTTGTTTGACTCGGATAATAGTGTTGGGGTTTAATAGAATGATTTTAGCAAATGTTTTATCTTTATCCCGAAACTTTAGTGGATTATCAGAGTAGAGTTCTTTGTATAATTTTTTTGTTATTCGACAATCTGTTCTTTAATAGATAACTCAAGTAATGAAATTGTTAATGCTACCTCTTGTTGTGCCAGTATTACCTTCTCACCATGCTGGCTCCATGTAAATTCAATTTTCTTATGAGTGTAAACCTTACTTAATTTTTCAATAGGAACTGAGTGACCACTAATTGTGAATACTATCTGGTTTATGGTCTGTGTGCATGGAGAATATAATCTCTGAAAATTATTTCCAATAATCATATCATGAGATAGTTTATCAGTAGCCCATAGAACTGGTATAATACGTTGAACTCCACCTGATTCTATGGATAGCCCTTCTATTGCTTCATTGTGACGCATGATGCTATTATCTGTTGTCCTCACTTGTAGAGGAGTTTTAGCTTTTTTTCACATAAACTTTGAAAATAATGATATTTTCCTAAAGCATACAGAACAACCACTATCTATGTAAGCACACAACTCATATTCATTATATTCCTCTAAGCATACGTTTATTGGGATATAAATGCTATTAGGATTTGTGTTGGTAATTTCATAGCATACCTCCATGGTCATATTTTTGACTAATTCATCCTCATAAATTGGCTTACTAATAGTTCTTGTTTCATACCCAATGGACTTTTCTTTCGAGACTCATGCTTCAGTCTACACTATGTTTTACGGGTTCAAAACTCATTCTACTCATTTCACTTGTTACACTTATTGTATCATCTTCTTTAAGCTCTTCTTTAGTTGATGAAGATCCTTATTCCCAGTTTGATCTAGTACTCATGCTTCTTAATAATTGAGGTTTAATTGTAATTTTACTATTCTCATCAATTTTTATCACATTTTTCTTATTGATTTTTGTAGGGTTGGCATAGCTAGATATCTATGAGCAATCAATCTTTATCTCTTATGGATTGGATTTAATCCTATAGATCTTTCGCATAGGGGTAGGGCTTTCAAATTTTTCTACCTCTATCATGGTGACCTTGGTCTTTGGGTTTATAGTATTATCTAATTTGTAGATAAGTTTTTAGAATATCCTTAGTGGATATCCTCTTCTTTTCGTGTCCATTCCAACTGTTTTTATCTTAAGAGATATGAAGTTTTTAGCAAACTTATCCTTTAGACTCACATAATATCCAGTTTTATAATTGAATCCTACCGATCCATTACATAAGTTAGTCTTTATCCCTGTGATAATTTAATTATTGAACTTGGCATGCCTAATATCATAAAGCAAACACATAGAGATCAATATCTTTACCATAATGTTGTAATGGAGTGATTTGAACTTGGATACTTCCAGCATGGATATATTTATACTTTCTATCTTTGTTATGCTTAAGGATGTTTTTCCAATTAATGAGATCAACTTCTCGCACATCATACTCACATTCTTTGATTTCTAAATCTCCGTTCATCATCTCACATACATAGTTGCTTTTTAATTGAAAAATGGACTTTTTATAGATCATGTCTTTCTGGATTATGGGAAGAACCCAATCTCTTTTGACTTCTTCGTTGTTGTTGTCTACAAGAAACTCTTCTCCTTGAAGATCACCAAGACTGATTAGGCCACTTTCCATCATATGGCTTGTTTCTTCATAATCAGTTTCTTCATATTCATTGTCCATTATAATTTTAACAATCCCTTTGTTGTTACTTAGGGCTAGGTCTAATGGCTCATCTTCACTAAGCTCAATATAATCTAGGCTACCGAAAGTTTCAATAGGCTTGTTATTCTTCCTATTTTTGCATTCATTAGCATAACGTCCTACTTCTCCGCATGCCTAGCATTTGCGGTTGTTTTTCCCTACAAGACAATAAGCTGCTTTCCTAAAAAATCTTCTTTTCTCAGGACTTGGTTTTTGATAATACTTTCTTCTATATTTCTGTCCTCTATGCTTATCAAAGCTCTTTTTCTCATAAAATTTTCTCTTCCGTCTCCTTTCAGGTTCTTTTCTCCATTGGTGAGGTGAATCCCAACAAGTTAGGAATTGCTTCTTAATTTTCTTTTGCTTTTGGAGATCAAGACATTGATCATTGACCAATTTTCTTAAATAAGAGATTCTTGAACTAAGGATATCAATGACATCAGCACGTTCAAGCCATGCAATGTATTTTTCATTAATTATGGAATTTGTTGGATATGGTAATTTGTCATAGAATATACCATGATTAGTTTCATTATGCCCAATTCTGTAATAATATTTACTAAATTTAGTAATATATTTTTCTAGATATCTCATATTCCATAATTCTATGTTATTAATCTTTCTCTGCCATTCCCTCACATTTTCTTCAGAATCAAGTTTAACTCTGATAAATTCGGTTTCAATTTCCTTACATAGATTTTTAAACATTATAGCTGGGGTTTCTATCATTGTTGATGTATTTTTACCATCTTCATTTAATGAATCTTATCAGTCAACTGCAGTACTAGAAAAACTATGTTTGAAGTAATTCAGGAAATTTGTAGCAATTCATATAGTGTTTATGTTTAAGACACTATTCATGTCTCTTTTCTAATGTTCAAATATTTCTTCTCTATTACGAGCTCCATCTATCTTTAAGATGTAACATGTCTGACTAATTTGGGTAAGGCCAACTTCTTCAAAGATTGTAGTTTTCCTTCAAATGAACGTACCTAAGTCTTATAAAATGAATATTTCTTCGAGAAGATTCACCAAATTCCTCGGGTTTAGGAACAACATTGTTAACCAGATTGGTCTCTGTCTCACTTAAATTGAGTTCTTATCCGATTTCATTAATCTCATCGTCAACAACCATTTTATCATATTTTTTTTATCTAATTTTCTTCTAATTTCTTCCAAAGCTAACACATTAAAATCTTCTAGCTTAATGAGGTTCATCTGCTGATATGTTTCTTCTTCTAATAAGATATTATTAGTCGCTTTATTATCATTAGATAAAACGTCATATTTATCACTAATTGCACCCATGATCTTGTTTAATTCTTCTGGATTCTATTCTTTCTCGAACATATTCTGTAGTCGTTCAAGAGTATACTGCTTATACTCCATCTTCTTCTTGTTTTTTATTTTTGCAGCCGATTTTTCACCTGGTTTTTCTCCTAATTTCTTTTGAATTTTTATATCGTGTAAAGGAAATGGAATTTTGTTTTTTGGGTTTTGGAAAGGATATTTATGCTGAAATGGAGTACTAATACTGAGACTAGCTTTTCCGCTATGTCTTCCTTCGATAACTAGAGAAAGGTGAATTATCGATATTTGCTTCTTAAGCTCCTTGATTTCGGTTTTAATTTTAGCTAATTCTGCTTTTAATTCTAAAACTATATAAGTGATATAGTTTAATTGAGGTGCTATTAGAGAAAGGCCTTCCGGTGGGTGAACAATATGTGAATAATTCGGTCCAGGGCAAGCAAGTGATGATTCTAGCATTAATCACAGTTAGTCACAGTTAAATAGCTTAATTAATCACTAATTAGCTTAATTATCTTAATTATTTTTGATCACGTGGCTCTGATACCAATTGAAAGAGGGCGTCGAGTACTACTTATAGGTAGAAAACTACAAGCACAAACTTGGATGGACCTGGAAATATTTTTTCAAAATTACCGAGTCAAAAAAATATTAGCTCAAACCTCGATGGACCTGGGAGTAATTTTTCCAACATAAACATAGCTAAATTATAAATATTACTTACTTACCCAAAAAAATTTCCTCTTAACTTCCTTTCACTTCCAGAACACTCAAAAATTCATCTTAAAATGAGAGAATTTCATATGGAAAATGAGAGGTATTTTGAGACAAATTAGTCACATTGATTTGTTGGTATTTATAGGCAGTTTTCAAATTCAAAAAAATAATAATAAAACATTCCCAAAAATAGTCGTTGGGCATCCAACGGCTAGAATTTTTCTTAGCCAAATGCTGATTAACGCATCCAGGCCAAACAGTAACATTCCAATTTCATTTTTTTTCCCCTTCTGGAATGAAACACAACGTTCCATTCATAAGTGCGGAGCGAAACATTGCGTTCCAAAAGCAGAAAAAAAAATAATTGTGGGGTGAAATAAAATGCTATGTCACACGTGCCCGACCCCGTTTACTGCACTGGCATCCCACTGCGTGGAACGCAAGGCCCACCCTAGCACGTGTTCCTTGTGGCTGCGAGTGGCTTTAATACAATATACCTATATAGAAATTAAAGGCCACATCTTTCATTGCAGTTCTCTCATTCTTTCTACCCTCTTAAGGGTCACCCACTCCATTAATTTTTTTTTTATCTTCCCCTCTCTCTCTCTCTTTCTCTCTCTCTGGGATAAGGAAGAGAAATCATTTCATTACCATAGTCAAAGAAGAAGGATTAAATAAACTACAATACCTTAAAAGGAGAGTAGTATACTCAGGCCTCCAGAGTAACGACTGCACCAGTATGTTCCTTACTTTCTTTTTCTAACAAATGTTATCCATAAACTAAATTCTTTGTTTGATTAAATAAGCCCAGTACAATGTTCATTCTAGCCGACCCAAATTACATGAGGGTTACCGGCCACATAAGCCACTTAAGTGGTGGCGGTTATGTAAACTAAACATATACAAAGAGGGCTTTAGGGAATAAGCTAGCACCAAAAATATCAACCCTAAAACTAAACAACTCCTGTCTCTCCTCTTCTCTCACAGCTGTCCCACCATCAACGGGAATTGGGTTTTGGATTCAATGGTGACTCTAATAGCCGCTGATTGATTATTCGTATTGGTTTGTGGGCGATTCCCAAGCAACGAGATCCTTCGCTTCCACAACACTAATGTATGTCCTTAAACTGCCAACAGTCATATCAGAGCCATTGTTGCTCAGTTTTGACCCCGATCGAATCAATTGTGATTTATCTATGATTAGCATGATTGTTTACACCTTGAGACCTCAAACTCCAATTTTTGACCTATTAAGGTACTAATCCAAGGACCTTGCAGATGCCCTAAACTAGCCTAGACTTGGCCCTCTATGTTTTGACCTAACACCCAACGTTGCTCCTTAGACCATGACGACCACACGCTCAGTTGAGTCTTAGTGACTAACGAACGACCACCTCACCCTAATAACAATAAAAATTAAAAAAAATGAAGAAAATGATAGAAGCAAGAAAGAGGGATTCAACCATGCCTATTAGAAACCACACGGAAGGGCATGTTACACGCCGTCATTGAAGGTGGAATTTGCCTCATTCTTCCTCCACCATCCTTCAAATGAGCCAATCTGTGCAAATATGTTAAGAAAAATTGCAAAATGCTTTGACGGGAGGCGCATTAGATCCACACACCGTCGCATGTGAGGCTCGTTTCGGTGTGTGACAGGCAAATTTCAGTCCCTTGTCGACCAATCTAGGCCCTAGCAGTTTCAGCCTCTTCCGAGGAACATTACAAGGGCTCGTAGGCCTTGAGTTTGTGGTGAAGGGTGGCAGTTTTACATCCTTTAGTTGTTACTAGAGCACCGATGGCAGCATGCCCAAGCTATTCGATAGTGGTGGCTACAGAATGGTTGATAGGCTAGTAGTAGCTACAAAGTCGTTGGCAACTAGGAGCTTCACGCTCCATTTTTTAGGCTAGTTTGAGGTCAAACAGGGAAGGAGAAGGATAGAATCAGAGAGAACGAGAGGAAGCTTGGTAAGAAGTAGACCTTGGGGGTGGGTGTAAATAGTTAGCCTAGAACCCCCTGCCCAATTTTTTAGTGGTACCCCTTTCCTTTATATTATTATTTGTCTGAGGTTAACAACGATCATTTTTCTGTTCCCTGGCCACAATTTCATTGTTCATTCTTCAGCTTGAATTACATCCTACTAATGCTAGATTGATTATATAAATTTATTTCATGTTATATGTATGATATGTTTTCATGCTTTTATCATTTTATGATTAATCATACAAAAAGATGTAATGTTGAGCCGCGCGGTACACAAATTTGTTTAACCTTTTATAAATTCGCTATAAGTATCATGAATATGTTTCATATCGTTATTTGGATGTGTAGTATGTGATTATTTTATGAATCCATTTTATGAAGTGTAAATTCGTAATGCCATACGAATATATTTCATACAGTTTGCGATTAATATTTGAATTTGTTTCGTTGATTCGTTTCATTTTATTTACATTTGTAATATTATATGGATGTATTCGATATAATTACTTGTGATTAATATTTGGATATGTTTCATGTTACAAATGATGTTATATAAATATGTTTTATATAATATCTTCTTACGTGAATAAACTTCATGTCAATCATCAATTAATGATATTGTATAAATGTGTTTTATATATATACAACTTACATGAGTTGTAGCAAATTTGCTAATTGTTTTAGGATTTTTTCCTTGCCCAAATAAATGAATATGGATCTGTTTTATGTTTTTTTTCTAAGTATGTAATTTAGCAACATTTTATGAATTCGTTTCATGAAATTTAAATTCGTAATATTATGGATGCATTTTATAATTAATGAGTGACATTTCAATATGTTTCATGTTAATTATAATTATATAAATGTGTTTTATATAATGCTGGATTGGCTTTAATGAACCTCTTTTATAACATGTTATTATTCGATTATGCTTTGCATATCATATTATATAAATACATTTTATATGATAATATGGATTTTTTCTGGTTGATACATAATTAATAGAGTTTTAAATGATAAGTCTATGATTATATAAATTCGTTTTATATAATATATCTTCATGTAAATTTATTTTACATGATTAAGTTGATTATCTTTGTGATATTTCTAAATGAGTTAGTTAGTTTAACAACTAAGCACTCCACAAGTTCTGTTTTATGGAAAAATGTGGTAATTCAACTATACAAATTTCTAATTCATGTTAGTATACGATGATTATGGGATTAGCAAAATTTTCGATCATACGACATGAATGATGGAGTTTCTGATAATTTAATTAGTTGAATATATGCCTAATGTCCATCTTTTAAATATATACTTCTAGACGTGACAGTTAAAATATGATTGGTGATTTGCTTACCACTGAAAAGCAGCATAGCATTACTATCACGCATAGTGTCAGAAAATTCTGCTTCTTCTGAATGAGTGTAAAGTATTAGAACATTCGACGACTTCTAGGTCTCCTAGGATAGACAAATATGAGAGTGGCAAAGATATTACTTTTAGTAAGTAGTATCAAGAAAGCATTAGGGCACATAAAAAATGGTTCGTGCTTAGATTGATTAGCATGCTGTACTATGCTGTATTGCATACATGATGATCTAGTGAGGGAATTTGAAAGCTATCTCACAATTAACATGGAATATCAGCTTAGTATTAGGTTTGACCCGATTCATTTCTTTCTTAGAGCTCCAAACCTCAGGATGGTATTACCAAAAGGGAAAAAGATCAGGGTCAATAAAGAATAACACAGCACTTTAAAGTGTTGTAATTGTGAAAAGAAGGAACCCTCCGTTTGAGATTGTCCTTAGCTAAGTAATGAGCCTCTTTTTAAGTTACTCTAGAATTATGTGTGCGACCCGGTGCATTAGTTGTCAACTCTTTTCCTTGGAGCATTGTAGACACAGGAGCTACCAAACACGTAGTCTAGACCAACCTGGTTTTGTGAGCTTTTCATCGCTACTCGATGGCTTCATAGACTGTCGTTCTAGGAATGGCAGTGACAAAGATGGCCTTGGCATAGGGACATCTTAGCTCAAACTTTGTGGATAGAATGCATTACTTCTTCATGATACTCTCTATGTACCTAGGGTGCGATGTTCCCTGTGCCTTTTGTTTCTTTAATGAGATTAGACTTCTCTTTTTGCTTTCATCCCGATAAACATTTTGTAATGACAATTTGTTTGACCATGAAACATTAAAAGGTGATTTCATTGTCTGGGTTTGGACAATATGAAACATCTTCTGTTTTTGTCATATTTTCGGCTCTATTTTTAGGCATGCTTAACTTGAGCATGAGGGCCAAGATATAGTGAACAAGTTAGCTAAAGATGGTCTTTTAAGACCAGCCCACTAGGATTAAGTTGCTAGATGCGAGTTACATCTAGCTAGAAAAGTAACCATAAAGCCTTTTGGTAAGGCTTCGAGAGCATCAAGTCCCTTAGAATTAATCCACTAAGACATCTGCGGACCCATGAATGTGAAAGCATGTAATGGGGCTATCTATTTCATTACTCTTATACATAAGTGTTCATGATATGAGTATGTGTATCTACTATCTCACTGCTATAAGGCACTTGATGTGTTCAAACACTCCGTAGCAGAAGTTGAGACTTAATTAAAACGAACAGTTAAAACTCTTCTTACCTATCAAGGTCGTGAATATCTCTCTGATATGTTCAAAGGTTTTTCTATGAAAGAAAGATAAACGAAGTCATCTAACGATTCCACACACCCTATACTAGAAAGGTGTTATAGAGCATAGGAATCATACATTGCTTGGCATGGTCAAGTAAATGATGGTACATGCTAACCTCCTAATCAGTTTTTAGAATATACGTTGCTTACGGCAGCATATATCATTAATCGTGTGCCAAGTAAGAGTATACCTATCATGCCATGTGAGTTATGATTTGTTTTTTTTTTTATTTAAAAAGGTCATCCTTTGACCACTTATGCCCATGGGGTTCGGCTAGCTATGTGCATAATCCAACGCACAAACATAGTAAACTTGGTCCAAGAGCTACCAAAGTGGTGTTCATTAGATATCCTGCATATCCCAAAGGATATGTGATGTATGAAGAACACCATAATGGTGACATGACATAAATAGATTCCGACAATGTCGACTTTCTTGAGGATGTGTTTCTAACTATTTGTGAAATAAAGAAGCATCTTGAAATATATAAGTTATAGCAAGACATTCAACCATTTTTTGCTGAAGATGATGATTTGAATTCTAACCAAAGTCACCAAAGATGGCACACCCCTATCCAAAAGGAATGGGGGAGACTTGTCTGCTCATGAGAATAAGGTTTGTCCTCATTCCGAAACTCATGAGAAGGGCCAACTTGAGAATGAGATTTATCCTTAATCGGCTATTCCTGAACTTGAAATTAGTCTACATGTTCAGGATCCCACACCTCCAAAGGATAGTATGAGTGATTCTCTACATGCTTAGGGTCCCATACCTCTTAGAGAAAGGGAAAGGGATTTTCTCATCTAGATAAATAAATAATGAAGGTCCTAGGATTCGAAGGAGTGAGCATAGAAGAATTCATCGACGATATTTCCAAATCAAAAAGAAAGAATTCCTATGCACTCCCTTGGAGTTTAGGGAACGTACATCTTGTCAAAAGGTGATTGATTCACCAAATCACATAGACTAGATGGATGTCATGAGGGATAAGATAGACTTAATGGTAAGGAATAAGGTTTGGAAACTCGTTGATCTTCCACCCCGATGCAAGTCTATCAAAAATAAGTGGGTTTTTAAGATAAAACGTCAGACAAATAGCTCGATTGATAAGTTTAAGGCTCGTCTAGTGGCGAAAGACTTTACCTAAATTGAGGGTATAGCCTACAAAGAGACATTTTCTCATGTGGTGAGATTTGCCTCTCTTCACCTACTACTAGCCATGGTTGCTCATTTGGACCAAGAGTTATTTCGAATGGATGTAAAGACTGCTTTCATTAATGCTAACCTTGATGAAGAGATCTATATGGACCACCCCATAGGTTTTTTGTCAAACTAACAAGGGACAAGGTTTGTCATCTTAAATATATATATGGCTCTAAGCAATTTTCCAGATCTTGGTACTTTAGATTCCATGAAGCTATAACTTCAGTTGGCTTATCTATGGTTTCAGAACACCATTGTGTGTATGTCAGAAGATCAACCGGGTGGATTATATTGACATATTGCTGGTTGGGAACAACTCGGAGATAATTAGAGCTACTGAGAAGTGGATGCCCCCTATCTTTGAGATGATGGACATGAGTGAAGTTAGGTATGTCTTAGGCGTGGAAATAATTAGAAGCTGTTCTAAGAAGCTCTTAGGTATATGCTAAGAAGCACATATCAGAAAGGTCTTATAATGATTTCGGATGCATTATTCTAAATTCGTAGACATTCTAGTTGAGCAGGATCTAACCTAGAGTCTTGAACAATGCCTTAAAATAGATGATGAAAATAAGGCAATGAACAATGTCCTCTATGGTAGTACCGGAGGAAACTTAATGTATGTCATGTTATGTGCATGATCTTAAGTTAAAAGGATACTGAGATGCAGCTTAGGGTGGTGACTCGGATGAGTCCAAGTCAACCTCTAGATATGTCTCCACCCTGGGTGGAAGAACGATGTCAAGGTGCAGTAAGAAGAAAAATTGCACAACACTACCAACTATGGAGGCAAATTGTGTTCCATGTAACCGTAAAGACGAAGGGAATTGTCATTAAGTATATATACACCAACAAGGTGATTGTTGTTTCTTTAATTAAACCCTACTCCTATTGATGCGTTCAAAACTCATATGTTGAGTCTAGGAATTCGTAAAGTCCAGTAGTTGGATGTATCTTGTTATTTAATGGACAAGTCCCTTTTGTAAAGGGCCTTTATATAAAGATTGATGTTTCTTTTTAAGTGCTCATCTTTTACTATTATATGTTAGGCATATTAAAATGTCACATGCTTCTGATTGGCTAGTCACATAGGCAATCACCCTAACGCTTAAGTGGTGGGTAGGATGAGACTAAATTATATTGGCACTAGGTGTGTAATACTGATTACTCATATTGGAAGTATATGAATAAAATAAATATAGTTGCCTTAGTAAGTTTAAGATGAGACTCGAAGGAGTTGAATATGAAATAAGATTTCATATTAAAGCCTTAAAAGCCTAATCTTGAGTGTCAAGATTAACATTTAGTATGTTATTCTAGTGGCTCATGTTAGATTTTTAGTTGAAAGTCTAGACTGACAATTCGCATGTTGTGTAAAGTGCTAAGCAGTTAACTGGGAGCCATGCCACGACACACATTTCATACTGTCTGTGCATATAAGACGACCCATGCATAGGGTGACAATTGACTTCCCTATCTCTTGCCACTGTGTGGCCCTATGAATGACGACTCTTCGACTTTAAGATGTGATATGAAGTTAAAGCTTGATGATGCTACCTCAATGTGTTTCTTAAGAGCCACGATATACAGGGTTCAACGAGAACATGTTAGGGAAGCATATAGAATGTCATGAGTGTTTAATGAAAAAATCTATCAATCTTCACCATATTAGCCCGGGCAATTTTATAGAGTGTATAATCATATGATATATCATATGGCATAAGGGACTAGGTATGCCATTGGCGATATTTAGGATAATTTTAGTATCATATTTTGTAAAAGTGTTATATTAGTTAGATGGTCATTAAATATAACACTATTGGTTACTTTTTTGTCACACGTCACATTCTTAGTATAAAGCATGAAGAGTTGTGATTCATGTAGAGACATGTGCTTTATGGCCTACATGGCCAAGTGAGAGCTATTAGCCAGCCCTAATTATATTAAGGTTAACAACCACATAAGTCGCCTAAGTGGTGGCAGTTATATAACCTAAACCTATATAAAGAGGGGTTTAGGGCATTGAATTAGTATTAAAAATGTCAATCCTAAAACTAAACACCTCCCATCTTTCCTTCTCTATCATAGCTATCCCAACATCAACGTGCTTCAAGTTTTGAGACTTGGATTTAACGGTAACTCTAGTAGCCACTGATTGATGGTTTGTATTAGTTCATGGGTGACTTTCGAGCAATGAGATCCTTTCCTTTTGCATTGCCAAGGTATGTCCTTAAACTACCAATAGATCATATGCCTTTTGAGCTTTTTGTTGTTCTTTTCAAAATATCCTCAAGTTCGCCTCATTCCAAATGCTATAAGTGGCCGCAATGATGCCAGTATATAGAACTTGTCACTAAATTTTTGGTCTCTTGCTCGGCTTAGCTAGTTCCAATGTGTCTTGGATTGCACAAACCATACGTATGAAATTTGAGCAAGCTGAGAATGTTTCGCAGCACACATTGGTTGTACCAACATTTGAAGAAAAATAGCTCATGTGATTAGACTTGTTTAAAGCATAACTAACATCAGTCATGCTCAATCTACACACCCTACCTCATTAGTTTGTCAATGGTAGGTAGTTTGCTCAAAGACATTCTCCATAAACAAAAGGAGTGTTTGGGAATGTTAAGCATCTTCCAAGTAAACCTGAGCCATTTGACTTGTGGTTTAGGGGTCTGAGACACTAAATTTTCCAGAAGGGGAAGTTGTCCAACTACGATTGTTGTAACCTTTGGTAAATATATTCTTAAATTCTAAAAAAAAAATTCTACAATACTAAGAGTTCACTGTCTATGTCACACTCCAAATGCTCTATTTTAGTAAATCTCGTGTATATGACAGTGTTCTTGTGGTCCAGTAATTGATTCTCTTGGTTATTTTCTCAATTACCACACCACAGTTAGCCTTTGTACATCTTTTAGGAGTTAGAGACCCCTAAATATCAAATAGGAGATACTGTTGGATTCTTAGCAGTAGCATAACGGAGTGATCTAGTAAGATAATCCATTACTACAACAAAAATAAGGGGAGACAAAGGATCTCCTTGTCTTAGTCCTTTCCCGCCCTTAAAACATCCATGGTTGCTACCATTGATGTTGATAATATAATTGCAAGATGTCATAAGAGGATCGATCCATTTGTTGAACTGGTTTGGGAATTTTAGTTTTGTGGGTAGTTGGTCCACAAACCATATGAAATAGAGTCATAAACTTTTTCCATATCGGTCTTTACAAGACATTTAAGGGAAACATTTTTCGTCTGATATTATCTTACCAAATCTTGGTAGATCATGATGTTATGGCTAATGAGATCATGATCTTTCCCGCTCTTGCGAATGCTTCCCACGATTCTTCTAACCACTTCTTTATATCCTACAACTTTGAATCTAATCCACTTAACTAATCCCATGCTTCCACAACCATTTCATAGTGAATCTCCAATCAAACCAGGTTATTAATTCGCAATTGATACATCCCAATTACTAAGGTTGAAGTTCTCAATGCGTCACATTGTACACATATTAAGAGTTATCTCCAACACCACCTGCGATTGTACTTAAGGCCGTAGTAGTAAATTCTCACTTCTCCTGCTCATGTGCTGGATTTGCTTCCTGCGTATCATTGATATCTTAGTGATAAGGAACAATTCCTATAATGTGTATATAAAGTAACTCTTTTGTTGTTATGAGAGAGGGTTATTATGTACAAGTGCATGTAGTTTTTTTCGGGGGGTATCTTTCCTTTTGCCAGGGCAGTCATGTATACTATATACACATAAGGAATGAGTATGGCCATTTACAACTAAATGTTTTAGTCTGTCAAACTTGAATTCTAAGTTTGGTCATTGATTTTCTATTTTATTGGAAATAGGTTACTGTTATCTACTTGTTCTATAATACTGAATAGAACCTAAAATCTTAAGGAAAACAAGTGAAGAATAATTTAACTTGTACTGGTGCTTGAATTATGAGTGGCAACCATGCAATCATTTTCTTACCTAAGGAATATTTCTAGTCTCATTAGGTATTTTCATGCCAAGTCAGCAAGAGATAATAGTGGGAACTCCCCCCTCCCCCACCCCCAAAAAAAACAGTGGAGGGCCAAGATTTGGACCTAACTTCTTTTTCAAGAGATAGTTTTTAGCACAATAGCAACACAAATCTTATATATTATATATTAATAATACAAACAAAAAGTTGCATCAGCCAGACCTCCTCTTACCCCGATGAAGATCCACCTTAAAGTGGAAATAGTGTAATGGAGATGTATGTCTTGTACATACAGGTATGGGATGTAACTTATTTCAAACTCAATTAGGCTAAGACCTTTGTTCCTTAGCTTAATTCCAAAACAATCATCATGCAATTAACACAACTACATTGTAATCTATCATCATATACATGCAGAAAAGAATCCCTTTTTGGGATACTTTATTTGTTACTTTTATACTTTTTAAAATTATATTAAATTTCAATATGAAAATAGATAGAGTTATAACTTTAAATTGATAAATATTATTCACAAAACTTATATTTATTTTCACATTTTATCTCAAACAAAATTTTCCAAAACACAAAGATATTAAATAATACATCTTTTTCCTAATAATTAGTTGCCAATTGACAAAATGATTACGAAATCATAGAGTTGTCATAGGCCACATTCCAACTAATTACAAAAAGCAAATAAAATCAAAATTTATTTAAATGAAAAAAATAGCCCAAAATAAATCTATTTTTAAAGTTAGATAAGAAAATGCCCTAGAGAAGTTTGTACCTCTGCATTTTTTGTGATAGATAAAATTAAGGAAATCATATGTGGCATCAAGAGTAGCCAACCAATAACAACCAATGATTAGCCTGCCACTTATTATACTTGATTAAAGACGAGGACTGATGACCCTTGAAAGAGATTCATGCATATTTTCACTTTTGTTTTTCTTTTTTTTTTTGAATTGTACATTTACGAGTTTTTTTTTTAAAAAAATGTAATCAAAGTACATAATCATGAGTTGGCTGCGGATAAAACTTTGTGAAATTTATGTATTTTTATTGTAAGGATAAAGTCAAATCACTAAATTTACAACTAAAATGAAAAAAAAAATCATCATTACATACTGATGCAGAAAAGTGAATAGACGTTGCTATGGGATTGACAGTCGGCACATTCTCGTTAAACATATCATAATATATTTTCTTAGTCATACAATAACTAATCAATAAATATATCATAATATTAAAGCTTAAATTTTTTTTATTCAAATGAGCCACGAAGGGCAATACTATACAATTACAAATTTGCAATACAATCGAGGGGAATTGATTTCGAGGTATAATGTACCGAAGACCTCAGTGTTAACTACTAGGTAAAGACTTCACAAACATGTTAATCTTTAAGTTAATTAATCTTTCACTTCACCTAAATATTATAGTCAATGATCCAACTAAAGTTACACAAAAATACATGAGCCCTTATATTCTTCAATTATTTGAGATTTGTGGGTCAAAATGCGAAGAATAAAGTATGTAACAAAATGGCAATACTATCCTTGAAATGGACGTTTTTAAACAAGATATGGAAGTATAGAGTGAAGGTATATATGTCCAGGTTTTTCATTTTAATAATTTCACAATTGCATGCAATGCATGTGATTAAATTAGTTGAAGTGCAAATATTTGGAGAAGTAGGGGTCTCGTAGTAGTTTTTAATTAACTTTACGGGGGTTTACACATCAGTTTTGTGATTAACTAGTCTGGACCCGTGCTATGCACGGTGCATATTAAAATAGACATTTCATGACATATACTATGCAAGTAATGAACCGATAGCCATTGTAGACATAGTTAATATTATAATTTAGGAAAGATCATAGAATAATTAATGAAAAATATACGTGGGTAGCAAATTCATATATAACCAATGGGATGAACAACTACAAATCACATGACTTAGGAAGAAGTCTATAATAGTACGATAGAAATAGTAGATAGTAATTACGACAAAAGACACGCTAAATAACATGATGAGTAACCAATCTATCACGCCAATGACGAAGAATCCACCTCCTCATTTTATACCTACAGAGGAAATAAAGTTTTAGAAATAATTTGAATGAAAATGATGGGGCTAACGTTTATATTTACACGTGATCTACCTGGTGTACCTAACATTGGTCTTTCATAAGTAATAAACCTCTTCCTCCCAATGAACTGGTGCAATCAAAGAAATAGGAACCTCTACTTCATAGTGACGTGGGGGCTCCATGACAAATACCCATGGTTGACCTATGTAATCATCTATAATCGCATAAAGCGATAGATGACCATACGGCTGTAGAAAATATTAACATAGGATAGTCAATAGTAAAAGAATAAATTGTGTTAACTATGGTACATAGGAAAAACTGTAATACCTGCGATGCATACACATCCAACTGGGCAGTCGTCATGTGCAAAAGAATTCGAGCATCCTCATGAAGAACAGTAAACTCTCTACAACCTGTATTATCTTGCAAGAGAACTCTGAAGATATACCTATAATTTTAAATAGCACAGGACGGTTATAATAATGCAAACATGTATTTGGAAAAGTAGAACAAAGTACATAACAATAGGTAATCAAGTATGCAAACCTCTTTTGTGTCAAATTTGGAGATTGACATGTGCAGTAAGGTACATTGAGAGCGAATACGTAAAAGTGATCACTTTTTTTGCAATTAGTGCATGCGTCATAAATCAATGGGTGAATTTCAATTACGTATGCAAAAAGTCGGCAATATCTGACCTGCATATTGTGAATTGTAAAGATTATGTTTTGTTAACAGAATAATGCAAGCATAAAGTTACATTTGTAACATTAATTTCTAGCTTACATTCCGCGTAGATGCATATTGATGTAATCTAATCCTTCGAGCGTCGAACAACTTCTCCAGATTGTACATACGTAATGTTCTCTTACGCATAAAATCAAAATGGGTCATCACACCATTAGTGCCAGAAAACCTAATACATGTAAGGAGGCAACATGTGTGAGATCAAGTATATATAACTTATATGGGAAATGGAAATTAAAACTAATGTTGTTGGTCGTATATACCATCCTTCAAAGTCTTCTGTTGCTTGAATGTCCGGGTTAATCAGCAATCTACTAATTGGTAAAGTAGAAACCGATATTCCTAAAAGTATATTTCATGCAAGACAACATATTAATAAAGTATACCATCATAGTGATGTTATAACCAATCTGATGGGGTGAAAGTATATGAATTGGATGTGATGGTACCTTGATATTCTCTAATGTGCACTCTAGAAGCAAGAAGTATATTTTCAGTACCCAAATGTTGCTGAAGGTGGGTGCCCTCAACTTCCGCAAAATCTCCCCATAAAGTTAACCTCAACGGGCGCATGCTACATATAAGAATTAGATGTACTAATATTAGTAGGGAGAGTAATATATATGAATTAATAGAAAAGGAAAAATCGATACTAATGGAAATATATACTGCATATCAGAAAGTAATAATTCGCGCCTTGCAGTGCCCCTGTTCCTTGTCGTTTCCAACGGCGATATTGCCACTACCATGCCGATGACGTCTGTACAACAAAATGATATGAAAATGTTATAGATAATTGAGAGGAAATACATATAGAAATACAGGTACTTAAGTACACCATGTTAATTATACGTACCTATAACATTGTCACGTGTTCTTAGACACTGAGGGACATCAATGAACGACACACAAGGTGGTAGGTGCTGATAAGGAATATCAGGACAATCCTCAACCACGCTAAGGAGTCTCAATCTCGGCGTAAAAACCAACTTCAAATTGTTCTTTACCACATTCCTTTCTCCATCTGTCGCAGCATCAACCAAGAGCCCAGAGATGTGGTAAACTTTGCCAGCATCGAGTATAGATCGCCATTGGTTAATTTGAGCATCGCCTTCTATGCTGGCGAATATCTCATCACACTATAAAACAATCAACTCCATTGATAAGCAATATACTTGTACATGTTGGGAAAATTTTTATCAACTTCAATAAATCAATACCTGATAGTCCATAAATATAACCTTCCACAGTGTGCGTTGCTCATATACTCGAACCGTCATTGATCGCATGAGTCGAACAATTAGGGTGACGGATCTATTGCCAGGGTTAATGGCACATATAGGCATAGAAGTATGTACTAAACCTGACATATCTGTAAGCATAAATAAAAGAAGAAAACATATTAGTATAATCTAATGTAGTGAACACATCATAATAGCGAATGAAACAATAGTAATGTAAATAAGTTATATGGGTAGAAGGGACTAACCAAGCATCGGGAATGCCATTAAAAATTTCATGGTAGACAATGTTTTTAGTCATATTGTGAGGCACATCCCTTTTGTTGCAAATTAAGAACTTCAGCCCTGAAGGACAGGTGACGCGAGAGATAGCTACATATAGTTGACCGTGGGAGAACACAGGTTTTGGGAGATAAACTCCTACATACTGTAATGTTTGACCTTGACTTTTATTAATTGTCATTGCAAAACCCAGTTTCAAAGGGAACTGTCTCCTCTTTAAGGCAAATGGCGAGTCCTTAGCTGAAGGACTTAAGTCAACCCGTGGAATAGTCACTACTTGCCCAATATTTCTTCCAGTCAAGATTTTGGCTTGGACAACCTTAGTACCAAGTCTTTCAATAATCAAGTGAGTGCCATTGCATAACCCAATTGATGGGTCAAGATTTCTTAGTAGAATAATAGGGACACCAACTTTCAACTGAATTTCATGATTCGGGAATCCTGAAAAGTTCATACCATGAAGCATCTCTGGTGGATTAATGTCATCAATGACAGAATCATTGTTAGTCGATAAGAATGTGTCAGAGCTCAGGTACGTATGGCTAGAACCGGGAATAATTGATAGAATCTTAGAATTTATTTCATCCACATCAGTGTTTAGGGGAGCCAATATACAACGGTCCTGAAAGTATGACTCGTTTCTGTATCTTTCCACTAAACCTGGATACACAAATTCGATCAAGTTCGTGAGGCCGTTGTTGTCATTCTTAATGAGATGTTCTTCAGGAATCTTTATCCAATCCAATTCACTACCGCCTAAAAATGAGTATCCTTGCACACGACCATTACCAACATTCAAAGTCCATTCTGCAAAACTTCGTAACCGCTCATGTTCATTGTCACTTAAATTTGAATGCATAAGGCGCATGTTGGTTCTAAGATGTTGAATATTGCAGTAAGACCAAAAGGTTGCCCTTGATATTGAATATGCAACGATATCTGCTCTACTACCCTTTGTAACAACCGGAAGTATTTGCCTGAAATCACCTCCAAAAATGACCATTTTTCCCCCAAATATTTGGTTCTGATTGCATAGATCTCATAAAGACCATTCAACTGCTTCTACCGTGTGGCGATGGGTCATGGGAGCCTCATCCCATATGATAAGTGATGTTTCCCGAATTAGCTGTGCTAATTCAGACTGGTTAGAAATGGAGCATGTGAATGTCTCATCTGCATCAATTGGTATTTTAAACATCGAATGAGCTGTTTTCCCAAAAGGTAATAATAGAGCAGCTATTCCAGAGGATGCCACGCACAGCATGATCAAGCCTTTTGACCTAAAATGTGTTACGATAGTTTTCCAAAGATATGTTTTTCCAGTTCCCCCACTACCATAAATGAAGAAGCAGCCTCCTCCTCCATGTTCATCTGCTTGAATAACTGATTGAAAAACTCGCATTTGATCTGAATTCAAGGTTGGTAGCAACCTTTGTAGGTTATGGCTTTCTTGCTCTTGATCATAATCAAGTTGTTCTCTAATAAGTCTGTTACCAAGTTGACGCACCAGATTAGGTGACGGCAAAGGCATAGGAGGGTAGTCCCTTAATGATCTGCCATTCTTATTTAAAATCATCTCAATTTCATAAAGTCCAAGGTCCTGTCGTTGTTCAACAGTAATCTGTAAACTATGGTCTCTGAGTTCCCTCTCTATTCGTCTTTGTAAATCATCAGTAAGGTCTTCCCAATGTTGCTCCCACAATCGATGGGGGTTAGACACTTCTGAAAACATGAGCATTGAACAGAACATACTTCGTAGTTCAGCCCCTGTTGCCCATAGTGATGCTTCTGCTAGTGCCTCATGCCACTCATTAGCATCATCAACCAACCCTCGTGCCAAGCAAGCTTCCTTAAAAGTTGAATATAATATACCATTGACAGTTCTTAAATCCTCATACGATGTAGCTCCTTGAACAATGTGCAACAGCATTCGAAGATAATATCTCTCGCCCATGTTTGGGTGAGCATAGGGCAGTCGCCCGATGCATACCCTTTGTTTTCGTTTAGTCCATTTCCTCATCCCTTTATTCCATACATAATAAGAAGGGAATGTCGCATAAGGGTAACGTCTTGCTTCAGGATCTTCACTATTCACAATGAACCAACCTATGAGCATAGTAATTCTCTATGCTCCTTCTTCCACAACCCTGTGAAGTTGATGACGATCATCGAACATAACATATTGTTGACCCGGCAAGTGGTATTGCAATAGTTCAACTGATGGATAACGTTGCGTGATCTCAAATTCAAATATTCTCCAAACAGCATCCACTGGTGACACATAACGACAATCCAAGTATTGCTTAATCTCATTGACGTCTTCATAGTTAGGAGGACCATTCCCCTGTTGAGGATGTTGGACGTTGTCTTCGATCACTATGGTAGCCCTATCAGCCCCCTTATGCATGTATTTATGGAGGTACTTAATGACCTTCTTTTGTGCACACCGCTCAACATTAATATGCACACCATATTTGACACACAGATCACGATTATAGGGGATTACCCATCTATTGTCCATTCTCTTACCACGAATGGTTACACTTCGACCATCATCCCGACGCCTGTATTTCACAAAACCATTTTCTTCAATAATGGTCATATCACAAAAACTCTTAGGGTAATGCTTTGTGCACTTGTTACCCTCAATGCATGGAGCATACGGAATGTCAGTGCCACATGGACCATGTATCATATGTCTTGTAACAGTTTCGAATGCGAGGGGGTCAGTGTCTTCATCAGGGAGCTCTGCGCATATAATACGATCGATGTCTTCAGTGCACGTAGGCTTGTCCTCACTTGCAAGGGTTAATAATATATGGGCATGTGGTAATCCCCGTTTCTGGAATTCAATGACATGGATATCTACACATGTAACGGATAAGTATAGGTTCCGATGATAAAAATAAATGCCAAAAAATAAAGTAAGATAGAGATTTAATAATATGCTAAATACATGACATAGTTAGCTGACAACATTACCTGCAATAACTTTGCCGAAAAGATTTCTCTCCTTGAAGTCTCGTTTTAGCTCTTTTAGCCTTAAGCGAAATACTCGAGCAACAATGTCTGGCCGGTAATTCGCATATTGGCCTGGTTGTTGTGCTAGAGCTTCTTGGATTTCCGGCCCATTAGGATTGTAGGTGAATGTGATAAAAAAATCTGGATAACCCATTTGATTGCATATGGCCATTGCGTCCAAAAAATGTTGTCTCATATAGCGTGGCCCACCTGTGAATGATGCAGGTAGTATTAACCTTTTTCCCACTGCATGAGCATCATTTTCACCCGCCGTAATAGCATCTTGCAAGCCACTGTATAATTCTGCTCGCAGTGTGCTTTGGTGATTTTTGATATATAGTAACCTCCAAGCCTCAATTGCAGCGTAACAATCCACAATAAATTGAAGGAACAATCTGCCGCATCGAAGTAGAATGTTTCCTTCGTCAAGCCTATATTGTATGAGGAAGGCATAAAATTCTCTCATTGTCACCATTACTCGATTACTGCTTGACCCCCCCCCCCACACATTGAATGTAAGCTGACCAACCATCCGTTCCATAAGGAAATAGGAGTGGGTATTGAAGGGGCATATACGATGGTTGCGTTTCATATACTCTCTGTAAATTTCCACCAATTTTTCGAACAATAATATCTCGATGCTCTTCCCCTCCAACATCACCACCGACTATGAGAGTTGCAACTTCATCCACAGTGGGTAGTGTATATTGTCTTCCAGGACGTGCTTTAATGATGCGAATGCTTAAATTAATCACAGCATCTGCCTCAAAGATATCACGTGCATTACGAAAAACCTTGACATAAGGGTTCACAGCATCAAGCATATGTTGTAAAGCCTGTAATGTACCCTCATCAACTCCACCCACTCTTTGTTGACCATGTAAAGCCCGACATCTATTTCGCACTTCATCATGTGTGTCATAGATATATAGCTGACCAAATTTTGGTCGCTGTCCTTCTGCAGAGAGTAATGAACCAATTCGGTGATAATTGTTTCCACTTATCCTGAAGGAGTAAGGACCATGTCCATCCATTACAGAGTGGTCGATAGCTCCACCCATTGATGTGAATGATAACATAGAGTTATACATTCTTATATTATCGAGAAAATTAGGCTGATTCAACAATGTGTTTAGCACTGGAGGAGGTGGGGGTAATGACGGCAACATAACACGTCCACTTTGACAACAAAGCATGAATCGAGGTTGTGAAACACTACCTCTTGCGACTCTCTCATCCAACCACATGGCTGCGTGACAGTGCCCACAGGAAACCAAAGTTCCTGTGAAATTCCAACGGCTTACGAACCTTCTTGCAGGTGGAGTGCTACGTGCAATTGCTAGTTGAATTTCTCTACATTGTGACTGATGCTGCTCACGTTCTGCGACGAAGTGTGATTGGGTGTGATCTGGATGACGCCGGCTAAATAGCCTCCATCTTGCATTTTGTCGAGCAAGTCTTGCTCGAAGCCTTCTTACAGTGATGTCACCACTTCCAGTTGGGGTTTCCATAACTACTTCATTAAAATTATATGCATTATTAGGTAAAAGTTCATCATTTTGTTGTTCAGTGAAGTAGATGTAGTTGCATCCATACACTATTTAGTAACATATTTTTCCCCTATACAGTATGATTTTGTATAGATTTGTAAAGGAATTTTAGGAGCGTCATAAAGTTTGATAATGTAAAGGGTGATTTTAATTTGTTTGGTATGTAAACCTATCTAACTGGTTGTCAAAGTGTGACTCACACAGTATGATTTTGTATAGAAGTTTCGTACATTTCATGCTCTTTTAGATTCCATTTTGTTGTACATTATTTTTTGTGTGTTTAATATATAGGAAATGAACTACGCAAAATATTGAGAATTTGACGAAAATCGTGTATTTGGGGGTAAAATCAAAGGAAAAATTATACTACCTTTTGTATGATGAAGGACTTATTATTCATTGAAGCAATTTTAGGAGTGTCACAAAGTTTGACAATGTAGAGGGTGTCTTTAATTTCATTGCTATGTAAATTATCTGACTGTTTGTCAAAATATGACTCATATAGTATGATTTTGTATAGAAGTTTCCTCAATTTCATCCTCTTTTAGATTCGATTGTGTTGTACATCATGGTTTGTGTACATAACATTTAGGAAAGAAACAATGCTAAATGTGAAGATTAGTGTCTCGTATTTAACAAAGGACGTATTATTCATTGAAGGAATTATAAGAAAGTCACAAAATTTGATAATGTAAAGGGTGCTTTTAATTTGATTGATAGGTAAGTACATAATGTAAGTAAACAATTTATAGTAACCAAATACGTAGTATAATAATTATATACGTATATTATTTACATTAAGTATTGTAATTACTAATTGTGTACATATGTAATTTACATCGTACATATTGTGGTAATGTTTGTACGTGAAATTATTATTCTCTTAATGTTTTTTATTGTTTTTATTAGTTTTTTATCTCTTTTTTTTATTGTTTGGAGTTACTTTTTCATTTTACATTTTTTGTATTTTGAGATTATTTGTAAGTTGCTTTTTGTAGGTGGTTTTTTGGGAACAAAAAATTTAACAAATTAAAAATATATACAAACAATGAAAGAACAAAACAAAAAAGAATAAAATCATATTTTGCGTATATAAAATCATGTTTTGTATCAAATTTTTCTCAATTTCATGCTCTTCACGTATGGTGTCTTAAACTAAATTAATACATTATACTTTCAATAGTTACAATTATTGCCAATTGTAATTTGTAAAGTTGTAGCATTTGTTGACGTATACAAATGATACATCAATCAGATCAAAGCTATTCGTGAAGGTATATTATACATATAATTCTTATAATGGCAAAAAAAGAAATTAACGAATATGAATTAAAAACTGATTCTATTTTGCAAATTGTGACATGGAGTGAGAGTGATATTATTTTGATCAAAAGCAATGGAATAGAAACAAAGAAGAATACACGAACATAATGAGTATCGCGTGATAAACTAACCTCAACAAATATCAATATCAAGGGCACGGCTGCGAGAGAAGACTGCAAATGAAGAATACGAAAGAAACTTAGATGGCTCATATATTCTTTATTGGGAGTGTACTATTTATTAAGAATATAAAACGAACATATTATAGGGGAAAGGAATTTTAAGAGTGTCACAAAGTGTGATAATGTAAAGGGTGTATTTAATTTGATTCGTATGTAAATGTATCTCATTGTTTGTCAAAATATCACTACCATAGTATGAGTTTGTATGGAATTTTGTCTCAATTTCATGCTCTTTTAGGTTTCATTGTGTTAAACACTTAGGGCCTGTTCTTTTTGTGGGTCAATCCATTTTTACCCACTTCAACCAATTTCAACCAACTTAAAATAAAAAAATAAAATAAGAAATAAGAAATAAAAAAAAACTTGAAATCAAAATTGAAAATTAAGAATTAAAAATTAAAAATTAAAAGTAAAAATTATAAAAATGAAAAAAACATTAAAAAAATAAAAATAAAATAGAAATAAAAATTAAAAAAAAAAGAAAATAAAAAATAAAAAGAAAAAAAGAAAAAAAAGGCAAAAAAAATAAAAATGAAATTTAAAAATAAAAATAAAAATTAAAAATTAAAAAATTAAAAAATTAAAAAATAAAAAATAAAAAATAAAAAAGTAAAAAATAAAAAAGAAAAAAGAAAAAATAAAAAACTAAAAACAAAAAAAATGAAAAATGAAAAATAAAAAACTAAAAATGAAAAATTAAAAAACCAAAAAATAAAAAATGAAAAATAATGAACAAAAATTTCACAAAATTTTGATAACTTCATAAATTATCACACATTAATTCCATTCTCATTATTTTAACTCATTTCAACTCACTACATTAAAAATATACCAACTTCAACCAATTTCAACCAACATCAACCCACTGCATCCCACTTCAATCTATTTCAACCCACCTAAAAGAAAATACCAACTTCAACATATGTCAACCTATTTTAACCAACTTCAACTCACTTCACCCTTTTGACCCATCCAATTTACCCACGAAAGAAACAGGCCCTTAGACATCATGTTTTGTGTATATAATATCAAGGGCAAGCCTGTAGGAAATGATTGGAATTAAACAATAGGCAAGAAAATTAGTGTTGGACACCACTCTAGCCAAACCAACGGTCTAATTTAAACACCACCCATCCACACAAAGTGGCTTAATGTGTACTACTCAAGCCAAACCAACCTGCTTATTTGGTCGCCACCCAACGTACAACATCTACCAGGACGACTCACCCAAGTTAAAATTACAAAATAGAAAATAAAAGCCAGAAAATAAAAAATACAATAACATAGTTTTATTGCTTTTTTTTTATTAGTTTTTGTGATTTTTTGGAGTTACTTTTTCATTTTACATTGTTTGTATTTTGAGATTATTTGTAAGTTGCTTTTTGTAGGTGGTTTTTTGGGAACAAAAAATTTAACAAATTAAAAATATATATAAACAATGAAAGAACAAAAACAAAAAAGAATAAAATCATGCTTTGCATATATGAAATCATATTTTGTATCAAATTTTTATTTTACAATGAAATTTAAAAATAAAAAAAATTAAAATTAAAAAAATGAAAAATGAAAAAAATAAAAAATAAAAAATAAAAAAATAAAAAACTAAAAACAAAAAAAATGAAAAATGAAAAATAAAAAACTAAAAATTAAAAATTAAAAAACCAAAAAATAAAAAATGAAAAATAAAAAATTTTACAAAATTTCGATAACTTCATAAATTATCACACATTAATTCCATTCTCATTATTTTAACCCATTTCAACTTCATAAATTTTACATTTTTTATATTTTGAGATTATTTGTAAGTTGCTTTTTGTAGGTGGTTTTTTGGGAACAAAAAATTTAACAAATTAAAAATATATACAAACAATGAAAAAACAAAAAAGAATAAAATCATGTTTTGCGTATATAAAATCATATTTTGTATCAAATTTTTCCCAATTCCATGCTCTCGACGTATGGTGTCTTAAACTAAATTAATACATTATACTTTCAATAGTTACAATTATTGTCAATTGTAATTTGTAAAGTTGTAGCATTTGTTGACGTATACAAATGATACCTCAATCAGATCAAAGCTATTCGTGAAGGTATATTATACATATAATTCTTATAATGGCAAAAAAAGAAATTAACGAATATGAATTAAAAACTGATTTTATTTTGCAAATTGTGACATGGGGTGAGACTAATATTATTTTGATCAAAAGTAGTACTTATATGTATGTATAATTTTGTTGGACATGGGGTCCTGGGTAAGCATTGAATACCCATGGAGGCTTGAGGGATTAATAAATCCTAATTTTGGTTTGGACTTTAGAAACACCAAGAAAGCAAATAATCATCAGACGAATATGACTAACATGAGAACAAATAATAAATCCTAATTTTGTTGACGTATACAACACTTGAAATAAGGTTATTCAGAAGCAACCCCATAATCAAGAACAAATTTTGCCAAAACCATTCACAATTATGCTAACAGTCACCCAAATACAGAATCTTGTCACTGTGTACAATAGGGTAGCTAACTTTAGAAACCAAGAAAGCCAAAATAAAAACTGGTAGTCCCAAATAATCATCACAAAAATCCAAACTCTCTGAAAAGTAACATGGGGTCCTGGGTAAGCATTCGGTTGCTTGCTGCTGAACATGGGCTTTTTTGAAGCACAGGCTGATGAGGGCAACGAATTTCCCATGCAGGCTTGAGGGATTAATAAATCCTAATTTTGTTTGGACTTTAGAAACACCAAGAAAGCAAATATAATAAACCAGTAGAACCAAATAATCATGAGAACAATATGACTCACATGAGACTGAGGGGGCAGAGGCTAACAACGAATGTCCAAGCCAAATTTAAGCATACAACACTTGAAATAACGTTATTCAGAAGCAACCCCATAATCAAGAACAAATTATGCCAAAACCATTCACAATTATGCTAACAGTCACCCGAATACAGAATTTTGTCACTGTGTACAATAGGTTAACTCACTTTAGAAACCAAGAAAGCCAAAATAAAAACTGGTAGTCAAAATAATCATCACAAAAATCCAAACTCTCTGAAAGTAACATGGGGTCCTGGGTAAGCATTCGGTTGGTTGCTGCTGAACATGGGCTTTTTGGAAGCACAGGCTGATGACAACATTATGACTCACATGACAGTGAGGGCCAGAGGCTAACAACCCCAAAATCAACCCCAGAATCAACTTTCCAAAGCAATCCCAGAATCAAGAACACTTGAAATAAACAACCCCAAAATCAACTACCTTAAAGATATAGCCAGCAACAGACATGTACAGAACATCATGGAGTGAAAGGCTAATACCTATAGGTCGAGGGATTGAGCCTAAAATTCAGGTTTGAACAGATGAGCTCCAAAGTATCCTGCACAGAACCAAGAATGCAAAGAATGAAGTGACAGAAAAAAAAAAACAGAAGCAATCACCATCAAGAGAACGTGAGGATGATGCGTACCTAGCAAGATCAGAATCCTTTGGAAATATATTTGGAAGAATTCAGTTGATTAATTGCAAACGATATATGCGATGGGAGAGGATGTTGTGAGATGAGAACGTGAGGAGTGAGCAATTAGCAGTTATAAGTTGACTGTGTTAGAGAGAGGGGAGGAGTTTGTGCGTGCGTATGAGTCGGAGGGAGGTGGGAAATCATATCATAACCAACTCAGATTGTTTTTGTTTTTCAAAATAAAAGCTAAACAGACTCAGATTATTTGTTTAAAAATAAAATACAAATAAAATAAAAAAGAAATTGTGCAATATCTGAAAATCGGAAACAACATATCTGGATTCATCCTCAGATCCGAGGCTTCTTTCTCCTCACTTTCAATTCGAGCAACCTGTGCAAAAACGAAGAATTACTTTGAAGTAAAACGAAGTAAAATATTAGTTCAGCTAAGGCCTGAAGAATGTATTATTACCCATATTTACCCCCTTATTTCACAATTTAATGTACAAATTGTGCAATTTATCAAAGAATCCAGATCTGGACCGACGTATTTGATGTCATAACTGCTCCATTCTGCAGAAAAATATACGCCAAATGCATTGAACACAAAGCCAAGAAAATTATGAAACCTACTTCTAGAAAATGCGATCTAAAATGTGGAAAAGAAAACCCAAATGGAAACTATGAAACTGATGCTAGAGATGATGCTAGAAACTGATGCAAAATAGGCAAAGGTATCAGATCTCTTAGAAATTATCTCGCAATACATCATGCTCGGTTATGTGTAATTGACAGCCCTAATTTTGCATTTTCACATCTCAATCTCAGCAACAACAACCGTGAGAACACAAAAACCCCCTCAGATCCACCCAAAACAGAGCAAGATAGAGCGAAATTATGACAAGGAACAAACACACCTGATAAGGGCTTCGTAGAAGAACGCTGAGACCGAATCGAAGACAGCCACTGCTGGGCTCCGAAGCTCGAACTACCCAGGTGTGACCTCCATTGACAGCACACTTCGATCTCCTCTCTTGTCTCTGTGAATACGGGAAGGAAGAACAACGCGGACAAGGCAGACACAGGGAAGGACCGCGAGGCAGGATTTTCATGGTGGAAGAGGGGGAATGGCGGAGACAGGGGAAGAGAGAGAGAGAGAGAGAGAGCAATCGAGAGGCGTCTGGATTGTTCGGGTAAGCAGACAGTCGGGAGCAACTTAAGGAGGAAAGGAAATAAATTGAATAGAGGGGAAGATAATAGGGAGGGTGTGAATCTGACGGTTGGTATTAACTCAATATCTAATCTAACGGTTGAAATTGTCTAATTAATGAGATTTAAGATAATGACAGTTATTAAAACTTTGCTATTATGTATTAGTATAGATGACTCAAAAGAAGTTATTCAACTGAGGTAGATATCAAGCTTTTTTATTAATGCCAAACATTAAGGTAAATTACACTTCAAATCATTTAGGTATAGGTTAATATTTTAATGACATGATAATTTTGGGAAAACATTTTGAGGTTCATCCAAATTTGGGCAAATATTTTCTGGAACCAAAAGTTACCAAACTTCACTTTTTAAATTACAAAAAGTACCCTAAGATTTTAAATTTTTGATATTTAACCCCAATCCTTAAAAACCATCGAAAAATTTAATTTTGTGTCTGGGGTTTTATGCTCATGCCTACCACTAAAAGCCCTCTTTCATCTAGTGGCTCTTTATCTAATTGATAACTAATTAAGCTAAATTAATTGTGTTTAATGCTTGAATTATCACCTACTTGCCCAGCACCTAATTATTCAAATGTTGTTCGCTCACCAGAAGGAATAACTTTAGTAACACCTCAATTAAACTATATCACTAATACAATTTTAGAATTAAATGCTAAATTAGCAAAAATTAAGACTGAAATTAAGGAGATTAAGAAGCAATTATCGATAATCCATCTTTCTTTAGTTAACAAAATTAGACATAGCGAAAAATATACTTTAAGTATTAGTACTCTGATCCATTTCAATATAAATATCCTCTCAAAAACCGAGAACAAAAATAATTTTCCTTTACATGATATAAAAATCCAAAACGAGGTAGGGGAAAAATCAGCTGAAAAGTCATCTGAAAAGACAGAGAAAGAATAAGAGGACGGAGTATAAGCAATATAATTTTGAAGACTCACAGAATGTGTTTGATAAAGAACAAAATCATGGGCCCAATAGTTGACAAACAAGACGTATTATCTACTCATAACAAATAGACAAATACTGTATAGTTAGAAGAAGAAACATATCAACAGATGAACCTAATTAAACTAGAAGATCTTAACGTTGTACCTTTAGAAAAAGTGAGAAGAAAACTGGATAAAAAATATGGTAACATGGTATTTGACGATGAAATCAATGAGATTGGAGAAAAACTCAACATAAGTGTTGATATAAAAAAAAGTAGCTGCAAGCGCACGGTGTTTAATTTGTAGTATAGTCCAGGGAATACGAGTCGTCCCACGAAGATAGTAGTATTAAATTCATCCACTTGACTAACTAATATACAAAACATCTCCACTAAACAAATATTATAACCAAGTTAATAAATCAACTTAGAAAGAAAAAAAAAACAACACCCGATACTAATTTAAAACAATAAATAACATAAATAATGTTAAGTTTTTCCCAGAACTGAAAAAAATAATAAATGAAAAAAAGAAATAAATAAAAGCATTTGTCTTTTCGCCAACTCCCAGACCAAAATGAAGCAATTTTTGCTCTAACTTGCACCTTTGGTTTAAATTTAAAATTAAAAAAATTATGGAAATATAACAAAGCTAAGTTGAAAGTAGGTACAAGAAGACAAATGGCAGAGATGTCAGGAACTAATAAAGGAATGAAAAGAAAGAAAGGGGTTTGGGGGAAAAGGACTAAACAAACAACAAGAAATAATAACTAACAATAAACAACGAAAATAAGTAATATAAGGCACCTATTGAAACAGAACACTAGCAGTTGCTTCAAACATAGAAAACATGGTGTGAGAAGACGAAAACAGAGCAAGCGAATGACTGAAAGTTGGACAAAATCTATAATTCAGTTTTTCTCAGTAACCAAATTCTCAGCCAAAAACACAACATCGGAAGAAAGAAATTTATTATTCTCTAATCCGATTCTTCAACAATGGCTTCCAAGCCCTTAATTCATTAATGGAGAAGAACTCAAAGTTTGCTACAATTTGAACCAGAGAAGGATAATATTGAAAGAGAACTCGACACAAATGATTGCTGAAAAAATTTGATGCCATATACCTCCTATCCTAGCCCTATTTATACATGAATTTGCTCCTCTATCCAACCTTCCATTTCTATGAAATCTGGCACAAGATCTGGGCGTTTTGCTAGATAATCGATACCCCACAATTGCTATTATGAAGTGAAGTAGTTTAGGCTCTCTATATTTAGCCTCAATGGTCACAATTTAGGAGCTGTTACTACTCCTATAGAGAAATTTGCTCCAACCGAATCTAGGTAGTTAATGAGTTCGTGGTGATGAATGCTAGTGAAGAAGGATATAGGAGGAGGTTTCAATGGCTGTGCGGAGAAGATGGAGAGGTTATTTTTTGGGTTGGTTGAACAGAGAGAGAAGAATGGGGCTGAACTGTCGGCTTATGGGGCTGAATTGCTAGGTTATGAATTAAAGTGGGAAGGGCGTTGGTCATGTGCAAGGCACATGGGCTGGGGGTTTTTTTAAGTTTCCTTTTTTTTATGAATAAAAGGGATTGGGCTTGAATCAGCTTGGCCCAATTCTTCATTTTCGATGTCTGTTCATCTTTTTCCTGCAATTTTTTTTTCAAATTATTCGATACCTATAAACAAAATCAAATCAAATAAAAATCTAAAAATAACAATTATTTTGCGCATAAATTAAGCATAAGGGTATTGTATAAATAGCATATGCAACAAGCCTATTAAACCCCTAGGTTCCTCAAGGTCTCGTGGGGGTTTGCAAAATATGTACCCTCAAAATCTTTAAAAGGCCAAAGAAAAGACAAAAATAATACCTTTTTCTGGGTTTTTTTTTTTTTGGCACAAATCTACATGGGGAGACAATATACAATTTCAATCAGACATCTCACTCTTGTAACCCAGATAATAGTTTGTATATAAATAGGGTGTTCATTCCAAGACTCTGAGCCTTCATTGACGACATTTACGCTCCAACTTTTCACCCCACAAACCAACATAATAATACATCCATCCTTGTGCATAGTACGCAGATCTACCACCATTCTAGGAATTAAGCTAACCAGAGTTTGGCTCAGTACCACTTGACAAGACATAAGTTGTTTTTTAGACTCACTAACATGGGAAGCAAGCTTCCCAGTAGCAAATATTGTCTCAAATGGTAGCACCGAGTGGCGCATGCCTCAAAGGAATATTTGTCATTCCCAACTTTGAATTCTTTTTTTTTCTTTTTCTTCTTCTTTTTTTGTCGAATTGAAAGCAAAAACAAAGACAAGTGGAAGAATCAACTCTGGAAGCCTAAGACTGTAAGACAATGGTGATATACAAAATAAGGATTGGACTCATAATTATAATGGAGTGATAAGGTTAGAATCGGGTCGTAGAATTTCGCATTTGAGATCTCAGTTTTATCATGTACGTCTCACCTATATACCATTTAATACTAGGTTACAAGGGGTTAAGCTAGTCAAAATGGTATACAGTCTCCAACACAAAGTAAACCAAAAGAAACGGAAGGAAAAAAAAGAGTTTGAAAATAAAACTAGGAATCTGAAAAAAATTTGCTAAGGCTCTTACCCGTACACTTAAACAAAGCAATGTCCCCATTGCATGCAGAAGTATAAGAATAAAAAGCACATAATGAAAAACAAAGATAAGAAAATAAAAAAATAAATATACAACATAAAATTTTATACAAAGTGTTGTGATTTTATAAAGGTTTAGTTTCACCGCAAAGCGTACAGTAGTCAACCGTACCACTTGAGGGTCGATCCTCAGAGATAAGTTATGAAATTAGGTGGTTGATAAACTAATCTAATCTAACATTCGGTATTAAAAGAAACAAAGTCTAAAAATACCCACCATGCAGTCTAATACCATTGCCTTAAGTTATGAACAATGAAATCCAACACCATAGAAGGAACAAAGCAGAGCATGTGCAAAGTTGTGGACGTCTAAGTTCATGCAGTCTGGAGAGCAAATTAGTAAATCGAGTCATGGAGATTCACAAGCTTACACTCAAGCAAGGAACACGATGAAGAATGGTGTATCAAAACCCAAAACAAGATATTGTCAAAAACGAAACAGAGGAAGATAACGGATCGAACCTAAAACTTGTAATTTCAGCGCTGAAGTCTTCAATCTTACTTGAATTCAATCATGACAAAATTGATTACACTAATTTCGAAACTAAAACGAATTTGGAAACTAAAAAAAAAAAACGAAATTAAAAAAATTCTTGAATTGAAAAACAGAAATCCTTCCTTGCTTCATTCCTCTAGACTCTGCTCGAATTAGTAACCTCCAAGCCCTCTCCAAAATTGAATCTCCATTGCTCCCATAAATGCATGAATGAAGGCCCTTGTAACTGCATAATCTATGATGACGATAAAGATGGAATGGATGGAGAGAGAGAGAATGAAGGTAACAGTCGGGAGAGGAAGATGAAGCAGTAGCCATGGCATGTGACTCTCGGGTTCTCTAGTTTAGAAACAAAGAAGAAGATGGAAAGAAGGATGAGGAAGAGCCTTGTGATAATGGTGGAACGAATGAGAAACAGTCGTTGATAGAGGAAGAGGAAAAGATGTCCTGCGTTTTTCGGGTCTACGTGGAGATGGAGAAGAAGACGACCGAAGAGTTAAGAGCAGAGAAAGTGCGGCCTCACGTGCAAAACACATGCGTGAAAAATAAAAAATCAGAAGGCAAGCTGGGTTAAATGTAAGGGGATGCGTGTGGGCCAGGTAGAAGAGAAAGAAAGCAGGCCGACCCCTCGTCGGAAAAGAAGGAAAAGGTTGGTCTGGGCTGCGAAATCGGGCCGTGAAAAAGTAATAAGGAAAGGGCCTTGTGTTGGGCTTCATTCTCTTGTTTTAATTTCCCACTTGATCTAACATCAAGCAAATTGAGCATTTTATTCAATTTTTCTAACTCTTCCATATTTCTACAAAATAAACAAAAACAATGTTAAAATTCTAAATTAATAATTTATTTTGAGCAATTATTAGATTAAAGGGTATAAAACATCATAATTTCATGTTGAACAAATACCCCTACACCTAAGTTTTGCTCGTCCTCGAGTAAAACAAAACTCAAAATCCTAGAAAAGAAAATAAAGCCCTAACTCACTTTCGTAGGAATCATGGTTGCACTTAGCATGTGCAACAAGCCCTTTAAACCCCCTAGGTTACCCCTAGTGGACGAGGAATGTCTCGTGATGGTTTGCAGAAGATCTGCTCAAAATCTTTAAAGAAATAAATCGAAAAAGGACAAGAGAGGCAGAAATAGAAAAACAGCTCGGATCTACAAACATAAATATACAAGGGAGAAGATTGTGCACATTCTAACTAACCAAATCACCCATGTAGCAAAGATAATGGCCTGCATATGGGTAGAATGTACTCATCAAGGCTCCCTACTCCACAGATGACATCAATGCACTAACTTTTCACCCCATTGTACATCACGACTTTGAATCCATCCCAGTGTTTATGTGCAAATCCATCATCATCCTAGGGCTCAGACTTACCAGAATCAAACTCAATCCCACTTGACTGACACAAAGTATATTATTGACTTATTAACATAGGAAGCAAGCTTTCCCAGTAGCAGTATTCCCTCAAAGGATAACACCTAGTAACACGTGCCTCAAAGGGTAACGCCCAGTAGTGCATGCCTCAAAGGGATACCTGTCATTCCAAATATTATTTCATTTCCTTTTCTGTTTTTCTTTTTCATTTTCATTTTTCCTGTTTTTTAGGAATGCAAACAAACATCAAAGTAATCGTGTCCAAGACAGGTGAGATAGCCAATAATGAAAAACTAAGACCCTCATATAATGATGATGGTATAAATAAGGATTGGATTACACATCAATAATGAACAATTAGGGTTAAAATTAGGGCTAAGAATGACACATTGAGGACAGAGACCTATTATGCACATCACGCTTACCTCCAAGCTAAAAATCTAAGTACAGAGGATTTAGGCTGATCAGAATAGCACCAAGTCTCCCCAAAAAAACAAAACAAAAATCTTTTTGGATTTTCAATTTTTCAATTTTTTTTTCAATGTTCAAACTTTTTCGAAGTTTCCCCACCCCCACACCTAAATCTCATAATGTCTGCATTGGGAGTGGAAAGAAACATAAAATACAACCAAAAAGAAAAATAAATATACAAAAGGAAAAGGAGACTCAAAAAGAAAGAAAAATACAAGACTCAAAAACTCAAAAAGAAAATAGTAAAAATAAAACAAAGCAACAAATATATACAAACGAAAACAAAATAAAAAGAGGAGATAAAGGGGAACGTTTATACCAGGTGTAGAAGTACACCTAAGTTGTAGCCTCTAGAAATTCATGTAAATAGGGGCCTATGGAGGATCAGCCACCCCGTATCAAAAGCAACATTGCTACATCAAATTCCAATAAAGCACGAAGCAGCTTGTCAAATACAGAACACCAACTCTCAATAACATTGCAACAATAAAAAGTATAGAGTTGGAATCAGAATGAGTACATCCACCATACCAATGAAGCACAAGTAAGGGCCCACTCCAGCTTATCAAATTTCTGGGGCCAAATATCAAACAGGCAGACAGATTTAAAGTTAGCCAGTAAGTGGGTCTTTGGCCTAGAAACTATATCATAAGGAACGAATGGTCTAGGTAAAACAGTGGGTACAAAATCCACAAGTCTCTTAGTATCAAAATGTGCATGAGTCTGGTCTAAAGCAAATTTCTTAGGGGCAATATTCTCAGACTCAACAAATTTAGAGTTACAAGTTTCGAAGAGGATGTCAATTTGGATGGGGTTAAAAGAAAAATATTCATATTCAACACACAGATCGACATCCAAATTCAAGTTGACATCGAACCCATATGAAAAAGATTCATATTCCACAGAAAGAATATCAACATCAAATTCCAAATTAGCGGGCTCAACTACTTCCTTCTTACATGACTCATGCACAGTAGCTCCTAACTCATCGTGATGCTTAACTTCAGATGTGATGCTCATATCCAACTCACTAGGGTCCTCTAGGTCTTCACCCACCTCAAATTCACACGAATGATTAAAAGGTGTGGGTGGGTCGGTATAGACTAGGACATCTCCAGTGATATCCTTATGTGAGCTAGTGCGGAGTGCAATGTCAGGTGATAGAGACGTAGGGAGGCTACTCTTTTGTTCTAGACTAGGCAAAGGCATGTCTTCATTCAAGTTATGCCTAGTAGAATAAGAGGGTTCAAAATCATCATAGAGACTAACTTCAAGCTTAGAAGATCCTAAACTAGAGTCAGGCTCACCATAATTCTCGCAACTGTGATTAAAACATTGAGAATATTCAGCAATTCTCTCTTTCATTGTCTCTAACATTCTATCAGTCAATTCATTAATCGTCTTTTCAACACTTGCACGTTTAGCATCAACATAAGTACGATATGGACAATTACAAGCATCATGATTAGAAGACTCACAATAATCACATAACACATGAGGCACATAAGATTGAAATAGGTCATATGAGTTCATAAAATAGTCTTGATGGGAAGGATTAGCATGAAAAACAGAGTCACCATGAGTTGGGTATCTAGAATTCTTTTTGGCTTGTTCAAACGTATAGGTCTCCCAAGCCAGTTTTTCAAAGAAATCTCATACCTCATCTTGAGTTTTAGATAATAATCCTAGTACACCCCGATGATAAATAAACTCGACATAACCTTTGTATTTAGCATTAACACCCACAACAACGACCTCACAAATTTTTCATTTTTGAAAATTCTGATTCAATTGAGTACGATAATCATTAAGTCTTGACAAATAACTCTAGAAAGGTTCATGCTCAAATTGTGGGAAATTGAAAATTGGCATTCGTAATCTTTTTTTAATTTTAAGAATTTTCAATTTTTTTGGATTTTTAAGTTTTTATTTTTTTTAGTTTTAAGGAATGAAAATGCATCTAGGACAATATTTACAAACTAATAACTAAAACACGAATAAGAGACTCCAATAATTAAGTGAACAAAACAAAGTAAACTAACAAAAATAAAACTATGCTACCAAAATAAAAGAATGACTCAAACATCAAATAGTAACCTAACACAAAAAATAGAAGATGAACACAAACACAAAAGAAGAGTAGTTTTTTCTAATTTTTTTTTCCGATTTTTGCTTCCTACACAAATATCCAAATAGTTAGTCCCCTTTTTTTCAGCAGAAAATAATAACGAAAATTAAATTAAATGGATAAAATAAAAACGAGAATATAAACTCGAATCGAAAATAAAAAACAAAAGAAAGCTCAACCAAACTAAAACAACTAAAACTAAACTAACGAACACAAAATCTAAAAATCAAAGATACGAAACGAAAATGAAATGGACGAAAATTACTCAACGCGACCTAATGTCACAATGTCATCGCCGGCAACGACGCCAAAAACGTAATGTGATTTTATAAAGGTTTAGTTTTACCGTAAACGTACAGTAGTCAATTGTAGCACTTGAGGGTCGATCCTCAGAGATGAGCTATGAAATTAGGTGGCTGATAAACTAATCTAATCTAACAATTGGTATTAAAAGAAACAAAGTCTAAAAATACCAACCATACAGGCTAATACCATTTCCTTAAGTTATGAACAAGGAAATCCAACAACATAGAAGGAACAAAACAGAGCATGTGCAAAGTTGTGGACGTCTAAGTTCATACAGTATGGAGAGCAAATTAGTGAAGCAAGTCGTGGAGATTCACAAGCTTACACTCAAGCAAGGAACATGATGAAGAATGGCATATCAAAACCCAAAACAATATATCGTCAAAAACAAAACAGAGGAAGATAACTGATCGAACCCAAAACTTGTAATTTCAACGCTGAAGTCTTCAATCTTTCTCAAATTCAATCATGCCAAAATTCATTACACTAATTTCAAAACTAAAACTAAATCTGGAAACTGAAAAAAAAAAAAACAAAATCAAAAAAGTTCTTGAATTGAAAAATAGAAATCCCTTCTTGCTTCGCCCCTCTAGACTCTACTCGAATTAGTAACATCCTAGCCCTCTCCAAAATCGAATCTTCATTGCTCCCATAAATGCTCGAATGAAGGCCCTTGTAACTGCATAATTTGTGATGATGATAAAGATAGAATTGATGGATAAAGAGAATGAAGGTAACGGTCGAGAGAGGAAGATGAAGCAATAGCCATGGCCTTTGATTCTCGGGTTCTCTGGTTTAGAAACCGAAGAAGAAGAAGGAAAGAAGGAAGAGAAAAAGGAAGAGTCGTGTGATAATGATGGAATGAATGAGAAACGACCATTGATGGAGGAAGAGGAAAAGATGCCCTGTGTTTTTCGGGTCTGAGTCGAGATAGAGAAGAAGGGGACCGAAGAGTTAAGAGCAGGGAAAGTCCAGCCTCACATGCAAAACGCGTGCGTGAAAAATAAAAAATCAGAAGGCAAGCTGGGTTAAATGTAAGGGGATGCGTGTGGGCCAAGTACAAGAGAAAGAGAGCAGGCCGGCCCATCGTGGGAAACGAAGGAAAAGGCTGGTATGGGCTGGGAAATCAGGCTGTGAAAAAGTAATAAGGGAAGGGCCTTGTGCTGGGCTTCATTCTCTTGTTTTTATTTCCCACTTGATCCAATATCAAGCAAATTGAGCATCTTATTTAATTTTTCCAACTCTTCTATGTTCCTATAAAATAAACAAAAACAATACTAAAATTCTAAATTAATAATTTATTTTGAGCAGTTATTAGATTATAAAAGGGTATAAAATATCATAATTTCAAGTTGAATACAAAGGAACAATAGTACCAGGTTAAGTGGTCGATGCATTCAAGCTAATCTCCACAACTTCAATATTTGTGTTGTGGTTCATAGAGCATCAGACACGCTACTTCTCTTTCTTCTGCAGGTGACTCCAGAAATGGCTTCAACCTTTGTCCATTCACTTTAAAATGCGCGCCTCTCGTGGAGTCCTGTATCTCTATAGCACTATGTGGAAAAACATGAGAAATAATGAAAGGACCCGTCCAATGAGATCTCAACTTACCTGAAAAAAGGTGTAGCATGGAGTCATAAAGCAACACCTTCTAACCTGGGAAGAACTCTTTTTTGTTAATGAGCCTATCATGGAACAATTTTGCTCTCTCCTTATGCATCCTAGAGTTCTCATAGGCGTTAGCTTTGATCTCTTCCAACTCTCCCCATTGTAACTTCCTCTCTAACCCAGTCGCCTGTAAGTCAAGGTTCAAAGCCTTTATAGCCTACATAGCCCAATGCTCAAGCTCTACAGCAAGATGACAAGGCTTACTAAAGACAATCCTTAAAGGAGACATCCCTAAAGGGGTCTTAAAAGTCGTCCTATAAGCCCAAAGAGCATCAATGAGCTTATCTGCCTAGTCCTTTTGGTTTCTACTTATAGTCCTTTCCAAAATCTGTTTAATTTTTCTGCTAGAAACCTCTACCTAGCCACTAGTTTGGGGATGATAGGCGGTGGCTAAACAATGAATAATGGAGTACCTTTTGAAGAACGCATCAAAAGACCGATTGTCAAAATGAGTACCCTAATCACTAATAATAGCCCTGGGCATGCCATACCTAGAGAGAATATTTTCCCTAAGGAATTTGACTATGACTCCAACCTTAGTTTTTATGATCGGCACAACCTCCACCCACTTAGATACATAATATACAGTTACAAGAATATACTCATTCCCAAAAGAACATAAAAATGGTCCTATAAAATCAATCCTCCAAACATTAAAAATCTCAACAATAATGATCGGGTTAAGGGGCTTCATGTTTCTTCTATTGATTTTTCCAAACTGTTGACATCTTAGGCAACTCTTATAACACATATGGGCATCTTTGAACAAGGTAGGCCAATACAATCCACACTGAAGGACTTTGGTAGTTGTTTTCTTCCCACTAAAATGCCCCCCACAATGGTCGGGACAAAAAGAAATGACACTTCTAATCTCATTGTCAGGGATACACCTCCTAAAAATCTTATCAGAGAAATATTTGAACAAATAAGGGTCATCCCAACTAAAAAATTTTCACTATAGAAAAGAATCGGTCCTTATCATGCTTACTTCAACCCATGAGTATCTCATCAGTCACTAGATAATTGACAATGTCAACATACCATGGTTCATATTGAACTACAAATAGCTGCTCGTCAGCGAAACTCAGATATGGTGGACTCATTTTTTTTTTGCAAAATGATTCAAGATAGATGATCAGCAACCAGGTTCTCAGAACCCTTTCTATCTCAAATCTCACAATCAAACTCCTGCAAAAGTAAAATCCACCAAATCAACTTGGGTTTCGCATCCTTCTTGAGGAAGAGATATTTTAATGCAGCATGGTTTGTATGTACAATCACATAAGAGCCAATCAAGTGAGGTCAAAATTTCTCAAAACCAAACACAATTGTCAAAAACTCTTTTTCAGTCACCATGTGGTTCAACTCGACCTTATTCAAAGTATGACTGGCATAATAGATGACATGGTGTTTGGTTTTGAGACATCACACATAGTTAGAGACATCACACATCAGCTCAAAGGGCTCACCCCAGATAGGAGGGTGTAGGATAACACTCCTCAGAGAAGTGAAAGGCACATCTTTGGCTAAAAGGTTGGTCAAGGGCTTAGTAATTTTACTAAGATCCTAAATAAACCGTCTATAAAATCCTACATGCCCTAAAAATGACTTTACATATTTAACACAAGTGGGAGAGGGAAGTTTAGCAAACAAATCAATTTTTACTTTATCAACTTCAATCCCATCATGTGAAATTATATGCCCTAAAACAATTCCCTTCTTTTCCATAAAATGACATTTTTTTTCCAGTTCAGAGTCAAACTCTTCTCCCTGCATCTTTGCAAAACTCTTGTTAGATTAGCTAAACAATCATGAAATGAGGAACCAAACATAGAAAAATCATCTATAAACACCTCAATGCATTGCTCAATCATATCAAAAAATATAGAAATCATGCAATGTTGAAAAGTGGCAGGAGCATTACAAAGACCAAATGGCATTCTCCTAAAGGAAAAAGTACCAAATGGGCATGTGAAAGTGGCCTCATCTTGGTCCTTAGGTGCTATGGAGATTTGGGTGTAGCTAGACTATCTATCCAAAAAGCAGTAGTAGTTATGTCCAGCTAACCTCTCAAGCATTTGGTCCATAAAAGGCAAAGGGAAGTGGTCTTTCCTGGTGGTTGTATCTAGTTTCCTATAATCAATACAGAAACGCCACCCAGACTGAACTCTAGTAGGAATCAACTTATTCTTATCATTCCTAATCACCGTAATACCAATCTTCTTAGGAACTACTTGAACTGGACTGACCCACTCACTATCAGAAATGTGATAAATTATCCCATGATCTAACCACTAAATGACCTATTTTTTGACGACTTCTTGCAGGATAGGGTTTAGACGTCTTTGGTGGTATCTATAAGGTTTAGTATTATCCTCTAAATGAATTCTGTGTTGCACAATGGAGGGGCTAATACCCTTAATGCCACCTAAGGTCCACCCTATGGCCTCTTTGTTTTCCCTAAGTACTTTCAAAAATTAACTCTCTTGGTCTTCATTCAGATCAGATGTAATAATCATAGGAAAAGTCTCATTAGGATCCAAAAAGACATACTTAAGGGAATCAGTCAAAGGTTTCAACCCTAAATGTGGGATCAGAAGTGTGTGTAACAAAAGAAGGGGGGTTAGCAGAATCGAAGGAGAACGAATTAATCTCTTCACACATATCATTTTCAATCAAATCATCAACACATGAGTCAACACAGGCATACATATCTAGCCAATTAACACTGTCAACCTCATTAAAAATAGCAGGCTATCTTTGGAGATTAAATATTCAAATCAACAGTCATATTTCCAAAAGACAACTTCATCATACCATTCCTATAATTGATCAAAGCATTTGAAGTACCTAGGAAAGGTCGACCAAGAATGATAGGCATTTGGGTCTCAGGATTAGCAACAGACTAAGTTTCTAAAATAACGAAATCCACAGGCAATATGAACTCACCCACTTTAATCAAAACACCCTCGACTAAGCCCCTAGGGGCTCTAGTGGACTGATAGGCTAACTAAAGTGTTGTCTTAGTGGGTTTTAAACTCTCTCAATCCCATCCTCTTACACACCGAGTATGGAAACAAATTAACACTGGCCCCTAAATCCAACAATACTTTATGGATGGTCTGGTCCCCTGTGACTATGGAAATGGTAGGGCAACTGGGGTCTTTATATTTAGCTAGGATCTGGCATGAGATAATGGAGCTCACATTTGAGGCAAAAACCTTCTTTGGGACATTGGTCGTTCTTTTGGTGGTGCACAACTCTTTCAAGAATTTGCTGTAGAGAGGCATTTGTTGGATAGCATCTAGAAGGGGAATGTTGATTTTGACTTGAGAGAAAGTCTATCTAATCTTATCAACATGGGTGTGGTCCCTCTTATTCCTTAGCCTATTTGTAAAAGGTGTAGTGGGTTTATGAACCTGCTCAACAGTCGAAGGTTGAGATGTATAATCCCCCTTCTTGGACTCATCTTGCTTAATCTCCCTAGATTCAACTAAATCAATCAGTCGAGAGGGGGAAGAGGTAATTGGGGTGCCATCAGTAGCATCCCTAGAAGCATAATCATTCTTAAGGAGAGATAGTGGAAACAGAGATAGAGAAAGTTCAATAGGAACATCCACAAGGTCTTCCAAGTTATGATCAATTAAATGACCTGACCTAAGCAAAGTTATTGCATTAACTCGTTTCACATTATCCTGGACTGGAGGGCGCATCAAAGATGGACCTATGATGGGATTGGGCTCTGTCTAACTAGGAAATATTCCTTTTTCCCTATTGGCAGTCACCAGTTGAGACAATTTATTCTGCATGGTCCTCATTACCCTTTCTAAGTTATTCTGTAATCTCTTTAGATTATTAAATCTTTTATCAATCTCATTATAGCCAGGAAGTGGTTGTGTGTAGGCAATAGGAGGAGGAGGTCTAGGCACCCCTTGGTAGGGTTGGATAGAAGTGTTTCCAAGGAATATTCCGGTCTATGTGTTAGGTCCCCCTAAATTTTGGCCCTAACTCCAAGAAAAGTTAGGGTGACTCTTCCACCCTAGATTGTAGGTAGATGTTAAAGGGTCATTTCTTGACCTTTGGTAGGCCATCTTCACTTATTCAGTTCCAGTTGATAACTGGTGAGCATAGTAGGGACAGACAGTCAAGGTATGGTCTAGGGATTGACAATGAGAACATGTAATAGAAGCACTTTGATAGACCTGAGGTGATTGAATAGTCAACCCCTTTAACTGGATCTCTAAAGCTGTAAACCGAGACTCTATCTAACTAAAGTCTAACATTGCATGCATATCCCGCTTAGCACTGGTGATTTTAGAACTTAGACTATCATCTCTAGGGGTCTCCCACTGCATTGTCTTTTCAGCTAAGTCCTCTAAGAATTCCCAAGAGGCAGTAGGACGCTTGGATAAGAATCCACCTTGACACATAGACCCTAGTATAGTCCTAGTTTGTTGGTCCAGACTCTCATACACAATTTGACATAGACGCCACTATTCAAGACCACGGTGGGAATACTGGGTTAACAAGTTCTTAAATCTTTCCGTGTACCTCCAAAAAGGTTCCTTATCAAACTAAATAAACTGATTTATTTTATTCCTCAATTTAACGGTTTTGCCATTAGGAAAATATTTTCGCAAAAAGACTTTAACAAAACCATTCCAATTAGAAATAGAGTTAGCAGGCAAACTATACATCCATCTCTTAGCATTATCTTTTAACACAAAAGGAACGAATCTCAATTTAACCACATCAATATGCACATTATGAGAATGTATCATATTGCATACTTCTTCAAATTCACTTTAAAATAAATAAGCGTCGTCAAGTTCAGTGAATTTAGGAAGCATCTGAATATAAAGTGGTTCCAGTTTTAGGTTTATATTAGTACTTAGGGCGGACAGATTAAAACATGAAGGTACGGTTGAACGTGGAGGGTAAAAGATCTCATTTATATCTCTTTCGTTCCTATCATTTAGTAGTCGCAAGAGCATAGAGTCTAATTTATAGTATAGTCTGGCAAATACGAGTCGTCCCATGAACATAGTAGTATTAAATTCATCCATTTGAATAACATATAAATATCTTTACTAAACAAAAATTATAACCAAGCTACTAAATCAACTTAGAAAAGAAAAAAAAACAACACCCATACTAATTTAGAATAATAAATAAAAGAAATAATGTTAAGTTTTACCCGGAAAGGGAAAAAATAAATGAAAATATAAATAAATAAAACCCTTTGTCTTTTCGCCAACTCCCAGACCAAAACCAAGTAATTTTTGTTGTAGCCTGTACCTTTGGGTTAAATTTAAAACAAAAATAAATAAATTATGGAAATATAATAAAGCTAAGTTGAAAGCTAGGTACAAGAAGACAAATGGCAGAGATGTCAGGAACTAACAAAGAAATGAAAAGAAAGGGCTTGAGGAAAAGGACTAAACAAACAACAAAAAATAATAACTAATAATAAACAATGAAAATAAGTATGACAAGGCACATATTGAAACAGAACACTAGCAGTTGCTTTAAACATAGAAAACACAGTGTGAGAAGACGAAAACAAAGCAAGTGAATGACTGAAAACTGGACAAAAACTGTAATTCAATTCTTCCTAGTAACCGAATTCTCAGCCAAAAACACAACATCGAAAGAAAAAAATTTTGTTATTTTCTAATCCAATTCTTCAACAATGGCTTCCAAGCCCTTAATTCAATAATGGAGAAGAACTCGAAATTTGCTACAATCTAAACCAGAGAAGGATACTATTGAAAGAGAACTTGATACAACTTATTGTTGAAAAAATTTGATGCCATATACCTCCTATCCTATCCGAATTTATACATGAATTTGCCCCTCTATCCAACCTTCCATTTCTGTGAAATCTGGTAAAAAATCTGGCCATTTTGCTGGATAACCGTTACCCCAAAATTGCTGTTATGAAGTAAGGTAGTTTGGGCTCTCTATATTTAGCTTCAATGGTCAAATTCAGCCACAACTTAGGAGTTGTTGCTACTCCTACAGAGAAATTCGCTCCGACATAATCTAGGTAGTTAACAAGTTTGTGGTGATGAATGCTAGTGGAGAAGGAGACTTCATTTTGAAGGCGGACATGAATGAGCAGACATCAAGATCATGAAAACTTTCGTTTCATGGGCATACTTTTGTATCAAAATGGGACTTGTCTTGTGAGTGAGGACACATCCAAGTCAATAGCGTCAGTTTTGTGGGAGGAGGTTTCAATGGCTTTCCGGAGAAGATGGAGAGCTTGTTTGCTGGGATGGTTGAATAGAGAGTGAAGAATGGGGCTGAACTATCAGGTTATGGGGCTGAGAGAGGAGAGAGAATGAAATAAGGGGGGATGGGGGTTAGTCATGTGCAAGACACATAGGCTGGGGTTTTTTTTAAGTTTCGATTTTTTTATAGATAAAAGGGATTGGGCTTGAATCAGCTTGACCCAATTCTTCATTTTCGATATCTCATCATCTTTTCCCCGCAAGTTTTTTTCCAAATTATTCGATACCTATAAACAAACTAAAATCAAATAAAAATCTAAAAATAACAATTGTTTTGAGCATAAATTAAGCATAAGGGTATTGTATAAATAGCACATTTTTTGTGCAAACAATAGGTAAAATCGAGGCCAATCAAATTAACAATGTTGTTCCTGAACCTGAATAATTTGGTCAACCTTCTAGAAAAAATACTCATTTTATGAGACGTAGGTACGTTTCACCAGGACGTACAACTAATTTTTCTTTTGAGTTTATCTTAAGAAAAACTACAATTGTTAGCTTTTTTTAAAAGCTCACATTGAGTTGTTTGATATGTTTGATGAAAGACAAAAAGAGATTAATCAATTGACATTTGAATTATCTTAATAATTATCATTTTTTAAATGTGCTGTATTTTTGAAGTGGATGTTGGAATATTAATATTATCTGATTTTATATAAGGCGTCACAATATCTTTGAGATTGTTTAATATTCAAATTTGAATTGTGTGATTCAAATTTGAATATGGGATTATGATGCTATATTTATCAAATGTCAAGATTTACTTAAAATATGATATTATCTTTTGATATTATATTGTGAAAGATTGTGCTGTAAAATAAGCAAATTTCTAGATGATTCTTTAAGCAAGATCCTCTGCAAAAATTAAGGAAGCTAGTCATTGGAGATCAAAAAGAAATCATTGACCAGAACAGTGGAATTCAAGGGCTTGAAAGGGCAAGTTCAAGGCCTTGAAACGATTTGAAAAATCAGTTTTCCTTAATTGGTGCAACGGTCACTTACCATGTTTCTCTCTAACCTCTTCAACACCTTTTGGCTATAAAAAGGAGAGGTATTAGCAGCTGGAAGAGACACAAGAGAGACCATAAGCAAAGAAAAAGAAAAGGAGCTACACTTGCAAATCAAGAGGTGGAATTTGAGAAGAGTTTGAGTTTACATTGGCATATTTGTTTTGTTCTCTACCAAAGAAGTGTATCTTATAATTGTTACCGTTCTTTGTATTGGGTTGGGTTTATTAGTCGGAGGGTCGACTACCCAAGTACGGTTGGGGAGCAACGCGTACGTTGGGTCACCTATAGTTGTAGGGTCAACTAGTAGGTTGTACGATTAGTGAATCGTGTGCAATCGACCGACCTAATAAAAGAAAGAAGTTCAAAATCCCATCGGCGAGGGGCGCTCGGCGGTAGAGGACTAGGTGTGGCTGAACTTCTATAAATTATGTGTTTTGTCCACATTTACATTTTCTGCATTTCTATTTCGATTAATTTGTGACTTTGATCATCACCCTATTTACTCATCTCTAGGGTAATTTAACTAGCCAAACCGGGCCAACAACAAGCTTTGAAGAAATTGGTGTTACCCAATTAGCCAACTATGAAACATCTTAAACATTGATGAAGCCCGTAATCGAGAAGAAATATTTGAACATTAGAAAAAAGAAATGAATGGTGTCCTAAACTTAAATACTACATGGACCACTGGAAAAATTTCTATACTGTATCGAAAATAGTTTTTATGGCATAGTGGCTAACTGGTATGATTCATTAAATGAGGATGGTCAAAATGCATTAAGAATGATGGAAACACCAGCTGTAATGTTCAAACATTTATATAAGGAAATCGAAACTAAGTTTATCAGAGCTAAACTTGATTCTGAAAAAAATAAATAGAGAATGGCAAACAAAGATTAATAATGTAGAGTTGTGGGGTATGAGATATCTAGAAAATCATATTGCTGAATTTGTCAATATTATTACAAAATTGGTTATAATGAAATCAATCTTGGTACGTTCTATGACAAATTATCATATCTGATAAATTTCATAATTAATGAAAAGCACATTGCATGGCTGGAAACACCAGATGGCATTGATAACCTTGGTTCAAGAATCTCTTATTTAAGAAAATGGGTCAATGATCAATGCCTTGATCTTCAAAAACAAAAGAAAATGAAGAAACGGTTTTTAGCCTATTGGAATTCTCCTCAACAATGGGGAAAGGAATCTGAAAGGAGAAGAAAAGGAAAATTTTATAAGAAAAAGGGCTTTAACAAGCAAAGGGGAGAAAATATAAAAGAAAATATTATAATAAACCAAGTCCTAAAAAACGAAGCTTTTTAGGAAAGCCACTTATTGTCTTGGCAAGAAAAAAAATTGTGAGTGTTGGTGTTGAGTGGTTTTTGAGGGGGGTGGAAAAATAGCTAAAGAAAAGAAACCTCAAATACTAGATTGTCAGTCGTAGTACTTAAGGGTCGGTCCTCAGGGAAGACTTTTAGATTATGGTCATGTAAAGGTTGAATTAACTAAACAACCTAATATTAACTATGCTAATCCAAGTTAGGTCATTTAAAGAAAACCTAAGTGCTCAATTTAAACTAAATTATCTAAATCAGACTAAGCCTAAGTTTTTGACTAAATGTATGCATATTAAGGAGATTATGCATTAACTAGCTATAAACGACTACTAAAATTAGAACCTAAAACTACCTAACCTAACTTGAAATCACCAAACTCACCACATTCAAATCAATCAAATTATTTGAATAAGCCAAACTGAGGAACACTGAAATTAAACAGATGTAAAACATGAACTAAAACCCTAAGAGTTTAACTAACTACTTACATTCTGCAATTTATTTGAACTAAATAAGGAAAAGGGGAAGCAAAGCAAGAACTGAAATCAAATTCTATGGCAAACACAGAGAAATGAAACTGGGGAGGGGAAGTACAAATACCATCAATCATCAACACCCATTATCAACAACCAAATTCTCCAACCAAGCCAAAAACTAACCAAAACTAGGCAAGCTGAAATTAAAACAGAGCAAGCAAAAGCAGGGGCAGGGGAAGAATCAGCAGAATTGAAACAGAGCTTCAACGAAACAGGGGAGGAGAAATTTTCGAACCTAGCTGCAACTCAACTTCGATGGCCACCAGGAACGTCAGCAGGACCACCGTAGCAACCCAGTCACAGTGAAGAATGGCAGAAGAACACGAACAGAACAAAAAAAAATTCAGGGAAAGGGGATTCGAATGAAACTTGACAACTAACATACAATTTCTGTAAATCAAACCCAAATCGTGAATTACAACTAGAAAATAAGAGATTGCAATGAATTCAAACCCTAAACCGAATCTAAAACCTAACCCTAATTCAGAAAATTGACATTAAACCTGAAATTCGAATATGAAATTGAAATTAACAACGAAATTGAACGAAACTAAACCTAAAACGAAATTTAAAATCCTAATCTAACCCTAAATTACTAACCTAAAATACCTAAAACTCGAACTTCCACCCTTCAATGGCATCTCTGCAACGCTTAAATACCCGAAACCCATCTCGATCTCGACCCTTCGTCTGGTGGTGGTGTGCTGGACGGTTAAGATGAGGCCAGCGAAGGGTAGGACGTGGCCTAGTGTTTGTGGTGGTGGATGGGTTTGGGAAAACTGTGGGCTGGTGAAGAATGGTGGGTTGAGAATGGTTTTGGTTTCTAGGTTTCGTGGGAACGGTGGGCTAGGGTGGTTTTGGGGTGAGAGAACGGGGTAGAGAGAGACAAATGACGAGGCAGAGAAAGAATGGGCATGGAGGGAGTTTCTGGGTTAGGGTGAGGAAGCAGGTTCTGGGTATTGAAGCAGAAGTCGGGGAGAGAGAAAGAAGCAGAGGAAGAAGCTGAAGAGAGAGAAAATGAGGGGGAGGGGGTTTTAATGGAAGCCGGTCCAGCTGAACCGGTCTGCTGAATCGGGCCGGTCCGGTTTAGCTGGACCGGTCTGGTTTTTTTTTCCCTTCTTTCTTTGGCCGGTTTTTTCTGGAATTTGGCCCGGTTCTTCAACCTCCGACATTTCCTCTATTTTTCTCACTTTTTCCACCATTTAAGCCATTTTCCCACATTTATTCAAAATCTACAAAATAAAATAAAATCAATTAAAAACCTAAAAAATATTATTAAAACGAGCCTAAAATCGGTGTAAAAGTACTTTAAAAAAAGCACATTTTTAGCTCAAACAGTTGGGCATGCAGAGAAGTAGGTCATTATGCAAACAAATGCAAAAATGAGAAGAATAACATGCATATTTAAACTTTGGGAAGTTTAGATTATTTTGAGCTTAGCGAAGAAAAAGCACTAGATCTAGCACTGAAAAACAATAAGGGAATTGTTGAGATTGTATTGGAAGATGAATATGAAGAAAGTGATTATGAAGAAACCAGTCATATGGTGAAAAGTTGTTCAACTAGTCTTGGTGATCTTCAACAAGAAGAATTTATTATAGATAATGGAAACGAAGAAGTCAAAGGAGATTGTGTCCTTCTCATAATTCAGAAAGATATGATCTATAAAAAATCCATCTTTCAATTAAAAAGTAAGTACGTATGTGAAATGATGAAAGGAGACCTAGACATTAAAAATTGTGAGTATGATGTAGGAGAAGTTAATCTCATTAATTGAGAAAACATCCTTAGGCATAACAAAGATAGAAAGCATAGGTATATCCATATTGGAAGCGTCCAAGTACAAATTACTCCATCACAATATTATGGCAAAGATATTAATCTTTATGCTTTACTCTATGATATTAGGCATACTAAATTTAATAATCAAATTATCACAGGAATTAGGACCAACTTATGTAATAGTTCAGTAGGATTCAAGTGCCAACCTATATATTATGTAAGCCTAAAAGATGAATCTACTAACAACCTCATATCTCTTAAGATAAAAGTAATTGGGATGGATATGAAAATAGGAGGTTAGACACTGATGATATTTTGAAAAATAATCTACAAATTAGATAATATTATATACCCAAAGACTAAGATAACAATGATAGAGGTAGAGAAATTTGAAAGTCCTACCCCTATGTAAAAAATTCAGAGGATTAAATCCAATCTTGAGGAGATAAAGATTGATAGGTCATGGATATCTAGCTTTGCTAACCCTATAAAAATCAATAAGAAAAATATGATAAAAATTGATGAAAATGGTAAAATTAATATTAAACCCCAATTATCAAGAAGCAAGAGTGCAAGATCAGAATGGGGAGAAGATTCTTCATCCAATGAAAAGCTTAAAGAAAATGATACGATTAGTATGACCAGTGAAATAAGTAGAATGAGTTTTGAACCAACAAGACACAGTGTAGACTAAAGTAAGAGTCTAGAAAAAAAAATCATTGGTACAAAACAAGAACTGTTGGTAAGCCAATCTATGAAGATAAATTAGTTAAAAATATGACTTTGGAGATATCCTAGGAAGTCGCCAATACAAACCCCAATAGTATTTATATCCCAATAAATGTATTTTAGAGGGATATAATAAATATGAATTGTGTGTCTACATAGATAGGGGCTGTTCTATATGCTTTGGAAAAAGATCATTGTTTCCAAAATTTATGTGGGAAAGAGTCAAGAATCCTTTACATGTAAGGATAGCTAACAATAGCACTATGAGCCACAACAAAGCTATAGAAGGGTTATCCATAGAATTAGGAGGATTTTAATGCAGTATAAGAGTTCTATGGGCTACTTATCAATACTCTCATAATATGATTACTAGAAATAATTTTCAGAGACTATATTTTCTATGCACACAGACCATAAACCGAATAATATTTACAATCAATGGTCACTCAGTTCCAATTGAAAAATTAAACAAGGCATACACTCATCAGAAGATTGAATTTACACGTAACCAGCGTGGTGAGAAGGTAATGTCTGCACAATGTGAGATAGCTCTAATAATCTCACTACTTGAGTTATCTATTAAGGAGCAGATTACTAAACAACAAAAGCGATTATGTAAAAAACTCTACTTTGACAATCCTTTATATTTTGGGATAAGGATATGACATTTGCAAAAATCACTTTGTTAAATCTTAGCACCCTTATCCAAGTCAAGCAAATGGTATATACACACCAAGATATCCAAGAATTTTGTAAACAAATCAAAGAACTTCTGGATAAATGATTAATTAGAAATAGCAAAAGTGCTCACACCAGTCCCACTTTCACGGTAAGAAATCATGCTAAGGGAAAAAGAGAAAAAGTTAAAATGGTAATAAATTACAAAAAGGTTAATGATAATACCGTTTTTTATGTTTATTATATTCCTAAAAAAATTGTTCTTTTCAACTGAATTCAAGGAGCCTCCTGGTTCTCAAAAATGGATTGCAAGAGCATATACTAGCAAATTAAAATGAATGAAGAAAGCATTCCTTTAACTGCTTTTAGTACTCCTCAAGGACATCATGAGTGGATAGTAATACCATTTTGTCTTAAAAATACACCTCAAATATTCCAAAGAAGAATGGATAACATCTTTAAAGATCTTAATCACTACCACTTAGTTTACATTGTTGACACCCTTGTCTTTTCAAGGATCATATGACAACATAAAAATGATGTCCTAACCGTCACTCAAAGATGCATTGATCATGGTATTATTCTTAGCAACAATAAGTGCATTTATGCTGAACAAGAAATTGAGTTTTTAGGTCTAGACATAAAAGTTGGACAAATCATCCTACAAAGGCATATTCTAGAAAAAAATAAAAAAAATTCCTAAAAAAAGTATAGATAGGAAGTCATTAGAAAGGTTTCTTGGATGCCTTACCTATACTTCACATTTCATTAAAGATTTAGCTAAATTAAGAAAACCGTTACAACAGAAACTCAAGGAAAAAGTAAGGTGGATATGGACAACTAATGATTAAAAAACTATTCAAAACTTCAAAAAGATGCGCAAAAAACTTCGTGTTCTTAATTTGCCTAATGAAAGAGATGATTTACTTCTTGAGACAGATGCCAGCAATAAAGACTAGAGTGCAGTACTCAAAATCAAAGAAGGAGAAAAACTCTGTAAATATTGTACTGGAAGTTTTAATAAAGCAGAATGCAACTATCCCATGATGGAAAAAGAAATCCTTGCAGTCATAATGGGAGCTAAAAAGTTCTTAATCTTTTTGGCTCCGAAACCTTTTCTTATTCTAACTGATTATAAAGGAATACTTGGTTTTGTTAAAAAGAATTTATCAAATATACAAGCGCAAGTGCGACTCCTGCATTGGTAATTATAGCTTAACTAGCTTTTCTTCTCTAATAAACATATACTAGGATCAAAGAACTCCCCGATAGATAGTTTAACTTGAGAACTCACAAATGGTGATCACCGAAGCAGAACTCCTATTGAAAAAGGAGAAAGTCCAAAATAAATGCTTTTACTACTAGAACGGGTTTCTCTTTCTAGTAAAATTCTTATGGACATTTTGGAATTTTATACAAAAAGTAGATCACGTCTTGGTGTGCTATCTTTTGCTTATCTAATAGCACAAAGATTCAACTTTTTATAGTTACAAATTAATTATCTAAGGTGTCCTATGATATCTGAGAAAAAATAAGTTCTCATGTTCAAGAAAAATAGTTCAATGAGTGGTATGCAACCTGCATCGGCTACTATCATAATTATTTCTATGATATTTATGGGTCATGGAGTACTACAATCTACTTTTCTAATAAATCCGGAGTTAACGATATTAGCTTTCCACCCAATTCAATCTCTCCGGATGACCTCGTCATAAAAGTTTGGGAATATAAAATAGTAGTTTACCTCATGGAAATCTCATATCCGAAGTACCCATTCTTCTCAAGACTAACTAAGTTTCAGCAATGCATGTTCAGAAGCATCCATTGGATTCTTACATCTTCTGATGGTCCAAGAAAAATTCTATATATTTGAATCCTATTTGTGGAGGTACATTTTACTATAATTGAGTACTTATACTACAAAAATGAAAAAAATCAAATCGGCCCATTTTCTTGTTCAAATACTTGATTTAGATGATCCCAATGATCAACGACTATAAGAATTAGCTAATGATCCTGCTTTAGCAAGAGTCGTCGGTTTTTACAATATTTATCATCAAATGCAATCATTAATTGAACAAGGAAGAATACTAATGCATTGCGGGAACACTACTTTCATTATCATAATGAGTTTAGCAAATATATAAAGGTAGAAGGAACTACTTTAGAAGATGTCTTTGATTATTTCTTTGATGTTGGTGCTGAAAATTCCTTATTAGGAAAAGGAAAGAAATATCTTCATGAATTATTTGAAAATGAGATCCAAAGCATCTTCAACTTGATGAAGATTTTGATGATTATTTGGATAATGATGAACTGAAAAACATTATTGGAGATGAAGACATGTTGAATCTCAATATGGATGACTAGTCTTGGTAGCAATAAAGGTTCTGAAAAGTTGTTGCACCATTTTATACTATTTTGATAAGTGTCAGATTAGTAAAATAAGGTTGTCTACTACAGCCATGTGAACATAACTATAGTCATGTGAAATATTAGTTTATGTACTATAGCCATTATTGGATCTGAGGTAGTCCAACTCCTCCATAAAAGGAGAGGTAGAGTGTTGAGGAGGGACACAGTCATTTGAACATACTTGAGATAGAAGTCAGGATTCTCCATTTCTCTATGAGTAAGCATCTCTGATAATCTTAGTCGCATAAGTCCCTCTTCAATCTTTCCATTGTAATATTTCCACTTTTAAGCTTTTAATAAAAGAAGTTTTTCAGTAGGAAACGTTATTCAATCGAACCTTATATCTTAAATGTTATGATTTCTTGATTAAAGTCTCACTATCCTTAAAAATATGAAAACATGATTAGTGACTACGGTTCAAGGTAGAAAACGAAACAGATCTGTGTTGTGCCTGATCTAAGAAAAGTATCGTTGAGATTAGTAATCTCTATAAGCTGGAAGTTAGAGGAACGCCAGGGTCCAACGCTGACTAAGTTCAGATAATGGTTGGAACTTTCTAATTAAGTGTTAATTATTTTGCTAAGCATGGTGGGCCTCTAATCACAGAAAATATAATATTTATGACATAACTAGTAGATTGTGATAACTAATACTAGTAAAGTCATTATAAGAAGTCTAAACGTTAATATAAGTTTAGTTTTCAAAAACAACCCAACATTTTGAATATTTGCATTTTGAACACCATTTGGTCCAAAATAGAAATTTTACAAAAGTTTGCACCAAAAGTAAAAATATTTGTCCTCCAAAACATTATTAACTCAAATAGTTACACTCCAAAAAATCTATATAACTATATCTAAAATTGAATGACTCTGTATATTTTTGACAAGTCCTATAATTTTGTTGGTTAAGTGTCCCTGTATGTTTTTGCCAAGTTTCATAATTCTATTGATCAAAATATTAACTATATTTATTTTGTTTTGTTTTTTACCATGCAAACAACGTTTTTCTTGTTTCTTTGCTCTTTTTTGGGGCAACCTATAAGATTTTTCATCTTCTCCCTATCATTTAGAAATGTCCTTAATAGATGTTTACTAGCGTATGAAAAAATGGCACATTAATAAATCTTTAAAAAAATCTCTAGATACAAAAAGTATTTAACTAAAATAAATCTAAACAATGAAAACATTGTTGATTAAGTACATTGACATGTTTCTAGCCTAGCCCTTTCATTGCAAGGGGAACAGTTCTAGTTATTTCCCAAACTTGGGTAATTCCAAAAATCTTTACCCAAATTTGTTGGATCAATTAAATGTTGATCCATACCACAGTGAATACGAAAGCTAATTTTTTCCAAATATTACAATGAGTCTATCTATAATGTTATTTAATCATTTTATAATTAGGTTCTATTAATACTTTTCTTTAAATTAGCTATTTATAGATCTATGAATATTTATGTGTAGAATTGATATCTAATTCTTAACAGTACAGTAAGTACTCTTGTGGTGAAAGGGTTCAGTTAAATCCACATTTTCTAATCTACTATTGGAGTTAAATTGCAAGCAAGTGCAACTTTTTAAAATGATTGGCATACTCTTATCCAATTAAGAATGAGTGATCTTACTTTGAAACTTAGCTACAATAACATGCCAATCTCTATATAATTAAGTGCTCATCTCAATAATTAACATTATATGCCTTTGTGCCATTGAACTCTTTTTTGTAAACATACTATTTATATGTGTTTGGTATAAGCACATAAGATGACTCAATATGTCAAGGTCTGTAATCATATAAGTATTTCAACAACGTTGTTTTTATTGTGCAAATCCATTTTATTAGTCAGTTCAATTATTTTTTGTCTTTTTAGCTTCATGCATTTGTCATTTTTTCCACTTGCAAGAAGAATGCCTGTTCGCTTTTTTGCCTTTCAGACTATGAAGTCAAATTACATTCTTTAAATTAACAATAATTTTTTATTAATTTATCAACCATTTTATTTCTTAATGACATTTCTAAATAGTTGATTAAGAAGAAGATAATCTAGTGATTTAAAAAAAAAACAAATGTATGCAAGTGAAAAGACAACATGGCGTAAAATAGTTAATAATCCGAGCAATAAAGTCATGATAGTTGACAAAAGAGCATGGAGTCACTCAATTTTATATATAGTTATATAAATATGGATAGATAGATAGATCAATAAGTGGATAAGTTCTATGCGATTGATTGCAGGGTTATAAAATTTAAATAAAAATGATGGCACATACAATAGATACAAAATTAACATTGCCATGTTCTAATTGATGAAGAAATATAATATTATCTTCTTTAGGGAGGTTGAAGTAGTATTTTTTTTGCCTCCCTCTCTCTTTTGGAAGATACATTGAAGTTTTACCTATTTTAATTTCTTAAACAAAAATAAATAAAAAAACTTATATTTTTTTTTCCCTTTCGTCTTATAATGATCGAAGACATTTTCATTTTCACATTCTCTTGACAATTTATATATATCAATGTAATAATTAAGGTTAACTCAATATGTCCAAATTATAATATTTAAGTGTTAGCTCTATTAGTAATATATAATCAAGGGTGACTCTGACAATTTTTTTATAACCACTACTAAAAAAACTAACTAGCTAATTCTCTAATTTTTGTGAACAAAGCCTTTCATCATAGGGGGAAATAAATATAGTGTGAGAAACAACCACATTTAGCCCATGTGTGCAATCTCACAGTATAGTGAGTATACTACTAAACGAAGAATCTTACTATTATTAAAATATATCCACATTTGAGGACAACAGTAGTTTTTCTTGGAGAGGTAAAAATTATCTTTAAAAAATTGTCCTCATGCACCTATCACATTGGTTCTCTCTCCTTTTTTGATGGAGAAAAGTTTACATCAATTATATTGGAGTTACGACACACACACACACACACACACACACACACATACACACACATATATATATGTGTGTGTGTTTCAATGTTCAATTAGTAAACGTAATTAATTTATAGATAATCTACCAATAGTATCCTCACATTGAGGTTGGAAATGAAGCACATAGGGGGTGAATAAGGTGATCGTATAAAACTTAAAATTAAATTCAAAAGTAAAACATTAAGTGCAAAAATTAAATAAACGAGATACACAATTATGCTTTACGCAGGTTAGGCCTCAATCAAGCTTAGACTCCCGCCTAGAGTTATCCAACTCTATGATTCAACACTCTACTTTTCTTATTAAGATGAACTCTCACAATCTCTCAGAGCTCCCTACTCTAGATATCCAAAGTGCTTAAATCAACCTCTTGATTTGAGTATGAGGGAGTTATGACCTCACACCAACTGCTAAGTTCACTCCTTAATAATGATTTCCTCAAAATCACTCAACAACTTTTTATCACAAATAATGCTCAGTACAATAACTCAAGGAATGTTCTTAATGCTGCTTTTCACACTTGCTATCTTCCTTCTTGATTTGGTCATCTATTTATAGGCAATTCTGGTCAAGCACCAAAAAGGAAGTTCCGATCAGATTGTACTGATGTTGATTTCCAGGACCTTGACTTCTGGCTGACAGCTTCTGATTTGATTTTCTTGCTGGTTTTTGCCACAAGCTATATAATAATCTTTCCAAAACATCACAGACATATATTCCATAATCAAGGGATTACACTAAATCTTTCCATGAATGACTTGCAGTTAAAATCATGCCAAATCTTTAAAAGTAATCATATTATTTGATTTGACTGTCGTATCTTCTGAAATTGATTTCCTTAATATTTGAAAATCCACTTTTGAGGTGCCTAACCAATTTCCACGATTTGCTCCAAATTGCTCAATCAAATAAAACCACATCCATATTCTTTTCTTGAGTGATTTTCCAATTAACCAATCAAACAATATCACACATACATTTCTTGATTGATTGATTTTCCAATCAAGCATACATTTCTTTTTTAGTAGTCATGTATTTGCTTTGGTATAAAACAGTTGCTTTAGGTTTAGCACTCAATTTTACAACCTTTCAATTTTGCCGCTTAGTCTATAGTTTTTTTTGGTATTTCACCGAAACCATATTAGCCACTAATAAATTCAACAATCTCTCCCTTTTTGATGAAAGCCAAAATTAGTTTACCTTAAGCAAGTTTAATTGATCATGTGCTTCAAAAAAAAAAATGGCAATGTAACACAGTGGGCTAGTGTGATATAGTAGGGCATATCAACGATAGGAGCAGAATAGATACACAACCACTGAACGTAGAAAGAGAGTATTGGCATAATTTTATAATACCATAACTACGCGGAATAAGCAATGCACAGATTTGCTAGATGACATATTCTTCATACCTAAGTGGAACTAAGTGGAATTAAGCATAGTACTACTAGTTAACATGCTAGATAACATATTTTCTCCCCCTCTTTCATCAAAAAGGAGAAACATGGGACAAAATGTGTATGCCTGATCATACCAACAGGACAAAAAGAATAGAGGAAGACATAAGGAAAGGGAGTCAGTGCTTGGACTGGGACGACTTGCTGGCGGCTCTAATGAGGTGAGTAGCAGAGTTGGCACACTAGACTTGCTCGGCGGCAGATAAGGGAACACCTTTGAGAGTGCAGCGGTGAGTAACACCGCTCAGTCAAAGAAGATCATCCACTTTTTGATGGAGAGCAGTTAGTTGTTTTGTAAGGGATGACTGGGGTGCAGTGAGGTCATTATTCAGGGTAGCTTGATTGTAGGCGAGGCCATCCAAGGTATCAGTGTGCTGGACAAGAATGTAGTCGAGTCTGTCGGTCGAGTACTAAAGCTCGTATACTCACTCGTCGAGGCTAAGGATATGGTCAAAGAGAGAAGGTGGGAGAGTGGTAGAGTGAGATGTGTGGCTGGGCTTGACATGTTTAGTAAAGCGAAGGGAGACAAACTTTTTCTCATCCGGGGTCATGTCTTCAATGAATTTCCAAACACCAGAGGCGGTCTGGAAGAACTGAATACTTTTCAAAGACAATGGACTTATGACAGGCACCGGTTTGGTTTCACGAATTTCATTCTCAAGAAAGACTCCAAAGTGTTTGAACACAAGGGTTAACAGGTTGGAGTAAGGCAGAGGGGCAAGACGTATGATTGAACTCACATTGGCCATGTAGCGAAGGATGTATCACGCATAGTTTACTGGCTTGCTGGTCAAAAGAAGGTATATGAGTTCCAGAGTTTTGTTGTTCAGACTGTCAGTAGCGTTGGGCTTGGACAGAATGGTGTGAACAAGGACATAGTATAGTACGCAAGGGTTGTGGTGGAGGACCAAGTAGGAGAGGTTAAACCCCTGTGAGGAAGTGGGGAGAGTGGCAAATTCAGCTAATCAGTGACGTTTGAGGCCAGTGGTAGAGAAATTAGGTTGTTAGAAAGTAGGTAAGTCGAGTATTTTGTTCAAATCGGATTCGATCAAGGTGAATCCAGTATATTTGACTTGACATTCAAGCATGATGACAGACCCAACTCTAACAACACTAACATTTACATAAAACATCTGAATAAGTTGGGGGTAGTGCTCATCCCCTAAAGCTAGCAACTTTCCACAAGGACTTCTCAAGAGGTAATCAACAAATCCAATTGTTCAGCCTTAAAGGACTCAACATCCACTCTTTCACAAGTATGAACTGAACGATTTACAAAACGGGAAAGAAATTTTTCCCTAGCACGACTAGAATGGAACCAAGTCTAAGGGATAAGCTTGGTGGTGTGGGGAGGAGACAGTGGAGGACAGTCGTGGTTGGTGAGTGGCGCAACAGTGGGCGAGTGACCGGCGATTGAGGGTAGAGTGGAGGTGGTCGTGAAGCTGTTAGTGGCCCATCGAATGCTAGAGATGAGTGGAGAAACTGGTGGAGATGGTGGTGGCTGAGCAGTGTCGGAGCTGGAGTCCGAGATGGTAAAGCGCTCGCCGATAGCCAGCGAAGGGGTCGTTGTCGGTCGGACCGAGATCCAAGCACTCCGGCAAACAGGCCCGGTTTTGATGATGGTTTTTCGAGGCTTAAGAGTAATGGAGCCATGTTTTAGGGACTTGCTCTTGGGATGCCATGGTGATGTTTTGAGGGGAGTAGCAATGGAGGATGAGTAGGAAGGTGGGAAGGACATGGCTTTATAGTGGGGAATGGAGGTCTTGAACTAGTAATTCAAGGTGGGAGTAAGATTTGGAGTGGAGTTTGGAAAGATTTTGTGGACATGACCTGGGAATTTTTGGAAGCTTTGGCTTGCCTAAGATATGAGGCCTAAAGAGGAAAGAGGATTTGAGAGGGTTTTGAATGGAGGAGAAAGAGAATAAGAAGGAAAGAGGAAAGTAAGAGAGAGAAAGTGTCTTGCCTTTTTTTTTGTGAGTCAATTTCGGCCAAGCAAGTGAAGGCTATTTTTCCAGAATGGGGACAGGGTTGTGATTTACTTGCCTTATTTGTTTTGGGCAGACTTGACTACAATTGTTTGGGCATGGAATGTCAAAGGAGGACAAGGGGACTGGTCAGGTAACAGTGTTTTTATTTGAAGAGCTATGAAGTTTTAATTTTTGAAATGATTAATTCCTATCGGTAGTCGACAAGAGGAAAATTATAGATTAATTTTTCTCCGGTCGAACTTGCTCAATCTGTTTCATTCTAGACTCATGTTACGGCATTGAAATTATTTTTCAAGCCGAAACAATGGAATCTAGCGACACATAGGAGCGTACCTGATTTTAATGTCTTATATAGTGACCGGCTGCTGTCAGAAGTTCCATTTCCCTCTTGCAAATTAATTATGCTTGTAGTGCACTCCATGAACTGATTTAGTCATAAGGGATGGCTCCCCCTCAATTCATGCATCTATATTTATTATTCCAAGTTCATAACGAATAAAATTAAATCTGTCCTCACTTAGAGGTTTGGTGAAGATATCAGCTAACTGATACTCCTTGGGCACAAATTCCAAAGTAACATCACCTTTTTCAACATGATCACGAATAAAGTGGTGTCGTACCTCATGTTTAGTGCGTGAATGTTGCACAGGATTTTTAGTAATGTTGATGGCACTTTTATTATCACACTTAATAGGAACCTCTTTGAGATCAATTCCCAAGTCCTGTAACTGCTGCCTTATCCATAGTAGTTGAGCACAGCAGGCACCAGCAACGATGTATTCTGCTTGTTGGAGTGCCAAGAGACTAAACTTGGTCCAAGAAACTGACATGTACCTGATGTACTTTTTATATCAACTTTATAACCTGCATAATCTGCATCAGTGTATCCAACTAAAGAAAAATCTCTCCCTCGAGGGTACCATAGTCCTAAATTTTTCATCCCTACTAGGTATCTAAAAATTTGTTTTACACACGTTAAGTGTGATTCTTTGTGAGAGGCTTGGAATCTAGCACATAGGCATGTACTGAACATGATGTCAACTCGACTGGCGGTAAGATAAAGTAATAATCCAATCATGCTTTGATAGGCTTTCTCACTGACAGGTTTACCCTCTCTGTCAAGATCTATCTTTTCATTAGTGCCCATTGGTGTCCTAGCATGTTTAGCTTGGTCCATTTTGTATTTCTTTAAAAGCTCATTGACGTATTTGCTTTGATTAATAAAAATGCCATCCTTGCTTTGTTTAATCTAAAGTCCTAAGAAAAATGTTAGTTCCCCCATCATGCTCATTTCAAACTCTTTACTCATAAGGCTAAAGAATTCCTCACATAAAGAATAATTTGTAGCTCCGAATAGTATATCATCTACATAGATTTGAATAATTAAGAAATCATGTCCTTTTGTTTTGGTGAACAAGGTTTTATCAATGTGTCCTCTTTTAAAATTATGATCCAAAAGAAATTTACTTAGTCACTCATACCAAGCTCTAGGGGCTTGCTTTAGGCCATAAGGGCATTTTGAAGTTTGAAAACATGAGCAAGAAAATTTGCATCTTCAAAACCAGAAGGTTGTTCTACATATACCTCTTCTTGTAGATATCCATTGAGAAAAGCACATTTTATATCCATTTGATAAAGTTTGATGTTCATATATGATGCAAATGCTAGTAGTATGCGGCTGGCCTCTAATCTTGCAACTAGAGCAAATGTCTCATCAAAATCAATGCCTTCTTCTTGATTGTAGCCTTTAGCCACTAATCATGCCTTATTTCTTATGACAGTTCTAGTTTCATCCAATTTATTTCTAAAGACCCATTTTGTTCCTATTACAAGATGATCTTTTGGTCATGTTGGGAGTGTCCATACTTGATTATGTTCAAATTGATTTAATTATTCTTGCATAGCATTTATCCAATTTGAATCGTTAAGAGCTTCTAAATGATTTTTAGGTTCTATATGGACACAAATGCAAAGAATGCACAAAAGTTGTACAGTGATGAGTAGGTTCTTATACCTGTGGATATATTTGTTAATAGATTATCCATTGGATGGGAGGATTTATACTTGAAGTGTTTCTGGGTTACCTCTTGTTGTGACGTATTAGGCGGAGAATTTTCTTCATTTGTGAGCTCCTCTTCTTCTTCTTGGGGTGAAGAGTCTTCTTGTGTTTCTTGTGGTTGCTTATTAGCTGAATTTATTTCTTCGGTTGCTTCTTCTTCTTCGTCACCATACTTGTTTATATGCAAATCCTGGACTATAGATCCACTTAACACTTCGTCATTAGATTTATCAAAAATCACATGAATGGTTTCCTCAATAGTTTTGGTGTGTTTATTATAAATTCTATATGCTTTACTATGCATAGAGTATCCCACAAATATTCCTTCATCACTTCTAACATCAAATTTTCCTATATTAGTTTTTTCCATTGTTATGAACAAAGCACTTGCATCCAAAATGTTTAAAATATGAGATATTGGGACACTTACCCTTAAACAAATTCATAAGGTGTTCTTTCTAGAATTGGCCGAATTAAACATCGATTTAGAACATAATTGGCAATGCTGATTGCTTCAGCCCAAAAGTTTTGAGAGACATTACTTCTGCACATCATCATTTGGGCCATATCTTCTAAGGTGCGATTTTTTCTTTCTACGACACCATTTTTTTGAGGTGTACGTGGTACTGAAAAATTGTGAGCAATTCCATAATTATTGCATAATTCTATAAATTCTTTTTGATCAAACTCTCTATCGGGATCGCTTCTTATAAATACAATTTGTGAGTTTTTATAAACTTGTAATTGTTTGCAAAGTTTTGAAAATTCTTTAAAAGCTTCGTTCTTTTCTTTTAAAAAAGAAACCCATGTGAATCGAAAGTAATCGTCTACAATGACAAGGATGTGCTTATTGTGTCCTAAACTTTGTATGGGTATCGGTCCATATAAGTCCATATGGAGTAGTTCTAATGGCCTGGATGTACTAATATTATTTTTTGGCTTGAAAGAACTTCGTACTTGTTTTCCTTTAGCATAGGCATCGCATACGTGATCATACTCAAAATTACATGAAGGGGCCCCACATACTAGTTCCTTTTTTGCTAATTTCTTAATTGTATGCATGCTTGCTTGCATGACCCAATCTTCAATGTGATAGCCATTTTTCCTTATTATGTGTCGCTTTAAAACATGATAAATTATGTGAAGGAACATTGTTAATGCCTATAGCATAAACATTATCTATTCTGTGTCCGTAGAGAGAAACTTTCTCAGATTTCGTGTTTTTAACTATGCAATGAGTTGAGTGGAAGGTCACCAGGTTTCCTTTGTCACACAATTGTGATTAGGGCTGTCAAATAGGTTAGGTCGGGTCGGGTTCGTGTTCGGGTCGAAGTTAAACGGGTTGAAAATCCCCCAACCTGAACTTGACCTGTTTAATAAACGGGTTGAGAAATCCAACATGAAACCATTTAACATTTAAACAGGTCAACTTGATTCTGATCTGTTTAACCCGTTTAAGTTAAACGAGTCAGAATCAGGTACCACTTACATGTTTAACCTGTTTTACCCATTTAAGCTTTAAACTTTAAATGAATGTGTGTGTGAGCCTGATATTGCAGCTGAACACTTTGTAAACAATACATGCAGTGGTGCAGTAGCCAAATCGTGCATTGTCTTCTTTAGTTCATAACCAACCATCATTTTATGTCTCTTTAATTAAGAATCTAATGGAAACAAATCTCTTTAACAATGGAATAGAGGTTGCACGATCTGAGAAACCTAGAAACACAAACAACCCCCTCCCCCAAAAAAGGTCAATGCCCTTGTTAAAGGGCAATGGTGTAGTGGCACAAAGAACAGGCTAAGACTTTAGTCTATCAAATTCGTCGGTGAAAAAAAAAGCTAAAATTGAAGAAATTTGAAGAAATTTGATTACACAGTGAAACTTACTTGGATAAAAAGAAAAAGGATCAGCCACAAAATTACTAGCAAATCCAGCCTCAGAAACTGAAGCACAGGTAATCACAGGGTTTGCCACCGGCCAAGCTACACTCTCATTCTTCTGCATACCCTTCTGGAAAACCCCCAATATGCAAAAAATTTAGAAAATATGAATTCATCAACATCTCTATCCGCTAATCAAAAATCAAAAAGAAATAAATAAATAAATTGTACCCAGAATTACCCTTTGGCCTTTACCCACCAAAGCAACTATTTAGCAAGCGAATAAGGGAAAGACGGGGGCGGTCGACGATGCCCCGGCTAGCTCTAGACGGCGTTCTGGAAGCGGGCCGACAATGTAGTGTGGGCAGTGGGTCTCGTCGAACAGAGGGGTGAAGCAGAGCAAGAGAGCTGAGCGAGAGCGATGATTCTGGAGGAAGAGGCTAGCTCATGAATGTGTTCTGTGACTGTGAGCCAGAGTTAGTGAGGGAGCCGAAGTGATTCTAGACACAGGGAGGGTTTTAGACTTTTAGTGGGTTAGGTTAAACAAAAGGGGAGCCTAATACCTGTTTTGGGTCTCTTATGGTGCCCAAATAAAATTCAACCCTCAAAATAAAATTTGAAATTTTGAAACCTTTAGAAATTTCCCACCAAACAAAAAATGTATATAATAGATATATATATATTAGAAGGGTTAAACGGTTATACGGTAATTGGGTAATCAAGTTGACTTACTAACCCAATTAACTAAATTAGTTAGATAGGTATTTCTTCGCGTCGAAAATCTCAACCTGAACCTAACCCGTTTAATTAAACGGGTTAACCGTGTCAACCCGTTTAATTAAACGGGTTAAAAATTTTTACCCAAACCTGCCTAATTTCGTGTTCAGTTCGGGTCGGTAATCGTGTCGGGTCAGCTTTTGACAGCCCTAATTGTGATATGCTTAATAAATTAATTTTAATCCGTCAACTAAATAAACATTGTCAATGGAATTGGAGGGGTTCTTTCTTATTTTTCCAACGTCAATTATTTTACCAATGCTTTTGTCCCCGAAGGTGACACTTCCGTGTCCTTCCTTTTTAATCTCAGTAAACAAGGAGGCATTGCCACTCATGTGCCTTGAACATCCATTATCGAGGTACCACAAGTCTTGTCTGGATTTCAAGCACACCTGCAGAGTAAAAAATCAAGCATTCCTTCTACTTTTGGCGTTAAATCTAGATTCGAAGTTATAAGCAACTATATTAGAAAGTCTTGTTCCTTTAGGAACCCATATTTGAATGATTCTTGAGGTGGGTTTTCTGAGTGGGCATGAATAGGAAATATGGCCATCTTTTGAACAGTAGTCGCATGTTTTGATATTCATTTCATATAAAGTGGGTTTTACAAAGAAATTCCTGTAATTTTTCTTCTTATTAAAGTGGTCATATCCAATTCCTTCTTTATTAAAGGATGCTCTTTGAGTGCTAAGTAGTCTATCCAAGTTTTCTTGTCCCTGAGTGAATTTAAGGATCATTTTGTGCTTAGCATCACACTTGGTTGATAATTCCAAATTTTTGGTTTCTAGATCCTTAATTTTTCCATGAAGTTCATCATTTAGTTTTTCAAGGCCTACATTCTCCTAGTTTAATTCTCGTACCTTTTTCTTGAGGTCCTTATACTTAGACATATATTTTTGTTCAAGATGTGCAAAACTAATTAAGGCATCAATTAGTTCGTCTTTAGAACATTCATATAGAGTTTATATATCTACCTCATCAGTACTTTCACATTCAGGTTGTTCACCATTTTGTACATCCTTGGCCATGAGACAAGTATTTGTAGTGTGTTCTTCATCGCTTTTGCTGTCACTTGTCTCACTATCGCTCCAAACGGCGATCATAGCTCTCTTATTTTCTTTCTTCTTGAATTTCCTTTTCTCTCCCATTTTTTGAATTAATGGGCAGTCTTTCAGCAAATGACCTGGCATACCACAACCATAGCAAGAGCTAACGTTAGTATTATCTTTATTGAAAAACTTACCTTTGGTGAATTTTTCGTTTCTTTTTGATGTTGATCCTTTGGTGTTGAATCCTCTTTGGTTAAATCTTTTCTTCAATCCTATTTTATTAAGACCTCACACAATAAGGGAGAAGGCTTCATCATCATTGCTATCCGAATCTTCGTCTTCCGATGTGCAATCTTCTTTTGTGGTTTTGATTGCAATTCCTTTCCTAGAGTTTTCTCCATCTTCCTCCTTGAGATGTATCTCATGAGTTAGGAGTTTTCCAAGGAGGTCATCTAGTTCTAATTTCTTGAGGTTTTGAGCTTCCTCAATTGCAGTGACCTTCGGTCCCCATTTGTTCTTCGGAAGACATCGAAGGATCTTCCTCACCATTTCTTCATTTGAGTAGCTCTTGCCAAGCGATTTCAGATTATTGGTGATGTTAGTGAATCGAGTGAACATGTCCTTTATTAATTCGTCCGCCTGCATTTTAAACAATTCATATTGATGAACAAACATGTTCATTTTAGTCCCACGAACCTGACTTGTTCCTTCATATGTAACAATAAGCTTGTTCCATATTTGTTTAGCAGTATCACAGGGAGAGATTTTGTTGTACTCATTAGCATCTAAACCACAATAGAGAATATGTTTAGCTCTAGAGTTTTTAGTGAGTCTTTCCCAATCAGTGCTTGTATACTGATCTTTGGGTTTATCAATCTCTTCCCCCTTGTCATTTTTTATCTTAGGCACAGTGTATAGTCTGTTGTTCACAATTTTTCATAATTCCATGTCAGTAGATTCAATGAAAATCTAAATGGCATTTTTCCAATAAGTAAAATTTGTTCATTTAACTAACGGGGGTCTAACAATAGAGCGTCATTTAATATTGACATCTCCAAAAAGGGCTATGATCGTCACCCACTCGACTGTTAAGTCAAAGAGTGTGGAACTGGCTCTGATACCAATTGAAGAGTCAGCTCGCCCTAGAGGGGGTGAATATGGTGATTGTATAAAACTTAAAATTAAATTTGAAAGCAAAAGGTTAAATGCGGAAATTAAATAAACAAGATGCGCAATGATGTTTTAACGAGGTTGGGCCTCAGTCAGGCTTAAGTCACCACCTAGAGTTATCCAACTCTATGATTCAACATTCTACTTTTCTTATTAAGATTAGTTCTCACAATCTTTCAGATCTCTCTCACTCTAGAGATCCCAAGTACTTAAATCAACCTCTTGATTTAAGTATGGGGGAGTTGTGACCTCACACCAACTCCTAAGTTCACTCCTTAATAATGGTTTACTCAAAATCACTCAACAACTTTTTATCACAAATAATGCTCAGTACAATAACTCAAGGAGTGTTCTCAATGCTACTTTTCACACTTGCTGTCCTCCTTCTTGATTTGGTCATCAATTTATAGGCAATTCTGGTCAAGCACCAAAAAGGAAGTTCCAATCAGATTGTACTGATGCTGATTTCCAGGACCTTGACTTCCAGTTGACAGCTTCTGATTTGATTTTCTTGTTGGTTTTTGCCACAAGCTGTATAATACTTTTTCCAAAACATCACAGACACATATTCCATAATCAAGTAATCACACTAAATCTTTCCATGAATGACTTAGAGTTAAAATCATGCCGCATCTTTAAAAGGTAATCATATTATTTGATTTGGCTGTCATATCTTCTAAAATTGATTTTATCAATATTTGAAAATCCATTTTTGAGGTGCCTAACCAATTTCCACGATTTGCTCCAAATTGCTCAATCAAATAAAATCACATTCATATTCTTTTCTTGAGTGATTTTTCAATTAACGAATCAAACAATATCACGCATACATTTCTTTCTTGATTGATTTTCCAATAAAGCATACATTTCTTTTTTAGCAGTCATGTATTTCCTTTGGTATAAAGCAGTTGCTTTAGGTTTTGCACTCGATTTTGCAACCTTTCAATTTTGCCTCTTAGTCTATAGTTAATTTTGGTATTCTATCAAAGTCATATTAGCCACTAATAAATTCAACGCTTAATTTGGAGAGTGGTAACAACTTTGGAGCTTCCCACAGATGGAAGGGAATATTTCAAGACCCAACTGAAAAGTATGGCTCGTGAAAAACAAGGGAAGCATGCAAATTGGGATTGGTTTTAACAAGTGCCCAGCAAAGCTTGACGTCGGATTATGTATCTTGGGAGGTCATGTCATTGCCATGCTATGTGATAATGTGAGGATAGAATCCATCTGCAAATGATAAGGGGAGGGGTCCATAGCAAATAATTGGTTTTGATAAAGCAAAAACAAAAGGGTAATTGGAAAAGAATGTATTTAATAGTTAAGATCAATATTTAAACTACTATTTTCCTATCGGTTATTATTAGACCTGACAAAAATTAATACCTAACTCAAAAATTCAAACTAGATAATCGAATTCACATATAATCAACTCGACATCCAATATAGGCTAATCCTATTAATTTCAACTCGATATTTATATTATGTTAGGGATCGTCATCAAATACGCGGAGGCGATCAAGATGTAGATATGTAAAAAATTAAACAAGAAAAATAATAAACTAAAGAGCATACATATTTATGCAGAAAACTAAAATCAAAGTATATATCAATCCATAGGTGGTGACATAAGCAAAGAAATCTGCTTTATATATATTATTGAAAGAATATAATGAAGTATCTGTCGAGACAAGGAGCACAACAAGACCAAGAAGAAATGGAAAAATATCTCACTGTGGAGATGGAGAAAGATCAATATCTAAGTTGAACTTCGATCTAAACCAAATTAAATCTTACATTTTTTTCTCTAAAACTGTTATTATTAATTATTGCAGCAAATAGCAACTAAAATGAAATCGACCCTAAATTATATCCAAAAAGTCAAATCCAACCAAAATTCCATTGATACGAGCATAAATTGATCCAAAATTAATCTAATCCTAGTCCAAGTTAAATAATTTGTTTGCCAAATTTATGGTAGAGGATAACGAAGTCATGGACTCACAACTCACGAGTGCCTGGTGGAACATGACTTTTGCTGTCATAATACACCCACTTATTTGTGTTCCCCTACAAAAGCCAATCATCTAAAGTCACTAATTAAACTACAGCAATTTGCTCATAAATTAATATAACAGTACCAGCATATGAATCACTTCTAATTACTAGCACACCAAACTGATCGCATAGACATCAGGGAGAAAAGAGCGAGAGAGAGAGAGAGAGATGGGGAGTAGTGGGGAGCCATGGTTTGAAGTGATAGTGGTAGGAGGAGGAATAATGGGTTCCTGCACAGCTTACGAGACATCAAAGAGGGGCTACTCTACCCTATTAATTGAGCAGTTTGACCTGCTGCATACCCGAGGCTCCTCTCACGGGGAGTCCCGAACTCTACGGATCACATATCCGGAGCATTATTATCCGTCCTTAGTCCTTGAATCTTCCCGACTCTGGGACCAAGCTCAGGCCGAAATTGGGTATCGGGTTCTCTACCCCACCAGCCAATTAGACATCGGGCCCGCCGATGACCTCTCTCTTCAGGCCGTCCTCTCTAGCTGCCTCTCCAACTCGGTGGGGTGTCGGGTCCTGGACCCCCTCCAGCTCGAACAGGAGTTCTCGGGAAGAGTTGTCATTCCTGAGGGTTGGATCGGGGTCGTCTCTGAGGGGGCTGCTGTTATCAAGCCCACCAAAGCTGTTGCCATGTTCCAAGCCTTAGCTCTTCGCCACGGGGCCCTTCTCAGGGATAACATGCAGGTTAGTCACAGACATTCTAATGTATTCAGAAGACATTATCGCATATCAAAAGACTGAGTATTGTCATGAAATATTATTTTTTCTATAATTGGAAGTTCTTATTGCAATTTTTACATATACGTAACTATAATCTAGCTCTAATATGGTTGTCTGACCATCTGTTCACAATGCTTGTTGACAGGTCACCACCATGACCAAGGATGGGCATGATGGCGGCATTTCAGTGTCAACAGCGACAGGGGAGAAATTCCGAGGCAAGAAATGTGTTGTCACAGCTGGACCCTGGATGAAGAAGCTGGTGGAAGCGGTCACACCGGGCCATCAAATTCCCATCCAGCCTTTGGAGACGACCATATGTTATTGGAGGATCAAACAAGAACATGATAATGACTACACCATCAAAGGGGGGTTCCCTTCCTTTGCGGGATATGGGAACCCCTACATATACGGCACCCCATCATTGGAGTATCCAGGGCTGATCAAGATAGCGGTCCATGGGGGCCGGCCTTGTGACCCTGACCGCCGGACATGGGCCCCTAGATCGGACCTTATGGAACTCCTAAGGAAGTGGGTCGCAGATAGGTTTAGGGGCCGGGTGGAGGATGATGGGCCAGTGTCTACACAGTCTTGTATTTACTCCATGACCCCGGATGAGGATTATGTGATTGATTTCCTAGGTGGGGAGTTTGGCAAGGATGTGGTGGTTGCAGGTGGGTTTTCGGGGCATGGATTCAAAATGGGTCCAGCGATTGGTCGGATTGTGGCGGATATGGCCTTTGATGGGGATGCCCAAGGAGTGGAACTGGAGTACTTCAAGCTTGCTAGATTTGAGAAAAACCCCAAAGGCAACGTCAAAGACTTTTCAGAACAAGTAGGCATCAAGGAAGCTGACAGTACTTGAGCTAGGCATCTATGTCTGCTGTAAATCTTCGGTCTTCACTGTCACTAATGTAGTTTGTATTTTGCTAGATCTTGATTACCATGGATCATTTAGTTAATAAAATCAGGTTTTCGCCTGTAGTCATAAATCTTTCGTGGATTACTTCCTCATGGTTTTAGCTTTGCATGAGGATATAATTCAGCCAGTTCTAGCGTCAATGCTCCTAGATCCATCAGTATGGAACTTAGAAGACCGCCTGGTTTTGCCGGTCCTAATTACTGAAATATGGTTCAACCAGATCTAGATACAGGTAGCTTTACCAATCAAGGAGAGTGGTTATTTCAGATTCAATGAAGCACTGAACCAGCAAAGTTTTGCTTGTTACATAGGTTGAACTAATCAAGCTCATTTCCAGCATTGTGGTAATTGAACGTGAGCTTAGCTTTGCTCATTGACATGTCTAAACGTAAGTCATAGACACATATAAATATATGATCTAGTGCTTTAAAGCTATTTCTAGCATCTTTTTTCCCCTTTGCTTCAAATGCCCTTAAACTCTTCAGTCACTGTCAATGTCAGATCATTGCAAATGTAGAAAATGCATTATTGAATGACCCAGCAGGAGATATGTATCCGATTCAACTTCCTAATCCACGAGAAGAGGTTTTCGAACTTCAATTCTGGCTAGTAGTCTTCTTAATTGGCAGCTTGTGATTACACCTCAGTTTGTTGACCCACCCTTGCGCTCCAACAAGTACAAATAGAAGAGAATGAGAAGAAGACGGTAAAGTATCTGAATATCCCCAACTACATACACATTGGTTAAGCTTCTGCAAGAAGATGATATTCTGTCCCTTGGCAGTAAGCCTAGTCAAATCTTGGAGTATGCCAAAGCAACTAAGGGAAAATTCTGTCCTGCACTCTAGATTCCTTCCATCATATACACGAATTTGGCAAGAACTCTGCATACAGGTAAAAGATGAAATCTCATTAGGCAAAGATGAAAATTCATTAACATTTAAGGTCGTCGCCAAAGCACAAGCTCAATCAACGTGCTAAACGGGTCATTTAGGTGTAGTCAAATCTTGCTTTTGGGCAATTAGTCAGGTACATGTTTAATTCAGGCATCAGATATATGGATCATCGATGATTTTGGGCAATTTTTCAGGTAATCAGACATGGGCAAGTTTTGCCCGCTCTGATCAATGCCTAAACAGGAGGGAAAATGGGCTAAAAAGGAGCTACTTAGTGCTTCATATTCACCTTTGGATCTTCTTTTGAGTGCTTCAAAAGCAAAACTCTGCAGCCCTTAATTCTCGTAGATGTCCCAAGATTTCCTGCAGCACATTTGCCCCATGATTTCCTTTGCTCACAGAGGCAATACAATGCCTAAGAAACTCAGTATCTGCTTCTAGTGCTTGTAGCCTACCATAAACATGATCCATCTCCTTCTGAATTGCAAGCCTTTTGCCCCCATTTTCCACCGTATAAACCACAAGCCCCTCATCACATCCAACTTCACCACTAAGCTCATTATCTTCACTCTCACTTTCAGACGACACTACAAGATCCAGCAGACTGCGAGCAACAGAAGCCATTGTCTTGGGACGGTTCTCAACAAAGCAACAAGAACCCAAATTCACTTCTTGGCTGCAGAGTAACTCAGCATTTGGGTTTTTCTGATTACCGTTTTCCTTGCCTTCTTCACCTTGATGAACAAGTAGCTTCTCTTCCAACTCCTTAAGCTGTCTCATTATCGAAAGCCTCTCTTCATCAAGCTCTTCTAAAGAGTCTTCAATTGCTCCCCACTCCTTTGAGCAGTCCAGCAGTGAAATGTCCCTTCTACCCTCTTCCTCTTCCTTCTCATACCCGCGATTTAGATCAATTGACAGCACGTCACTATCACTGTCAAGATTTGACGACGAAGTAAGATCTCCACATTTTTGAATCATCATCAGGGCCTTGTCTTTTGCCTCATAATCTGAGACCCTTTCACGATAAACATCCAACTCTTTTTCAAGCTCTTGCTTTTCTCGCTCTCTCTTGGCAACAAGCTCATTTAGGAGTTGCAGGGCCTGTTGGTCATACTCGGCTTGCTCTTCCATAACCCTTTGATATTGCAGGGCCTCCATTTGCATAGCTGCTTTCCCTTCTTGGAGCCGGGTTATCATGGCCATTGTTTGATTTGCAGCAATTGCAGCAGCACTTCTCTCTGCTTCTAGCTCTGCATATAGTTCATTTCGAGCTTTTTGTTCTGCTTCTAGATCAGACTTCAGCCGTTGGATTGCGGGGAAAGCATTAAGATTAGCTTCTGTCTCTATCTCTTCGCTTTCAGCTGAAAAAAAAAAGGAAAAGAAAAGAATTCCTTTCGTTGATGAGATTTCTTTTCTGGCAAATATCTGAGAGTCCGAGCTTGCAGGGACTCAGACTTCATTTGAAAAGCTCCGCCGGTTATTTGCTCTTTTTCCAAATAAATGTCCTGAATCCACTACTAAGGAACTAAGTAGACATCCTGTTGTTGCATTTAGGTGAACCATGACCGTATTTATGCTTGATTCCTAGAGGAATATTAAGTGAAATTATGTGCACATGAAGCAGAATACTGGAGTTTTTGGCCACATTAGTTGTCGAGTGAGCTGAGTTAATTGAGCATGACTTGAGCACTGTGGCTCTCAAGTGCAACTTGGTTCATTGGCCTGCTTAGGCAGTAAAAGTCTCATAAATGTGTTATCCAAAGTTTATGGCAGTTTCCACATCGTTTTTCTGTTTTCAGTTGCTTCTAAACTCCATAAAAGTTCTTTCCAAATTTTTCTTCTTCCTTACGCATCTTCCTAGATAAGGTCGCACACATTACTGATCTCTCCATATGGTAGACAGGACTGACACAGTGGTCTGTGTGCCTGTTGGGTTCTTCAGATTCCATGTTTACCTGAAACTTCCCTTTAGACCTGAGCAAATTATATTCTAGAACCCAAAAAAATGGTCGAGTTCAACACCTAAACCAGCAAAAATTACTCAGCACTCTGACATAAGCCTACTCGACTTCAAACAACATCAGATTAGGTAGGGTATCTTCTGCTCATCAAGAGAAGTGGGGGGGGGGGTAAATGTGCTCACTGAGAAATTGCTCTCAGCAACAGAGGTGAAGAGACAAGGTTTTCATCCTATAAAAAATATCTCAATAGAATATTTTCTAAGTTTTAAGACTCCCATCAAGTAAGATTATGACTTCAGACATTTTTATAGGCAAATACATAATCATAAAAGGACAAATGCAAGTTACCTGCATGCGTATGCTGTTCTGAAAATGCAACAACAACTGCACCTGCTGCTGCATCAGGCATAATAAGATTTCCTGCCTCGTCATAATCATTAACCAACTTTTCACCCAATTCTGTAGCACCTTCATTCAAAGAATCACAAGTTTGAATATCACCACCTGCATTAACCTCATCTTCTGCATTACTGTCATCATCTGCTGCTTCTCTGATACCAAAACTTCCAACATCAGATATGATCTGATGCTCGCAGTCAGACCCAATTTTATTCCCACCACCATTTTCTTTCATACTTAACATTTTCCCACAGCAAGTGCACCCACAGTTCGTCAAATTTTTAGCGCAATTAGCATTAGTCTCAGACCAGAAGCACTCCTGACACAAACCCTTTGAATCAGCCAATTTCCGGTGATTTGAGCAGTAAGTCAGGGTGGATATCTCCTTGGCATGAGCCTCACAAACTAAATCTTTAAAAGGATGGCTGCTTTTTGTGGGCTCTAGCAAGTGATGATCAATCCTAGAGCACCATGGGCATGGCGGTTTGAGCCTGAAATAGGCTGCAAATCTTCTGATCATGTAGGAAAAAAATGAGTTCATTAGAAGGAGAAGAATAAGAACCCATTCAAGAAATGCATAGGCTAAAATGGTGACGAGTTTGTGAGTATTTTTAGTGACCATCGAAGCAAATTTGTTGCTTGCCATGTGTTCTGGGCGTTTTGGTTTGTGTTCTGTTTTCATGGTGTAGAGAGGGCTAAAGGGAAAGGTGGAAAAAAGAGGGGGGAGATTTTAAGCTTTATGTTTGAAATTTTCAATGGTTTTATGAACCAACCTACCAACCAAACCAAATGTTTAGCTAATTTTGTGGGGTCAGCTAATCGTAGCTTGAAAATTTAGGGTACTAATATCATTTGAGATTACAGAGTGTTTCCCAGATTTTTGGCTGCCTAATATAATCCTTGAATGCTTGGAGATTTTCTAAGGGTAAAAAGGGTATTTTCCACTTGCAAATGTTAGTATGGCTTCTAAAGTGGCAGTAATTTTGGAAGAGTAAGATTTTTTATTTTTTTTTTGGTGCAAAGATAAGCACAAAGAACAATGTAGACGGGATTCGAATCTAAGTGTCTAACCACAACTGTCAAAGACTCTACCAAGTGAATTAATTGACACCCACAAAAGAGTAAGAATAAGAAACATCATAAGAGATTCTTACTTTTGAAAAGTTAAATATATTCTATATAGATGCACGAATTTAAATTCATGATATAAATATTGCCAATAACTTGTCATGTGATTGCATAATTTTTCACAACTGAAGCATAAAGAAATCCTCAAGAGAAAAGCAAACTCTCAGGTAACATGTAGGACTAAGGAAGTTCCTTAATAACTATATCTTTGTTTAAATATTGCTTTCATGTTTTTCTATTTAAAAAAAAAAGATCTTGCAAAAATGTTGTGACATAAACATGATACTAATCTTTGGCATTAAAAATAGTCCAAAAAACTTTAGATGTACATATGAATCTGGAGAGAAAGAAGGGAAAAAAAAGGGTAGAAAATTTTCTTTTCACTAAAATTAAGTATACAATAATGACTTTCCTCCAGTTTTGTTAGGTGAACTAATAGTTTCATATTAACATTTCACATGTAGAAATTACAATTATTGTACGTATTTGATTCTTAACTCATCATGTTCTAATTTACAAATTCCGAAAATTAACTTATCATATGCTAGTAGTTAAACTCCTCCTTAACACTACTTAGAACTCTAGCATTTTATAATGTACATCCCATACCATATTTCATGATTTCAACATAGTACAAATTGGTTCGCTGTGATCAGCACATACTTCGGATTCTTTACTAGGGGAGGAGAAAAAGACAAGCCAAAAAAAGGATGGAGAGAATGGAATCAACTTTCCAATGGTTCACTCAGAGAGAAAGAGGGGACATGGGTGTGTCAATACTGGCCCAGCAGCATGGGAAAGCTAGGAAAAGGGAAAAGAGCAAATGATGAAAAAAGCAAAGCAAAAGTGGATCAAAATCAGGGAGAGCACTCAGCCATAATCATAGCTTCAGATAAGCTCATACGTTTTTCTACTTTTTGGATGGAGATATTCATGCCTTTAGAACGTTGGATCTAGATGAATATCAATTCAAAAGAGAAATATGTCCATTTCTATTTTCATAATCCTTTTATGGTGGAGGTCAATATGAATCGAATGTAAATCTCAATATTTAGTGACGATTTTTGTAAGTGTTGAAGTACAAAGTAATTACGCTTACAAGTCAAAACAAGCTAAAGATTTATTTGTGATAGAAGTGCCCCAACCCTAATAAACCAATGATAACTTGACTCTAATAACACGAAAATCAAAGACCAAAAAAGAATAACATAACAAAATGTCATCTAAACATGCCCATTGGCCCCTCTCCCCCCTTCCAAGGGCTGGGGTAACACTTCAACCATTTGTTTTTTTCTTTTCCAAAAGTACGTAAATAACAATTAGTAGGCTCATAAGGGAGCCTCTAGAATTAAGAAAGGATTAGTAATCTGTGGTCCATGGGATCAACTTTAACTTACAAACTACAAATTATGTTCTCCACCAGCAGGATTAATTAGAACACACTTTTTTACATGCTAATCAATTAATTAATAACCATCACATTTCCATCAGCTTGCACCCTCTTCTTCTTCCTCATCATCTTCCAGGGTGATTCTTTGATTGAGCATGAACCTCCAGCTATCACCCTCTTCTATTTTCCACTGTTGCTTCAGCTCATCAATAGCTCTTGATGCTGCAGCTGCAACTGCTGGATTGCTGTCTTCTGCCAGTCTCTGCAATATTAATATTCTTACAAATTCTTTAAAAAACAAGCTTTTCTGAATATAAAAGAAATGTGGATCGTTTGGAATCTCTCTTCCTTTTTTTTTTTGTGGGTTTTTGAGTCTTTGTTTTACTAGAGTCAAACTATTGTTAACCAATCAAGGGGTATAGCTCTCCAATCATAAATTTTCTCCATTCACAAAACTCAAAGGAGTAAGGCTACCTATACCTAGATCTTTCGAGATCAGATTAAGGTGGACCCCACACTTTGGGTGGGGATGCAAACTAAAGAAGCTGGAAAACTGAGCGCCAAAGCAGGGAACCAATGCTGGATTCCAACCTGAATTGACCCAACCAAAATTCGCCTGATCGACTCATACTGATTTTTTTTGGGACAAATTGTTAACCACTAACAGACTTCAATATGACTGATCCAAAATAATCTCACCCAATATTCCATTAGCTTGTCTCATATGATTTGTAGTCAACTGAACTAAACGCAACTCAAATGACTCATTTTCCAAGTCAAATAAAGCAAGTAACCTGCAATGCCCCCATGCCTGCATTTCCAAGAGTCCACATTGATGGAGCCGCGGCTAATGCATTTGCTAATGCTTGCCTACATTAAGAAACAAAATTTCTTAGGGGACGCAGAATATGAGGAGAATAAGAACTATAGTAGAAGAGATGCAGTATCTCTGATTGGTTCATGATCATCATTCATCACCACCTACTGAAAGGGTTTACTTTTCATAGAGGACTTACGAGATCAAAAGAACTTTGCATGAATAAGCACTTAAAAAACATGCAGTACCTAGTATTGACATCTGGAGAGTTTGAACATTCTGCCAAGAGTGAAACGCTAGATTTACCATCCATGGCATCGAGGTCTATAAGAGTCGTGATTAACAGCTCAAGCTGGACCAAAAGTGTTAAACAGCATACAGATATAAGCATTTTTCTCACATCTGAAAGTTGATCATAAGATTCAATGTTCCACACCTCTTCAGGGTCTGTATAATCGATGCCATCAGCCTCAGAAAGTGCAGATGCCATCCTACAGTAAGCTTCCTATATTATACAATTTCGCAAAGAACCAAAAATTAAGGGACTGCACTCTTTTATCTTCATTATTCAAAATCAATATTTCAAAAAGTTTCCAAATTTCAGATCAAGATTTATTCAGTTTCCTCTTTCCTGAGAACGAGATAGAGCCAGATTCTACATATCAAGTAATCTTCGTTCACCTGGACACTTTCTTTTAGCTACTCATTTCAAATTCCAAAACAGGGAATTCAGACAAAGAGAAACAAGCTCTAAAGCTTGTATCCTTATCACCACCATCATTAAAGACCCAAGAGTAGACAAACTAGAAGCACCTGAATAGCTGTAATGCGGTCGCTGGATACTTCACCCAGGAAGTAATCAAGAGTTTTCCCATTCCTTTGGAGCGTTATATTTCTCGATATTGACTTCTTGCACTGAGGACTGGAATCACAAAAAAAAAGAATTAAAATGCCAAATCCAGAATGACAATAAGCTGAAAATACTCTTCAACGAAAGACACTTACAAGTTGTACATCTTGCTAACCATCATGTCATGTATGTTTTTGACAAACTGCGAAGTAAAATGTCAAAAGTTTCAGTCAACCAATGGAAGAAATGTAAATTACGGCAACATCTCAAAAGACAATACTGCCAAGTAAACATAATATTTAACTCAAACAGGAAATGTAATCAAATTCCTTATGTCAGCATAGTAGTGATATGTTACTGGGGCTTACTTCCAATGCCATCAAGGTATCCTCCATAGCACGTTTCTTGGCACGCATGTCAGCCCAGCGTAAGTCAGCCTACAAATTAGAATCCACTACATAACGTGAAGCGTAGATCATCATTTTGAACTGTAGAACTAACATCCATTCATGACGAAATGATTTTTGAACATTTTGCTACTTCATATTCAGCTCAATCCAAAATTTTGAGGGTGAAATCCAGATAACTGCAAATAACATTCCAGAGCAGCCGTCATCTGAAAGTAGCAAAAAGAAGTGAACAATACATAAACAGAAATCCTGCTTCATATCTTGGCCAAGTAACATTTTATTCAATCTAGTGATATGCTCCCTCATTTACCATGCCCAATTCACAACTATATGCTTCCTCTCAGCCACAAGGAGCAGGGTAGCAGGATGCATTCACACCACAGTTCAATAAGGTCAGTAGCAAATAGTCAGCAGAAACTAAGAACACCCTGGATCAGGCTACTGTACATGCAGGAACAATCTCTGCGTACTTCAACTGAGGCGCAAAGGCTGTACCCTGAAACTGTTGTGCTTTCCCCCAGAAGTAAAACCCTGCCCTCCAGGCTATCCTTTCAGTATCGGAAGGGACTCCTTCTGGACATAACCATCGGCAATTACGCCATTTAGACACCCAGTGATCCTTTTAGTAGGAAGGCAATGATCAAAAGAAGAAAGCAGTTGCCATTGGTGATGTTCACATGTACTAAGTCCTGATTTTGTTCACTGTGCATATAATTAAATTGCTGTCGGTTTTTCTCTCAACAATATTAGTTGCACCATTTGTAAGAGGTTTTTTCTTCCCTTCTTTTTGAAGGGTGATATTGTCTCCTACTATTCAGCTCCAGGTGTAAATGAAAAAAGATTTGTTTTAGGGAGTTCTACCATTCAGAGAGTGTTTATTACTCGGGGGGGTACAATGAAAAGGACGATGATCACAAGAAGATAGCAGATTCCATTGGCCATGTTCACAGGTTACAAGTCCTGATTTTATTTAGTATGCCAATAATTAGATTGTTGTCAGTTTTTTGTCCCAATAATATTAGTTACACCATTTCTAAGAGTTATTTTCTCCCCTTCTTTTGGTGGGTGATAATGTCTTTCCTTTTTATTCAACTCCAGGTGTCAATGGAAGAAAAAATATTTACTAGTTCTACCTTTGAGAGTGTTTATTATTCGTGCAGTACAATTATATGATGATATTGTTAATTTGGAACGGTTTAGTCTGTTACTTTATATTTGCTACAGTAGATCTTCATCCTCCAAACATGGCCAGCCACATAACATCAATCCATTCAGTCATTCCGCATAAAAGCTATCAATTAACCCCCCCCCCCCAAAAAACGGAAAAAAAGAAAACCCTAAGACTCCAATAACATCAACAGGCAGGCATAAAAGCAAAGATCTGCTGGAAGGACACGAGAATGCATCACTGTTTCGTGTTTTATGAAGAATGCAGGTATCCAGATGATAGCAGGGGCCCCCCCCCCCCCAAAATAAAATGAGTTCAAAAAATACGTAGGCCAAGTACGAAATAAAGAAATTTCTTCAAAAGTTGAAGATAATTTCACAAACAACATCCAAACTTTCTCCATTTTACTAGCATTTAAAGCAAATCATTAACATTCCACTAGTATCTAAGGAGAATAGGGCAAACTTGATTTGGAGTGAAGAAATTTATTGGCATTGCATGATGGCCGGTTTGAGAGCAAGCAGATTGCAGACAACAAAGTGAATTCTTTTAATGCAAACAAGTACATGTATGAGGAAACATAGGAGACACCTCCAAAGCTCCGTCACTCCAGTGTTGATCAGCTGCAGTCTTTAGTCTAGATTTTGCTTTGTCTTTGAGAATCTGAAATCATTATAGAAAAATTATGGGGCCATGAAATCCAAAGGGTTCAATTCAATTTCAGTAAAATCACAGAATCACGGTGTGCATACTGTAGCAATGTGATGAAGGCGTTCAGCCTTTTTCTTGACATTATAGTCAATTTTCCCAGTATCTTCCCTCACCCGAGCTATAAAACACAAGACAAGGACAACGTCAGTAAGCACACCCAAGGCCCATACAGAGCAGAATGTCGTAAAAACATAGTCCAAATAAGTCTATGTCCACTTTTGGACAGTTGAAAGCTCATTTTGACCAAACTTTACAGTGGACCAAAGTAAGATGTCTATCTAAGTTGTCCTCCATTTCCTTTCTATGAAGTCGTAAGCAATCAGTGGCTTTTAAATCTAAGGTCTACCGGAATCAGCCTCGCTGAAATTACACAATTTAGAGGTAGGGTTGCCGTATTGAACCCCTCCATGCTTTGCCTAGATGGGACTCTCAACATATGGATATGGGCTCGGATTTGGACTGTGTAATAACTAATAAGCCAACCCTGCAAAGCAGAAATTTGTTTCCTTCCCTTCATAAAACAAAAAGAAGGTGATATGAGTTTAGGTCCTAGCCACTACAGAACCGGATCTGAGTCTTATCTCCAACATTAACCAGCCTTCGACCAAGGGACATGTTCCACACCCTTATGCTTCTTGTTGGCATATTTGTTTGTGCAGTAAGGATAGCATTAGCTATTCTAATTTATTGATTTTCATACCTAGTTAGATCATAGGATTATCATTTTAACAAGTTTATCATTTTCCAAGTTATTTATTGGCCCATAAATAAGGACCTCCCATCTCATCAGTGGTGATTTATGAAAATTTGATATATTTGCACGAGAGTTCTCACCTTTTAAATCAACAATAAGGTAGGTATTCCATAAAAAATAATCAGAAAAATTGACAGGAAGTTGAGCCAGTTTATGAAACAAGACTAGATTTCTATGCTTCTTCTATATTACTCTCCAGGGAAACAATGTCTTTCAGAAGGTATTATATAACAATTATACCTTCGATGAACAAAGCCAGATGTCAACTTAATAGCTAACTAGAGACAGAATGTCAAACAGAATTATAGAACTCACCATCTAGCTTAAGAAACTCGGAACCTAGAAATGCCATATCCTTCCGTGCACGAGCATCAAGGCTGAGTATGCCACTGCAAACACGGGGGAAAAAAACGAGCAATAGTTTTACCACAGCAGCACAACATAAAATCTATAAAATCAAAACCAATGACCCCTATTATTCAGCTCCAGCAACTCCAACAGCACAAATGGACCTATATATATATACACACACACACACACACACACACACACACACA
>JACYFF010031958.1:83031196-83043478 GCA_017589665.1 Selenicereus undatus | reverse complement strand
GTGTGTGTGTGTGTGTGTGTGTGTGTGTGTGTGTGTGTGCGCGCGCGTGCGTGTGTGTGTGCGCGCGCGCGTGCAATCACTACCATTGAGTCATTTTAAGAAGTTAAAGTTAGCTCTTAGGAAGGTATTGTTTCTCCTCAAAATATTATTCTTTTCTATTGAAGCTCTCCAAATTTAGTCAGGGTAAAATGAAAAAATGCTGATGTTTTAACCAATAAATGTGGCTTTGTATTTTTTGCACTTCATTTTTTTGTCAAAATTTCTCTATGTGATCTATAATGAAATGCATCTCTTTACATGACATTAAATGGATATATTCAGCCTTTCACCTTAAAATGAAATCATTCATGTGCATTAAATGTTATACAAATTTGTAATTTCTTCTACATACAGTCAAGGAGGCTCAAAGACAAGCCATGCATTTTTTTAATCATTAAATGTTCTTGAAACTTTTGTTGCATTATCTTCATAATGCTTATGTTTTGATGTTGGTCAATAGAACAGTAAATTATTAGTGATGTTGAACTGGATATCTAAGTGTTATGCTTCCAGAATTTAAACCCAATGGAAAATATGGTATTGATAAATTTAACATGTATTCCCATTGATTTACTTGTCTTGAAGACCACTTAATCAATGAAGGAGAATGGAATTTCTCAATATATATGATTAACTTGCCTTTACTAACTTTTAATGTTTTAGTCCTTAGGAAAACAGTATTTGCAATTTGCAGTAGCTTATTATGGTATTCGTGATGGTAAATAATGCATTAATACTTGTAATATTTGCATTGTTCACATTGTGGTTTTTATTAGAAGTAATGTTCTTATTCAATTCATTTCATGTGTTATACAGTTAACTGGTTCTTGGATCACCATTATCTATTTGCTGAGAATTCTAAACATACAAACTGAGGTATGTTGTCCTCCTTTTTTGTGTTTTTGGTTTTTTGATAATTATAAGTGATGCATATCTGTGAAAGTTTCCCAATACATGACTAATATTTCATTGTATCTTAGGACCCAAACAATTATTTTTGACCAAACAGTCAATGGATAAATATAACGTGTACTAATTAATTATTTGTATTAGCATGTTTGACTAAGAAATTATTTGCATTATCTTAGCTTGTATATGTTCTCAGATTTGTTTTTGCTAGAAATTTTCATTGAGTTTTAACTTGATGAACATAAAACATTATTCCTATTAGCATAGCTTGTTCTTGTATCCATGCCAAACTAAGCATTTGTTTGTATAATATAATGACAAAAACTTAAATCTAAAATATTTTGACTATATTGATTTTTATCAGGATATGGATGTCTCAGGATCTCAATATGAGATTCCTTTCAAGTAATTATTGCTTAGGATCACTGAACGTCTAAACCTGCCCCCACCTGTGTATAATTGCAGCATTCTTTCTCAAAACACCTACTATGTGCTTTTCAGAAACAACACCTCTGCAACTAAAGCTTATTAATTCCAAGGAGATGAGAAAGAAACTATCTTGGACTCTCAAAAGGATGCTACTCTTAACGCAATATGATTTCTATACAAAAAGCATAATGTAGAAATCTGTGATGTTAACTTCTAGCAGTTTATGATGTATAAGAAATGTTCCACATTCTATCAAGACCGAGCAATAGCGTTGGAGGATGAACTTAGAGAAAAGCATCTAGCTCAACAAGTTGAGCAACCCCATTGCCTGCCACTCAAAACAGTGGAGTTGGATCGCTTGATTTCCTTACAAACATCACCTATAGATTGGGCATACCAATGGGAAAAATTGATATTATTCCGGTGGAGCCAAACATGTTTCAAGCATGTATTGAGCTCTACTATCCAAGTTTGCCTGGGACTGCTCAGTACATTTTAGGTGATAGTTGTACAAGTGCAACTGAAGCTAAGCAAAATGTTGCCAAAAAAGCAATTACCTAACCCCAATCTGATTACAAATTCACCGTGCGTGATGTCAACTTTGTGCCAATGATTCGTGCTTGGGCTAAGTGCTCACTGTTCCAAAAAAAATGCAAAGCTTTAGAAGAGAGGGTAGCTAAGAAAGAAAAGGATAGGGTTGCTAACCTCATAGCTGAAACATCTGGAGAAAATTGGTCTCCAGGACCTTCGGGAACAATGGAACCATTAAAGTTTCCTCCTCCATTGCCTCACAGAAAAAGAAAGTTGCCTCACGGGATTGATATTCGCATAGACCCAGCAGGATCCTATCGTGTTGCTGCCAATGTTGTTGAGGCAGCCTTTCGTAAGCCATAAGTTAGGAGCCCTGTTGCTAACTCTTTTGCAAAATTGCTGACAACAAATATTTAAGGCTTAAAGCTTGCTAGTGCAGCAACTTCATTCCTATCTATATAGACAAAAGTATTCTCTCCTAATGTTTTTGAATGCTAGGCAGTTGCTATGTTTACGAGGAGCATCATCCTTTCTTGAGTTTTTCATTTGTTTTGGATCGAGAAAAACTTTTGTTGAGGCAAAGATATGGTTAATCTATGTAGCACTTTTAGACTGATTGTAGCATTGTAACTTCGCCTCAAAGGCTCGATTCGTACTTTGCATTTTGCTGTAGCTAACTACCAGTGTTGTAACATGAACTTATGTTGTCTGTTGGCAACTTTTTCAGTGGAATATGTTATGGTCTTGTTTATTATATTATTATATATTATATCATCATCTCAGTAGTACACAGAAACCATGCTATTGAGAATGGCAAAATGAGGAAATGTTTTTTTATCATTGTTCAAGATATATTGGCAACATGCGTCCTTTTACAACAAATTTATATTAATTGATGTTCTAGAAAGCTAGAAATTGACCACTGAAATACATCATTTGCACTACTATTGCAAATATGAATGCATGAATCTATAGAACAAAAAAATAGCCAACAGTTTCATATGTCCAAACATTTGAAATTTTCCTTTCACAACTGAGACATACATGTTATAATAAGATGTTATACAACAATAGTTTGCACTTGTGGATTCAATTTGGCTACTACAAGTGCATGATTTGTCTCGTTTTGTGGTGTAATCACGTTAATTCAACAAAGTTTCAATTTTTGCTACCTTGTAAATCTATTGTTAACATGATACATTTTGCTGCTACAGATATAATATGCAAAACCTCACTGATGAAGGCTAATATTGAAATGGAATGTCAAAGAAATCTAGCACAAGCCCCAAAAAGATATACAGACATATCTGCTTCATAGGGTACCTTATTGATTGACTTAACCATTGAAGATAATAGAGATCAGTGTATATGCATTCTGCCCGGTGCGCCAGTAATTATTAGTGATGCTGAACTGGATATCTAAGTGCTATGCTTCCAGTTCAATGTTGATACATTAAATCTTGATATTATTCTACAATGAAGCTAATGAGCTGTGTTCGGAACAATTATAACAGCAGATCCTGAAGCTTTACCGAAGAGAAAAAAAGGACACCGAAAAAGCTGAGCTGCTGAGCTTTATAAGCAATTCAATGAGCCCAATCAGGAGATAAGTAACAACAAGGTTAACAAGAGGAGGAAGGCCACAATTGCACCTAATAATCAAAGACCAAAAAAGAAACCTCAACACCAAGACTAAGATGTGTATTTGGATACATCTCCTGGTTAAACTTTCTACAGCAGTATGTAATGCTTTCATCACTATATCTCACATAATAGCTTAATTTATGTACACCGAGTCCTCACATTGCATGTGTCACAGTTATTTCATGTTAGAAGTTATGAATGTCTATAAATACACAAAGTAACTAAAACAAGTTACCTTTTTTCAATTCAGTAAGTAACACAACTCAATGTAAAGGTGGTCAGCGACAGCACCGAAAAAGAACAAGTAAGCACTTCTTCTCAACAAGACATCCACCTATATTTAAATAAGTTTACACACAAAGTAGATATGCTTCTACTTATCCAATTTTCTTGAACGTCCTTCCCTTACAGATATACCCCTTGCGTTGAGGCTTCATTCTATTCTAGATGCTCCATCAAAATTAGGTGAGTGCGAGCCATGTGAATATTGTGGTGCCAAACTCTTTCAGAATGAACCACGTACTCTTTGTTGCAGAAAAGGATCAGTTATAATTGCTAACAATCACATGCTAGAAGAAATGATTCGATTGTGAACTACAGAAGATGAAGATGCGATCCATTTTCGTTAAGTTCACTAGACTTTAGAACAATCTTTTTGCATTCAACTCACTTGGTGGTGATTGTAGTGGAAAATCCCAAAAAGGCATTTATGTTTTCCAACTCCAAGGGCAATTATATCACTACGCACTAGACCTTATGCTAAGGTTGGCGATCCTCCAAAGTATTTACAGCTGTATTTTTATGATGCACAAAATGAACTTCAGAATCGAACAGGAGCAATAAAACAGCTCAGGGATGACGTTGTTGCTAAGTTGATTGAAGTGGTTAGAGAAAATCCATACACACAATTTTTCAAATCACTACAGGCCTTTGTGATTGAAGATAGTACAAAAATTATTATTAATAAAAACACTGTTCCTGACCAGAAGACATTCAATGCTCCAACATCAGATGAAGTTGCTGGCATATGGGCTGATAGATTAGTTGGTTCAAGCATTGGTGGTCCACATATTCTTGTACATGGAAAATCTAACCAGAGCCATAGGATTAAGCATTATTATGGGTGCTATGATCCCCTCCAATATCCGCTCTTTTTTCTTTAGGAGATTGTGGTTGGCATCCAGGCTTAAAGAAGATAATTCAAAATGTCAGAGTTCTATATGTTCCTTCAGTCATGGAAGATGTAGATGCTAACATTCAACATTTCTTACTATCAGCTGAAGCCACAGGTTTGTTTGCATCACTTGTCTCTATTATTCAACGCTTACTACAGTTAATGGACCATCATTACTCCTATGAGATTCTACAAACTTATCTTAACAGCCTACTTTTTTTATGCTTAGTTGTTCATGCCTATCCAAGAAAACATCAAATACAATGTCTAACTTTTTTTTTTTGTGGAAAAACAACCCCGCTCGATAATGAGCCATTGGAGCATGATAGTAAGAGGGTGTCATGTCGTGAATACTATGCCTATAAACTTCAAATGAGGGCAATAGATTATGCGTATCTACTGAGAATGGGCCGCCTTTTCCAACAGTATATTGTTGATATGTATGTCAAGCTTGAGAATACATGGTTAGACTTCTTCAGAAATAACCAAAAAACAATAAGAGCAGAGTTGTACCAAGGGATTCTGGACAGCATCACTGAAGGAGAAACATCTGCAGTAAAGGTGGGTTGTAGAGTGATTTTACCACCTTCTTTTGTTGAAGGGCCACATGATATGAAACGAAGTTTCCTTAATGCTTTAACTTTGGTTCAGAGATATGACAAACCGCATCTTTTTATTACAATGACTTGCAATCTAAAGTGGCCTGAGATACAAGAACAGTTGCAACCTGGTGAGCTCGCAGAAAATAGGCCTGATTTGGTGGCAAGGATCTTTCGAGCCAAATTGGTTCATATGTCCGGGTTATTAATGAAAGGAAATGTTTTTGGTCCGGTTGTTGCCAAGATACAGGTTGTTGAATTTCAGAAGAGAGGACTCCCACATGCCCACATACTACCTATCCTCAATCAAAATCACAAAATCAAGGACCCAAGTGAGTTTGACAAGTATGTTTCAGTTGAACTACCAAGCCATGACCACCCTCATTTGCGCTCAGCTGTGGTGCAATATATGATGCACGAGCCATATGGCCCTGATTTCCCAAAATGTGCATGTATACAACTTGTAGGTCATCAACTCAAATGTAAATCATCATACCCTAAACCATTTGTTGGTGCCATGACTACGGAGTCATCATATCCAGTGTATAGATGGCGTAACACATGAGAAAAAGTGCGTGTACGCGGTTTAGATATGGATAATAGATGGGTAATACCCTATAATCAATTCATTCTTGCGACATTTGACTGCCACTTGAATGTGGAAATCTGTTCTACGATCAAGGCTGTAAAGTACTTTTATAAATATATATATGAGGGACATGACTGTGCTTCGTTCAGAGTTGTGGGGAACAATGATAACGAAAATGATGATGAAATTCAAAATTATCAATTAGCAAGATGGATTTCACCACAGGAAGCTGCATGGAGACTTTTGGGGTTCGATCTTTATGACATGCATCCTCCTGCACAACCACTACCTGTCCACACTCAGTATATGCAGTCCATCCAATTTGATGATTCTAGGAAGGTAGAAGATGTTGCATCAGATGAGTTGCGAACAAAAACCAAGCTATTGCAATTTTTCACTTGGAACTCTCAATCAACAGATTCCAAGAAGTATTTGTACTCAAAGTTCCCAGAGAATTTTGTTTGGGATGAAAAAAAGAAAGAATGGAAGCCATGGCAAAAAGGTATCTCAGTTGAACGTATTGCCTACGCTGCTCCATCAGAAGGTGAAAGGTACTATTTAAGAGTCTTGCTAGCACATGTCAGATGCCCTAAATCTTTTAGTGATCTCCTTACTGTTAATGGATACACCTGTTCTTCATTCCAAGAAGCAGCTCTAAAACGTGAGATTATTGCAAGAGACAATGTAGCAAAACTGTGCTTCTTAGAGAATGTCAATACACAGAGGCCATGTACTCTCAAGAAATTATTTGCATCTTTATTAGTGTTTTATACACCTCCACATCCCAGGGAGTTTTGGAGTACATATTATCCACATCTATAAGAAGATTTTCACCATAGGGATCCTAATAATCCTCAATTGGTCATGAAACTCACGGTAAAAAATGTTCAAGAGTCGCTTGATAGCATGGGTAAATCGTTATCAGATTTTGGGCTAGCTGATTTGCTTGCTTCTCAAGAATGTGATATTCAGTGCACGCAAGACATGGTAGATGCACTTAATGCTGTGATACCGATTGAATACATAAATGCTTGAAAAGAGCTTAATGAAGGACAGAGATATGTTTATAAACAAATTCTGTTTCATGTCAAGAACAAGAAGTCAGGTGCTTTTTTTGTTGATGGCCCTGGGGGACTGGAAAGACATCTTTGTATTGTGCTTTATATACAAGGCTTTGTTAACAAGGCAAAATTGTGTTGCCAACAGCAAGCTCGGGATCGCAGCTTCAAATATACCAACAGGGCGAACTGCCCATTCTAGATTCAAGTTGCCTGTTGATGATGACCCGTCCAATACATGTTTTGTTGGTAAGCAAACAAGCCTTGCACAGTTGCTTAAGGAAGCATATTTGATCATATGGGATGAAGCGGCAATGGCTCACAAACGTAACATTGAATCCTTGGATGCCATGTTACGTGATGTTTGTGAAACAGAGCAATTATTTAGGGGAAAAGTTATAGTTTTTGGAGGTGATTTCAGACAAGTGCTCTCAGTTGTACCCAGAAAAATAGAGTTTGAAGCTGTTGAGGCAAGCTTGGTTAGCTCACCGGTATGGTCCCGGCTAAAGAAGTTTTCGCTAACTGAAAACGTACGAGTAAGAGAAGACCCTGCATTTGCAGATTTTCTGCTTCGACTTGGCAATGGGCAACTCCAATAAGAGTCTAATTGCTTTATCAAATTACCAAGCAACATAACCTTTTCTATTCAGACAACAGATCCATCACTCACAAGCCTTATTGAGGAAATCCTCCCAGGCCTCAAAGACAATGTCATTGATCCTCATTCTTTCTCTCAACAAGCTATACTTACTCTGCACAATCGAGACGTCGATGCCATCAATAGAGAAATCATTTATCAATTCCTAGGTGACCCTATAATTTACAGAAGTTATGATTCTGTCTTAAACACTAAATCTGCCATCTACCCTTTGGAATTCCTACACACACTATCACCGTCAGGAATCAGCCCGCATGAACTTGTGCTCAAGAAAAATTGTCCTATCACACTTTTATGTAACTTAGATCCATCCGGTGGGATGTGCAACGGGACAAGATTGATGTGCAAAGGCTTCATTAACAACACGATACAGTGTGAAATTGCAACGGGATATCACAAAGGCACCGTTGTAATCTTGCTAAGGATATCAATGACACCCTCAACGTCATTAAAATTTCCTGTTTAATTTCTCAGGAAACAATTTCCAATCAAGTTAAGCTTTGCAATGACAATTAACAAAGCCCAAGGTCAAACACTCAATGAAGTTATTGTTTATTTGAAGCAACCATGTTTTTCCCATGGCCAACTGTACGTCGCATTGTCACGGGTTCGTAGGGAAGATAAGCTAAAGATTTTTTATGATGCGGACTCTTTACTACCTGAACGTAGGACTTCGATTCAAAATATTGTGGCTTTTGAAGTCTTACGGAGTGCAAATACCTGCCACAATTTGATTTCTTCATTGAGCAGGTTAGATTTAATTCATTTTCTTCTTATGTTTACTAAGTCTACTGATAATCTCATGGTATAAAAATATGCAAAATATTTCCATGGAGAGGAGTTGTTTTCTTTTTTGAGTTTCTCTGTGGTGCTTCTCCGCAAGGTTGGCTCTGCTTCATTTTCTTCTTGATATTGGCTTGCTCGATTGAATTACTTATTACATCTTGACATTTAGTCTAGGTTGTTTCTCTACTTCCTTTCATTCTCTATTTTCTCTTTGCTCTATTGTTTCCGTGTCAAGTTAATCATGTATTGCTTGTCAAAATGCTTCTCAGTTTTTTTTGCTCTCTACATCCTTGAATCTTGATACTTAGAATGCAGTATATAGTTTTCTTTCACATTTCTCCGGGCTTGTTGTACTCATAAAAGTGGCTTGAATGATTCGGTGTTACTTTATGAGTAACCTTGTCTAGATATAAAGTACAGAGCTTGTAACATTTTGCGTGTCCTCCTACCTTCTTGGATTTCATATCATGTTTGTTGTTTGTAGGTGTTAGAGATTTTCTGATGATATGTATATGATTTTTGTTCAAAACTTTGATATATCTTCTATTAGTCAGAATATATGTCTAATTTTTCTTTAATATACCTTATATCAGTAAGAATAAATATGCCTAATTTCTAAATTGATCTGCAATTAACTTAGGAAAAGACTCTGTGAGGATTGTGATATTGGGATGATGTTGGAATTGCAGGTTTTTAAGCCATGGAACTTTTGTTGTGTCTATTTACTGAAATATGGTATCAACATAGGCCTTGTCAAGTGTTTTAGTCTTTAAGGTAATTTCTCCTTATCTGTTTTCTTTTTCTGGGTTTCTTGTACAACTTTGTGAGGGTGGTTATAGATAAGTGAATACTTTATTTACATATTAGTTAACCTGCATAGAGGCACTACATGTTTCAATACAATTACAAAAGTTAATTGACATTTAGTTACAGATAGGTGAATACTTTCAAAATTAATTCATTCTCTATATAATTTAATGTTTGCAACTAATTATGGTCCATATAGTGATTGTGACAATTATGACTAGCAAAGCTCGTGAGTTTTTATTATCCTTTGGGCTTGAGGTTTGTTTTCCGGATATACAATTCAAATGGTCCATAGTTGACCTCTTTCTTTGTCAAATAATGATAGTCCATATGGTGATTTAGATTTGGGAGGAGATGAATGAAAGACGCTTAAATGGAGGACTTAAAGCATTAGTGTGATGTTGGGCTACCAGTGTTTGCGTTAATGATCCTTACTTCCCAATTTTCTGAAAAGTAGTGACACTATACGGTATTCTGCAATAAGTTGTCACATGGAGTGGTGTACCTTCGTCTGTTTTTTTGAAACGTATTGGTGAACAAGTGTAAGTATTGTACTTAAACGTTGTCCATTTCTTTTGTTATCATATCTTCAATGATTACGGTTTATTGTTGACTTAATTTTCACGTTCTGGTAGGTAGTTTGAACAGAGGAACCATTACATGTAGGGTCCAAATGTGCCAATTCTCAAGTTCTATCAATACAGACTACATAAAGATCCCATAGCAACTTCAAGCAATAGAGGCCTATTTGTGCTAGGCACAAGTGACATATTAGACCACTCTCAAGGTTGACCATTTGGATTAAAATCCAAGAGCTTTCGCAGTAATGTAATTTAGGCTATCAAAAGGTTCATAATTTATAGTTCTCAAATTCTTCCAAGTGAACTGTTTCGCACATATGCATGCATCATACATCAGGTACTATAATTTATGCAGAGTTTGGAATTTGGATGACTGACTAAATATTGAAATTACTTGGATTAGTCATAAAATTAGTGTATGATTAATTTGAGTATGGGGGTTCTGTTAAAATCAATTCACAGCCAGAAAAGCAGGATTGTATGGCATGATCAAAGTGTCTCTTCTTGAAGAACAATCAAAGCCCTTTGCCTATGACTTCGATCAAAGTATCATTCTCACTGATTGGTAACCACAAAAGTACATGTGATAAAGTTGTTAGCTTGTCTTCTATTCCCTTTGGCTGGGTTGGTGAACCTCAGGTGCATATTCGTTCTTCATCTGAGACTTCCATTTTGTTTAGTTTGTTTTGTGTAAATACAATTGCTCGGTGGTGAATGCTCCTAGATCTGACACAGGGACGTGTAATGTCATGAGCCCTGAATGTTGTCCCTTCATTTGGACTATTGTCCCTAGTAAAGCCTACTGCTTAAGGGTTGCTAGCTCAACTGGCTTGTCGGCTCTCAGCTTCGAGATTGAGGTAAGGATACTACTGTATATGATAAACATATAGTTTGAATCTTGTTAATTTTGAATGGGTCATAAATAAGAACTTGAAATGTTCTGTTTAATTTTGAACTGGTGCAATTGCAAGGGCATAACATGACAGTAATTGAGGCAGATGGGCACTATGTGGAGCCATTTGAAGTTCAGAACCTATTCATATATTGAGGCGAGTCCTACTCCTTGCTAATCACAGCCAACCAAGATCCTTCCAAGAACTACTGGGCCACTGTTAATATGGTCAGCTGCAAGCCTGGCACCCCAACCAGTCTAGCCATCTTCAACTACTACCCTAACCCTCCTAAACAAAACCCACTCACAGTTCCTACAACCGGATCTTGTGGAATGACACTGCACCAAGGCTGGCTCAGAGTCTATCCATGAAGGCTAAAAAGGGCTTTATCGAGCCCCCTCCAAGCCGTCCAGACCAAGTGATCATCTTCCTTAACACCCAGAACAAGATATGAACATAATTTGTTGCCATTAGTCTTCCCCAGGTACATAAAGGTACATATCAACTTTTAGAATTTGGCGTAGAAGCAACTGCAATCATGATTGTTGATAAAAGTAATCCAGAAACGAGCAAATTTATGGACATTAGTCTTCTCCAAGTACTAGAGAGTCACCTTACATTGTCCTAACATTACATTTAAGTATCTTATTGATCAAATCACTTGCAAAATACACCACGCGCAACGCGCACGTCACTGCCCGAGTATATATATATATATATATATATATATATATATATATATATATATTATATCATGGTAAATGACATGATGTGAGCTAATGATCGAAGCAGGACAACGAAGACTCCTCCTCATCTTCTTCTTGTACCTGTATAGAATTTTTTTTTTGTAAGTATTTTATTGCTAACATTGATATAAACAAAGTTTATGTGTACATATTGTTTAAGTTGACGTACTTGGAATTGGTATTTTCCAAGTGGAAAACTTATTCCTCCCAGTCGACCGACGTAATAAACGTGATAGGTAGCTTTATTTCTTGTGTTGTGGAGGTTCAATAATAAATACTTATGGGTTGTCTAGATAATCATCTAGAATAGTGTACAACAAAAAGTCACCATATGGCTTAGGAAAACATAAATGTGAGATTGTTAATAATTAGTAATCACACACCAAATGGTGTAGAAAGTGATGAAAGTAGAGTACGAAGGTTGCATATGCATCCAATTTTATCATGGTCGCATGTAGAAGAACTTATGCATCCTCATGAAAAGCAATAAATCTTCTATAACCTGTATGATCTCTCAGGACAACTGTGAAGATATACTTATAATTTTTAAATAATTAGTAAATAATACTATAAACATTCAATTGAAAATCAGATATATAATATAAAACTGAATTTGTTGTTGGATGAGCGACATTTGGCATTTCATCATTGGTCAAATATTTTCTTTTTTCCTTAATTCCAAGTTGTCCAATTTATTAATGGTTAGTCTTAACAACAACAACAACAACAACAACAACAACAACGACAACAACAACAACAACAACAACAACAACAACAACAACAACAACAACTATAATAATAATAATAATAATAATAATAATAATAATAATAATAATAAT
>JACYFF010031958.1:82997982-83030796 GCA_017589665.1 Selenicereus undatus | reverse complement strand
TATAAGTGAGTCTAAACGCTACGGTCGCGACACGTGTCATCTGAAGTATTTATTAAGATTTTATTTGAAAATAAAAATTTTAACAATATGTGATTTAATCATCATAATGAATGGTACCTTTTCAACTACTTTAATGAATAAAAAAATGAAATAAATTATAGATATGTTAATATTATTATTTCTAAAAATTTAAATTATGAGATTAATTATAATATTTCTAAAAATATTTTAGCTAAAATTTCAAAACAAACCTTGTTTAGCACGGGTTTAAAGGCTAGTATTATATAAAGTTGAATAAGTTGTTGTAAGAGTGACATTTGTTATTTTTCATTGGTTACTATATTAATTATTTTCTTTGTTTTAATTGTACAATTACTAATCAATAAACATTTCATGGTTAATGAACTAATCAAAATTTGGAAGTCACATATCTATTTTTATAGTTAATCAACTTAACTAAAGTTTACTGAATGGTAGGTTAATATTAATATTTCTATTAAAGGTCAAAGTTTACAATTAGCTTCCATAACGTTTTATTACCATTTTAATTTACTTTTTTTTTTGAAAACACATTATTCTCTTTGCAAATGTTTATTATCCGTATTACTAAATGAGATACAACTTAAATGCTTTAAAATTTCAATAAAATAAGATATAATTTTAAAAAAAATATTTAAAAGATCGGAGCATGGCATATGCTAGTTGATATTTAGTCGTTATCATTATGTTTTTATGTGCAATTGACTAAGGAGCTCCAAAGCTATAATAGAGAATTATAATTAAACTTAGTTTATAGAAAAGGTAACTATTACAATCACAAGATGAACATTTACCATACATGAAACTAAGATGATACAAATATATATATATATATATATATATATATATATATATATATATCATTTATTATAAATGTGAAATTTGACTTTTAGGTGTGAAATCATCAAAATTATGACCAACAACTTAATGGAAAGAATTACTAAAGTATAAAACAAAATTGAATGTCGTATTTGTTAAAGCAACCGAAACAAAGAGCTCAGTGATTAGCATCAAGATGACCTTAGCATATGAAGAGGTATGATATTATATACCGACATACACAAATCACAAACACATTAATTCTCAAAAGACAATATTTATTATTAGTTAAAAATAATATGTTTAATATTACAATCAATACATCGACTACTAAAATAATAATACATGCCCATGCAAAGCACATGATTCTCACTAGTATATAATGAAGAGTACAACAAAAAACAGAAAGCCAGTTATGAAAAACCTTTTTTGGGTCAAATTTGCTAGGTTTGGACACATGCAATAAGACAGATTTAGAGCAAATGCATAACTGTGGGAATTTTTTTTTGCAATTAGTGCAGACTAACGAGTAGATGTTGTGGACATATGCAGAAATGCGGAAAATCTCACATGTATATAGGAAACTTATAATATTATATTATTGTTGAATGTTTTATATGAAAGCATACAATTATAAGAGTCAGAGTATCTCTTTTATGTTTGGCCTCAGTGCATATTCACCCAATCTGATCCTCTTCGTAGCAAATAACTTCTCGAGATAAACCATTCATAATGTTCTCTTAGGCATTAAATCAAAGTGTCTCATCAAACCTTCGGTCTTAGAGTACCTGATACGCGCAACGAAAATATTTTGTGTGAGTTCTATTGCAAACTTGCACTTACTACGAAAAGTATTTTATAGTACATGTTGTAAGTAACATCCTTCAAAGGCATATGTTGCTTCAATATCAGGATCAGTCAGCAATCTACTGGTTGGTAAAGTAGAGGTTAATATCCCTACGAATAATTTTTTTTTTTAAAAAGGCATTAATACAAAAGTATGTCATCATAACGTCAAAAATTAAAGAATTTTACAAATAAAGGATTATTAATTGGATGGTAAATGTACCTTCATAGCTGCTAACATGCACCCAAGAAGCCAGAAGTATATTTTCATAGTATAGGTGGTGGTGCAGATGAGTGCCCTCAACTTCAGCAAAATCTCTCCACAAAGTTAATCTCAAAGTGTGCTTCCTATATATATGTGTTATATGCACTAATCTTAGAAGATAAATATGCATTATTAATAAAGCGAAAAAAATTACTAATGAAAAGACGTATTGCATATCACATAGTAAAACTTTCTGCTTTGTAGTATCCTTCTTTTTTGTTTTTTTCCAAAGGGGATATAGCAACAATCATGTCGATAACATTTGTAGCAAAAGAAATAAAGATAACATAAACACTTATAAAAATATACATGTATATATAGGCTAAAAAAATATAACTTCTTAATAATGTTACGTATAACATTGTCACGTGATAAAAAAACATGACGACACATTGATAAATAACGCAAAAGGAGGGAGGTGCTAGTAGGGAATATAATGACAATCCTTTAAAACCTCAAGAAGTGTGGTCCTTGGTGTAAAATTCAGTCTTAAATTGTTGTTGACAACATTCCTTTCTCCATCTGTTGCACCAACAGCTGATAGCCTAGAGATGCGATGAACTTTGCCAGCTAGCAGCAGACCCATGCATTTATTAATGTTATCATCACCTTCCCTGATGCCCAATATCTCATCACATTGCAACGCAATATAGTATCTTGACAATCTATATTCTATACAAATATATGGGTTAGTCGAACTTTAACAACTTAATGACCCAATGACCTGATGGTCTATGAATATGACTTTCTGTATTTACATCTCTCATATGTTTGTACGCACATGCATCCCATAAAATGAAAGAACGCCTACATAGATTTGTTGTAGGAGTTGATTGCATATATCGGGATACAAATGTGTGCAGAATTTGCAATGTCAACAATAATAAACAATGGAAATGAAATATTTATGTACGACCCTAATATATTTAACATTGTAATTGTGAAAATAAATTACGTTTTACAAATGTGTAACAACTACATGTTAATGTATCTGGAAAGAAAGTAATCAAGCGTTAAGAATGTCATAAAAAATTTCCCGATTGATGATATTTTTAGTGATATTGTAAGGCACATGACTTTTATTGTAAATCAAAAATTTTAGTCCTAAAGGGAAAGTGACGCGAGAGATTGCAACATATAATTGGCCATAAGAGAACATAGGTTTAGGAAGATAAACACCCACACATTGCAATTTTTGACCTTGGTTTTTATTAATTGTCATTGAAAAAGCCAATTTCAAAGGGAAGTGCTTCCTCTTGAAGACAAATGACGAGTCTTTAACTAAAGGAGTTAGGTCAATTCATGGGATAGTTATTGCTTGTCAAACGTTTCGACCGATCAAGAATTTTTGAGCCACCTTACTTCCCAATCATTCAATAATCAAGCGGATGCCATTACACAACCCAATTGATGGGTCAAGATTTCTCAAGAGAACAACATGAGTACTAACTTTCAACTTAATTTCATGATTCAGGAAGCGTAAAAAGTTCATTCCATGTAATAGGTCCAGTGCATTAATGTCATCAATTATGGAATCAGTATCACATGGTTACAATGTGTCCAAACTCATATACATATGGCTATTACTGCGAAGCATTGCCAGAATTCTATTATTCAATTCATCCACATCAGTGTTCAAAGGTGCCAAAATGCAACGATCTTGAAAATATGAATAATTTTTATATCTATCAACTAAATTTGGGTATACAAATTCTATCAAGTTTTTGAGGCCATGACTATCATTATTGATGAGAAATTCTTCAGGAATTTTCATCCCGTCAGGCTCACTACCTCCTAAGAATGAATATCCTTGAACCGTTACTGATATTTAACGTCCATTCTGCAAAACTTCGCAGCCGCTCATGTTCATCATGACTTGAATTTGAATGCATGAGTTGCATGTTGATCCTAAGATATTGAACATTGCAATAGCACCGAAATGATGCCCTTGATATTGAAGATGGAATCATTTATGCTCTGCTCCAGCCTCCCCTTGGTCATAACCAGAAGTACTTGCCTGAAATCACCTCTAAAATGACCATTTTCTCGCCAAATGCTCGATTCCTATAGTAAATATCACATAGGGAATGCTTAACTGCCTCTAATATGTAGCGATGTGTCATTAGAGCTTCATCCTATATGACAAGGGATGCTTTCCTAATTAGTTGAGCTAATTCTGACTGTTTGGAAATTGAGCAAGTGCAAATCCAATCTACATCATTTGGGATCTTAAACATTGAATGAGCTGTTTTTCCTAAATGTAACAATAGTGCAGCACCATCAAGCCCTTTAACCTAAAATATGTTATGATAGGTTTCCAAATATACATTTTTCCGATTCCCCTACTAACATAATAAAGAAGCAGCATTCGCCTCCATGTTCACCTAAATGAGTGACTAGCTGAAAAACTTGTATTTGATCCGAATTCAATGTCAGAAGCAATATGTCAAGGTTCTGTTTCTCTTTTTCTTGACCATAATCTAACTGCTCTCTTATGAGCCTATTGCTAAGTTGTTGCACCATATTAGATGAAGGTAAAGGCATATAAGGGTAGTCCTTCAATGATCGACATTTTTACTCAAAATCAACTCAATTTCATAAAGTCTAAGATTTTTTCTTTGTTTAATGCTTATCTCTTAGCCATGGTCATGGAGGTCTATTTACAAGTGTCTTTGTGAATCGTCAGTAAGATCTTATCAATGTTGTTCCAATAATTGATGAGAGTGTGATACCTTTGAAAACATAAGCATTGAATAAACATGCTCCTAGTTCAACCCTTGTTGCCCATGTTGATGTCTCTGTTAGTACCTCGTGCTACTCATTAGTGCCATCAAGGAGTCCTCATGCTAAACAAGTTCCCTTAAAAGTTGAATATAAGATGCCATCAACAGTTCTTAAGTCCTCAAATGATGTGGCTCCCCGAAACAATATGCAACAACATTATAAGATAGTATCTCTCTCCCATGTTTGGATAGGCAAATGGCAGTTGTCCAATGCATACACTTCGTTTTCTTTTAGTCCATTTCTTTAGTGCTTTATTCTAAACATAATAAGATGGGAATGTTACACAAGTATACCAACTTGCTGCAATGTCTTCAATATTCAAAGTAAACCAACCCATCAACACAGTAGTCCTCTCCCTCGCTGCATTAACAACTTCAAGAAGTTCATTACAATAATTGAATATGACATTAATTCTAGTGGCCCAGTAAGTGGTGTTATAATAATTCCACATATGAGTAAAGAAATGATTGTCAAATTCAAATATTCTCCAAATGGCATGCACCGGTGACACATATTGACAATCTAAGTATTGTTTAATCTCATCAACAACTTCATAATAATGAGGACATATTCCATTTTATGCATTTTAAGCATTATCTTCAATAACAATGGCTGCCCGATCAGGTTCCTTGTGCATGTACTTATAAGGATACCTAATAATCTTCTTTTGTGCACAACATTTGACATTAATATGTGCATGACATAGAGATCACGATTATATAGTATTACCCATCTAGTGTCAATTCTCTTACCATGGACAATTACACTTCTAGCATCATCCCTCCGTCTATATCCAACAAAATCATTTTCTTTAGTAATGGTATCATAATAAAAGATCTTAGGATAATGCTCTGCGCAGTGCCACCATCCAAGCATTGAGTGTAAGGAATACCAGTGCCACATGGAACATGAATCATATGTCTTGTGACAGTTTCAACTACAAGGGAATCAGTATCTATATCAAGGAGTTTTGCGCACATGACAGATCTATGTCCTTTGCATGCATTGACTTGTCCTCACTTGCAAGGGGTCAGAAGTATATGGGTATGTGGTAGTCCCCATTTTTGAAATTCAATAACATAGATATCTATAAATGAAATACATAAAGAAAGCTTATGACAATAAATTGATTCAGCATGATCAAAGTGAGAAGGAATTTAATTTTGGTAACGCCAATGACATGGTGGAAGGATGATCATACTTGAAATCACTTTTTCGAATAGATTCCTCTCTTTGCAGTCTCATTTTAGCTCTTTTAGCCTTAAACGAAAAATACGAGCAACAATGTCCAGTCAGTTATTCACATGTTGTCCTAGTTATTGCAACAAAGCTTCTTGAATTTCAGGCTAGTTTGGATTGCAAGTGAATGTGACCAACAAAAAATTTGAATAGCCCATTTGACTATAGATGATCATTGCATCCAAAAAGTGTTGCCTCATATAACGTGACCCCTATAAATGATGCAAGTAATATTAACCTCTTCCTTACTACATAAGCATCATTTTTTCCGGATGTAACATCTTGTAAGCCACTGTACAGTTTTGCTTGGAATGTACTTTCATAGTTGTTATTAACCTCTAACTCAATTGCAGTATAGCAATCAATAATAAATTGGAGGAATAATCTACCACATCGAAGTAAAATATTCCCTTCATCAGGTCTACGTTGTATGAGGAATGCAATAAATTCTCTCATTGTCACATTTTTTCGCTTGCTGCTTGATCCTTCAATACATGGAATATTGATTGACCAACCATCTATTCCATATGGAAATAGCAAGGGAAATTGAAGAGGCATATATGACGGATGAGTTTCATATATTCATTGTAAATTGCCATATATTTCGCGAACAATGATGTCTCGATCCTCTTCTCGTCCATAGTCACCCCCATTGTAAGAGCAACAACTTTATATGTTGTGGGCATGGTATATTGTCATCCAAAATGTGCTTTGATAATGTGAATTCTTAAATCAACAACACTATTGGCTTACGGGATATCTCATGCATTTCATAAACCCTTCCATAAGGGTTGACAGCATCGAGCATGCGTTATAAGGCTTGTAAAGTTGCATGATCAATTTTGCGTACACTTTTTTGGTTAGTCAAAGCTCTGCATCGATTTCGGACTTCATCAAGTGTGTCATAGATATATAGTTGAGCAAATTTTGGCTTTTATCCTTCTGTAGGAAGTAATGAACCAATTCGATGATAATTTTTCCCACTTATTCTAAAGGAGGAAGGACCATGTCTGTCCATTACAAAGTGATCAATAGACCCATCCATAGATGTGAATGATAACATGGAGTTATATGTTCTTAACTTATCAAGGAAATTTGGTTGATTCAATAATATGTTTAGCAATGAAGGAGGTAGGGGTAATACTGGCAACATAACATGGCCACTTTGACAGCATATCATGAATCGATGCTGGGAAATACTAGTTTTTCCAACTCTTTCATCGAATCACATAGTGGCTTTATAATGACTGTAAGAAACCAGAGCCCCCATGAAACTGAACAGCTAAAGAACCTTCTAACTGGTGGATTCGTACATGCAATTGCTAACTGAATTGCTTTAGATTCTGCTTGACGACGCTCTCGTTCTGCAATGAACTATGACTGTGTTTAATCTGGATGACGTCGGCTAAATACCCTTCATCGTGCATTACGTCGAGCAAGTCTAGTTTGTAGGCTATTTCCAATGCTCTTAGCTCTTCCAGGCAGAGTTTCCATTATTATGTGAGAACAATTATATGCATAATTAATTAAAATATAATCTCATATTTGAGTCATGTGGAGCTTACTTACTTATACTGATCATCCATTAATGTCTGCTCACTTTTGATTCTTAAAAAAAGGAAGTTGTATTTTATGATTTAAAATTATGGATTGCAAATTTTTATATGATGAACTTTTTGATGTATTGTTAATTCAATTAACTGCTTATGGAAAATATGAGCAACACATTATGTTTCCTAAGTTGTATTCAGTTTTTTTTATGTGCTTCACATAAGGAAAGACTGCCCTCAATTTCTTTATTCTTAAAAATGAAAAATATGGATCACAAAGAAAATAGGATTTTTTTTAAAAAAATTGTTTAAAGTGTTGAGAAATTTGTAAAAATTGTATTCAATTTTTTTTGTGTGTGCATGAGGGAAGGAAATGCCCCCTTTAAATTCTATAATCTTAAAAATGACATATATGGTTCACAAAGAAAATAACACATTTTCTTGGAACATAGATATTTGTGTGGTTCATTATGGCAACTTTTAGAGAAAGGAGCAATTTATTAATCGTATGATTTAATTTTTTTTGAAAAGTGTTAGATATTTATGTCACTTATGTCTATTTATATTTAAATATTATAATCGTAGCTATAGTAATTTATGTATATTTCGATCAACTTCAACTATTAATATAAACTTTCAGTTAAAATATCAGCAATTTCATATTGGACAAATACGCACGATAAGAGAAGTATTTATAACATCCATACACTACATTTAAAAGACAATTATCTTGAGCATTCAATCAAATAAACATGATTAAGAGTTTAGGGATTGTGTTCTATATGTGAATTATGAAGACAAAATATACTTTGCATATCCATTTTTCAGCTTACTAATAATATTATCTTTGTAAAATACTCATAATTCCCATTAAAATATATTAAATAATCATTGTTGACATTTTGTATGCTCATCTACAATTTACCAAACATTCAATGTCCCCTCCATATTCATTTTGTATGGTCCTTATTTGCAATGCCAAGATAGACAACTACAACTCTACAACTAAACATTTCTTATCATGTTCATCACACCACATTATTATGACTTTGCTATCATTATTTTATCTCCCAAAACAACCAAAAAAATTAAAGTTCAAAAGTCCGTCCTCTACAAGTCAAAATTAAAACCATCAATCATCGTCATCATTAATCATCATAATTAGAACTAACAATATTACTTCAGTTGCATCTCAGAATCCAACCAAAAAACCCAAAAACATCATCAATTCTTCTCTCTGAAAGGCAGAAAAACATTGCAAGCAGGATGTTAATATTAATATGTTATTTTTCATCTATAATACAAAATCCATTTTGATCTTCACTTTGTCGATTGGTGCAAGCTCTAAGAGTAGGGTGCATGTTTTTTGTTCATATAAAAAGTTAGATCCGTTCATTGTTGGTGAAGGTACATCAGTTTTGCTATTTTAGGGTTTTGTTATTTTTAGTTAAGTTTTTATATTATTTGGAGCTTTCCGATTTCTGATTTTGCTCATTTTAGCTTGGATTTTCATTCACTTTTCTTTGTTTTGACCCTTTGTATCCTTTGAATTTTGTTTTTGATTACAATTCCTTTGTTGCTCTCTGTCATGTCTAACTTAAGATCACTAGCAGCATCTGACTCCTTTCTAGTTGCCATTGGATCGGGGTTACAGTATTTTTTCTTGTTTTAAGGTTTGGGATTTCGTACTGATGTTTGATTGATTTGTGAAGGTGAATCATGCGTTTGAGATGCTGGTGAGGATGTCACATACAGGGGCTTGTTGGTGAGGATGTCACTACCCCAGATGCACCCATGATGTACATTGTTATTTGCTAACTAAGTTTTCTCTCTTTTTCTGGGGACTGTCTAGGAATTTGATGTGATTTATACCTTGAATTTTAATTGTGGTAATGTGATGAATGCAGATGTGTGTTTTACAAAGGCTAAAGAAGAAGTTTGTAAAGAAGGACTTGATGTGATTGACACCCTTTTGTTTTGGAATGGCCATGAACCTTCTTCTGGCAATGCAAATTATGCAATCTTACTTCCATAATCTATCCCTTCTTGCTTATTTGTCACATATATTTTGCTTTCTAGAGAAGTTCCTATTATACTGTGGTAGGATATGGTTTTTTGCTAGTTCGTCTTCTCTGTTTTGCTTTTATTTATGTGAGTACAATGTTGGTGGGTTTTTCCAACACAATTTTGAAGGAAGACATGATCTAGTCATATTCTTGAAGATCACTCAAAATTAGCTACCTACCACCTAAAATTCATGATACCTAGTTCATAATTTTACAAAATAAAGTAAAGTTTGAGAAACCTAGAAAAAATCAAGTGATTGTAAAGTGAGAATGAGTGTGCTTACTTGTTGCCCCAGATTTTGAACCAATCGTCAGAACAATTTCTATAGACAATAGCTAAACCATCCTTAAAAGAACACCCTAATTCAATAGTGAATCCAGACTTGGGATTCGACCCAGACCAGTTCGGAATGGCCATGACCTTCTTCTGGCAGTGTAATCTTACTTCTATGATCTATCCCTTTTTGTATATTTGTTACATATAATTTTCTTTTAAGAGAAGTTCCAATGGTAATGTGTTAGGATGTGATTTTTTTGCTAGTTTTTATTCTCTGTTTGATTTATTGATGTGAGTACAATGTTGGTGGGAAGATATAAGGCTAAAGAAGAAGGGCTTAATGTGTTGGACACCTATGTGTTTTGGAATGGCCATGGACCTTCTCCTACTAATGTAATCTTACTTCTATGGCCTATCCCTTCTTGTTTATTTGTTACATTTATTTATTTGATATCTTAGGAATGAGATTTGGTAAATGCGTCAGTTCTTGAATATTCTATTCTAAAGTTCTAATACAGCTTTTGTGACTTGTGTTATTAAGAAGATTGTGAAGTTGATAAAGAGTCATAACCTATTCTAGTGTCAGGGTGGACCAATTATTTTCTCACAAATACTGAGGATGGTGCTGGTATTCTTGTGGGTCTTACTCATGATTTCTTTAGAGAGCTTTGTTTTTCTTTATCCTCTATCAATAACATCAATTACAATTTGAAAATTTATGGATGGCTTATGCATATAATTACACTTTCATAGTTACAAATATGTATATATATGTAGTGAAGTGTTTTAAACTTCTACCAATGAAATTTCTATTTAGAGTCCTATCATAACAATCTTGTAGACTGCTACATACACCACCCTGCTTCATATAGCTATTGTGCATACAATTATGGCAGAATATATGTCAAACACCTAAAAGTAGCTTCATATAGCTACTATGCTTACAATTATAGCTACTGCACATACACAAAGCCATGAATTTATTGGGATCATATATTAGATAGACTGGAGTTGTGTAATTATTTACCTGAGATAAAAGTGCTTTAACCTTGAATCCTTGTCATGCACATGATTCTGGCAATATTTATGTCAAACACTGAACAATCATTGATTTATCAATTGTAAGATCATGTATTTGGTAAATTGAAACATTAGTTTATCCTACAAGATCTTACCCTGTGAGCAACTTTAGATTTAACTAATGAAGGAAGTGATTATGTGTTTTGATATGTGAGAAAAGTAGAGGGTAAAAAGGTGTAGCGCTATGATAGTATTGAAATTTATAGATGTAGTAGTAATTGTGTCTTTGTAGGAGACATGAAAGTGGTTTAGCTACCATGAAATTATTTTTTTTGTATATATTATATTTTTTTTTTAAGAAATCCAAAATAAAAAAGGATATTGTAGTTGTAGAGGAGAGTAGGAGATTGAGAGAAATGGGAAGCTGGGGTGGAAGTCCTGCATGTCAGTTGCACTTATTGAGGGCTTTTTTTTTGTATATATTGTATTTTTTTTAGAAATCCAAAACAAATAGGATATTTCAACTGGCGTGGAGGAGTCCTATTAGGGTGGGGAGATTATTGATGTGAGGAGGCGGGAATGTGGGAGTGTTGAAGTTTGCTCAGGCTTAGTTATTATTTTAATCGAACAAAAATAGCTATTTCAACAACCTAGATTAAATAGGTAAATTAATTTAATGATGTGACTCATGCCAATCTCCGCAAATCACTCTTGTGACATCATTCTAAGGTTTTGGAAAGATTGATATTATACTGGTATAGATACCACTTGATAATAGTAGCTCGTGGTTTGACGTTGGATTTGCAAATTTTGTATTTGTCTTCTTGTATCACTTTTTATTCTTACTTGCATATGAAAAAATGCCCAAAAAGTATTGATCTAATTTATAGGGGACTTTGAGGTTTTCTTGCGCTATTCAAATGTTAATGTATGTGGATCTACCACTGACAACTTCTTTGAGTTGGCAAAATTTATTTAGCATGGCATGACCAAATTGTCCTTCCTTTTCACTATCCCACTTTTCATACATCTTCATTCTATCTCTCATCTCCTGAGTTCACTACCTATAGGCCCCAAGAGTGCTATCATCAGGAGAGAGAAAGCAAGTAAATTCATTCCCAAACAAGAAACTGGGACAAAGTAGCTACAGGCCAAGCCCTTTTTCTATGAGACACATAGGAGAGACAAAGAAGCATTGGTCCCTTTTTTATTTTATTTTTTATTTTTAATACATTAATTGAATATGAATTGGCAACTTGCAATTAAAATTGAGTTCGCAAATTTTTTATTGCAATCTTCACTTGTAAATTAAAAGTGAACCTATGTTTTTTTTGGTGCATAAATTGAGTACGTTATTCATTTGTGAATCAAAATTGAGGTTTTGTTTTTGGTGTGTGTGAATTGAGTACATTATTCATTTTCTCAAAAATATTATTCATACATAAGTGCAAAAAATAATTCTTTTAGGGAAAAAAAAACTCGTATGCAATTTACTTAAGTTGAACTTCTTGTTACAACAATAATATTTAGAACATGGTAATTACTCTATTTAAAAAATTATGATTAATATAAAATTAAACTAATTAAATGCAACTAAAATTAATGGTTCCACTTATGTAAGATTATAATTAATAATGTATATTTTGAACTTGCTTTTCCTCCCTTGAGATAGTTATTAACAAATAGCCTTTAAATGAAAAAAAAATTATGAATTTTTAGGTCTATGATCACAAATTATTATACATATGATAATGAGAAACTAAAAGATAGTATTTAGTTATTTGGAAATTATATTAAATAGTTCCATTCATAACTTTGACACTTAATTATTTGAAAGTCATATCAAATAATTTCTTTAAGTAATTTATAAATCATTTTCTAATTTCATCAATTTTTGGAGGATTTCCTAAAGAAAGAAATCAAAATAACATAGCTTTAGCGTTTAAGATTTAGGGTTTACGAATCATAGGTAGGAATCCATTGAACGTTCAACAAGAGTTTAGGGATTTCGTCCGTAAACTCTAATCCTAAACTCTTAAACTTCAAACCACATAAAGTTGAATACTTTACACCTTGATCATTGAACCTTAGGCTGGATTTTACTACAAAATAAGCCTTAAATTTTCAACCCCAAATAGCAAACACTTTTTTACTATATGTTAAATAAACCTAAACACTAAACTGAGACTTTTAACCCTAAAATTTAACCCAAAATTTCAGACTCTAAGGTTTAGGGTTTTACACCATAAGGGTCTAGTATTAAAGAGTATTTCAATATATTTGAATGGTTTTTGGGTTTAAACTTATACAGTTAACATTTAAAGTTTAGAGTTTGAAATTTAGGGTCTAAGAGTTCAGCATTTAGGGTTTAGGGTGTAAGGTCCAGGGTTTAGGATATTAGGGTTCTAGAGTTTAGGGTTTAGGGTTTAGGGTTAGAGTTAGTGGTTAGTCTTGATTAACGTTACTCATAACATATACAATAATTTGCACATGCTAACCTGAGAATGTATACACAACAACCTGAGATAACATCAGAAGATCTTTGGGATATGCATGGGGGCACAAAGGGGGTTTTTTTTTTAAAAAAACATGAGAAAATGAAGAGCAATGACAAAATTAGCTAGTTAGGACTTAGAATGTCTAGTGATACAAATGAAGAGATACTATTGCTTCAAATACTTTATTTGCAACGCATGATATCATAAAAATTACGATAATATGATAATTTTAGGTTTAACTCTTCAAATATCAGGGTCTTCGGGCTTACCGTTTGTGATTTATGGTTTGGGGTATACGGTGTAGGTTTTAAGGTTCAAGGATTAGGGCTCAATATTTAGGATATTGGGTTTATGAAAATTCTAACTACTAACCCTAGACCTAAACAATAACCCTAAACCCTAAACTCTTGAATCATAGAATTAATACCATAAACCTTCAAACTTAATATCTAAGGTTTGGGATTTAGGATATAAGAATTTCGGGTTTAGAGCTTAGGGTGTAAGGTTTAGGGGTTAGTGCATTAACCCTAGGATTCTAGAGTTTAAGGTTTGGGTTTATTGTTTAGGGTTTACACTTAGTAGTTGGAGTTTTGGTTAATGTTGCTTGCAACATATATGATAGTTCACATATGCGAACCCAAAAATGTATACACAATGGCCTGGGACAACTTGAGAAGTTCTTCAGGATATGCATGGGTTTATATAGGTTTATGATTTTGGGTTTAGTATTTGGGGTTTGGGTTCAATTTTACAATATAAGTTAATGTTGCTCGTAACATTCACAACAATATATGCATGTTTACCCAGAAATGTATTTACAACAACCTAGAATAACTTGTGAAGATGTTCGGGATATATATGGGGCCATACTATGTTTCTTGAAAAAATCAAGATGAGAGAAATAAGGGGAAATGAGGTTGTACACACCATAAATTGAAGCAGTTTCTTTTATAATTTTAATATGTAATTACTTAAAGTCATATTAATTTTGCCATTTTCCTTCATTTTTTCTAGTCATTTTAACTTCTTTTTTTTTACAAACCCCATATGACCCTATGCATATCCTGAAGATCTTCTCAGATTATCTCAGTTTGTTGTGTATACTTTTTCGAGTTATCATGTATGAATTATTATATATTTTAGGAGTAATGCCAACTAAGACCCCTAACTACTAACTCTAAACCATAAACGCTAAACCAAAACCTTGAACCCTAAACTCCAGAACCCTAAACTCTTAGACCCTAAATCACAAACTCTAGAATCTTAGACACAAAATCCCAAATCCTACACTATAAATGTTAATTCTTAAAACCTTAACTACATAAAGCCAAACCCAAAACCAATACATGTTAGTTCAAATAATTTGACACTTATTCCCCGTAAGCAAGGTCTAGGGTTCAAGTCTTGTGAATGGAGAAAATCAGTGATGGGAGAGCTCTATCCCTTCTTGGGCCAACACTCAGTAGTTGCTCGACTCCAGTGAAATAAAGGATCCAAAATCCAAAAAAATAAAATAAAATAAAGCTAAACCCAAAGCCATTCAAATATATTGAAATACCCTTTAAAATTGACTTACTTTAGGGATATTAGAACCCTGCAGTGGAAAACCCTAAGTTTTAAGGGTTTAGGGTTAGGCTTAAGGGTTTAAGAGTTTAAGCTTAGTGTTTAATGGGAGCATTCCTGTTCGATTGAGGAATATGAACATTACAACAAGAGCCTACAAGCTATTTAGTGCGGAATTGAGTGTCCTTGAGTTTAGGGTTTAAGAGTTAAGGTTTAGGGTATTAAGTCTATGGTTTAAGAGTTTAGAGCATGGGGTTAGCATTTAGATTTATGGTTAGTAGTTAGAGTTTTCATAAACCTTAGACCATAAACATTGAGCCCTATCCCCAAACCTTCGACCCTGCATCCTATAACCCAAACTATAAACTACGACAGGTAAGTCCTAAACCCTAAACCTTGATATTAAATTCCAACAGTTAAACAAACAAACCCTAAACACTAAACGCTAAACCTAAAGTTATCATACTAGCGTAATTTTTATGACATCATGTGTCACAAATAAAGTATTTGAAGCACTAGCATCCTTTGCATTTGTATCGTATATATAGTTTGAGTCTAGATTACCTAATTTTCCATTTCCCTTCATTTTCTCTTGTCTTTTTTATATTTTTAAAAGAAACCCTGTATGACCTCATGCATATCCCGAATATCTTCTCAGCTTATCCCAGGTTGCTTGTATGCATTTCCGGAGTAGCATGTATGAACTATTATATATGTTATGAGCAATGTTAACTAAGACTCTATTACTAACTCTAACACCTAAACAACAAACAACAAACCCTAAACCCTAAACTCTATAACCTCAGAGTTAATAGGCTAAACTTGGAACCCTAAACCCAAAATGCTTAAGCCCTAAATCCCAAATCCTAAGCTTTAAATTTTAATTCCTAAAGTCTTAACTACATAAAGTCGAACCAAAAAAAATTCAAATATATTAAAATAATCTCTAAATTTGACTTACTCATGGGATACTAGAATGCTATAGAGAAAAACCCTAAACTTTACAGTTTAGGGTTAGGTTTTAGGGCTTAAAGAGTTTAAGTTTAGTGTTTAATGAGTGCATTCCTGCTCAATTGATGATTGTGAACACCTAATTTATTATAGAATTGAGTGTCCCCGAGTTTAGGGTTTAAGATTTAAGGTTTCAGGGTATTAAGTCTATGATTCAAGAGTTTAGAGCTTACGGTTAGCATTTAAGTTTAGGTTAGTAGTTAGAATTTTCGAAAACCTTTGACCCTAAATATTGAAATGTAACCCCTAAATCTTAAACTCTACATCCTATACCCAAACCATAAGCTGCAAAATGTAATCCCTAAATCTTAAACCTTGATATTTAAGAGTTGAACAAACAAACCCTAAACCCTAAATGCTAAACATAAAGTTATCATACTATTCCAAATTTTATGCCATCATGCATCACAAATAATGTATTGAAGCCTCGGTATTCTCTTCCTTTGTATCTTAGTAGACGTTATGAGTCCTGATTACCTAATTTTGCAATTTCCCTTCATTTTCTCTCGTCTTGTTTATTTATTTTTTTAAACAAACCCTGTATGGCCCCATGCATATGCCGAAAATCTTCTTATGTTATCTTAGGTTGTTGAGCATACAATTCCAAGGTTACTAGTATGAATTATTATACATGTCATGAGCAATGCTAGCCAATAATTAACTACTAACTGTAAAGTTTAAACAATAAGACCAAATCCTAAACACTAAACTCTAGAATCCTAGGGTTAATACCCTAAATCCTAAATCCTAAATCTTAGACTCTAAATCGTAAACCCTAAATTTTAGATCCTAAATCCCATACCCTAAACTTTAAATGTTAATTCCTAAAACGTTAACTACAGAAAGCTAAACCCAAAACCATTCAAATATATTGAAATACTCTTTAAAACTAACTTACTCAAGGGATACTAGAACCCTGTGGTGGAAGGCCCTAAACTTTAGAGTTTAAGGTTATTTTTTAGGATTTAAGAGTTCAAGTTCAGTGCTTAATGAGTGCATTCCTGCTCGGTTGATAGCCATGAACACAACGTCAAAAGCGTAAAAGCTAATTTAGTGTAGAATTGAGTGTCCTTAATTTTAGGGTTTAAGAATTAAGGGTTAGAGTATTAAGTCTATGGTTCAAGAGTTTAGGGTTTAGGATTAGCATTTAGTTAAGGGTTAGTAGTTAGAGTTTGCATAAAACCTAGACCCTAGATATTGAATCCTAAACCCTAAACCATTAACCTACATCCTATACCGCAAACCATAAACCACAAAACGTAAGCCTAAACCCTAAACCTTGATATTTGAAGAGTTGAACAAACAAACCCTAAACCCTAAATTCTAAACGCTAAACCTAAAGTCATCATACTATCGTAATTCTTAACATTTGAAGTATTTGAAGCTCTAGTATCCTCTTCATTTGTATAGTCACATACATTTTGATTGCTGATCACCTAATTTTGCCATCTCCCTTCATTTTCGTGTCTTTTTTATTCTTTTTTTTAAAAAAAAACCCTCATATGACCTCACATATATCCTGAAGATCTTCTCAATTTATTGTAGGTTGTTGTGTATACATTTTTGGGTTAACATGTATGAATTATTATGTATGTACTTGAAAATTCATTATTGTTTTCATTGAAAGGCTATGTGTTAATGAGTACCGAAAACGGGACAAAGAAAGTTCAAATCATACACATATTATTAATTATATTCCTACTTAAATAGAACCATTAATCTTACTTATATGTAGTTAATTAAATTTTTAATAATCATAAAATTTGATTTTTACATAGAGTTGCATCCTAAATATTATTATTGTTCTAAAAACAAGTTCATCTTAACTAAATCGCATTGGAGGTTTTTTCTTCAAAAAAATTTTGCATTATATATGAATAATATTTTGGAGAAAATGTATAATGCACTCAATTCACACTCACACACACACACAAAACTCAATTTTAATTTACGAGTGCATAATGTACTCAATTTATACAAACAAGAAAACAAAATAAAAAGTCAATGTTAATTTACAAGTGAATAATGTACTCAGAAATTTATAAACTCAATTTCAATAGTAAATTGGATAAATTTATACTTAACTAATTTATTAAAAAAAAAAATTAAAACTAAACAAGGGCGGAAGGGCCCATACAACCGACAGTCATTCGATCTTCCTTGCTCCTCTCTTCTATCCCTCAAGGCTATAGAAAAATAGGGGGTTGTGACCTTTGTTTTAGTGCCTGTTATTGTTCCCGCTTCCTCCAGCCACTCCACCACCTCACAACCGCCTCAACCTTCTCCACATTGTTCACCCACCGCCGCCCACACAAGACCTTGCACCAGCTTCTCTCTTCCCTTCTTTTTTCTCTATCTCATAGCTATAATAGCCCCTGTTTTAACTTTTTCTCAGACCCACCAGCTGTCACCTAAGAAACCACCACCAACACTACCTAGCCACTGTCTCAAAAAACCTTGCCCTGCCACCGAAGCAGCCACTGCCACCACCGTCATTTTTGGGTCATTTCTCTTTCTACTTTTTTCATCTTTACCCTTATCTTCCTTGTCCTTCGTGTCCTTGCTGCCAATCTCTTTATGGGCATTTCGGGTTTTTCTCTTACTATTTGATGACCCATCGCCGCCATTGTCGGAATTTGTTGAGGCTTTCTGGATGAATGAGATCTGGGCACTTCTCATTCTCTCACTAGACACCATCATCATTCGCCTGATCTTCAACTCCTCGGTGCTACTGTTAGTGTATTGCAGAAGCCATGTTTGCTGCTTGATGTTGATCTTGTTTTGGGTTTGATTGATAGTCTTCCAAGAGTTTGATGATGAATAATCAATGTTAGAACTTGAATTTGAATTTTAAAAAATAGTGATGATAATTTTTACATGCATTTATGTAATATAAATATCAAGTTTTGGGCAAATTTATGAGGTCCCTAGGATCTAAGAAAAGGGTGATGAAGACCAACACCCTCATCTTAGCCAATTTTGGATGGTGTTTTACATGAACTTGAGTGATCTCTGTAGAGAAACGGAGGAAAGATAGACAAATGTTAGTTGTTGGGGTGATCCTAAGGTTTCGTTTGGTCTTTAGAAAATTTGATGGAAAAAAAAAATTGAAGAAAAAAATATAAAGAAAAAAAAAAGTAGGAAGAAAATGAGTTTTTTTTTTCTCCTTTGGATTGAGGAAAAAATACAAGAATTTAGATGAGAAATTTGAATGTTGATGAATTACTTGAATCATGGTGATGTCATCTAAGCAATGTGAGGTTGAAGGAGATTAATAATTTTTTCACCTAATGTTCCTTCATATATTTTTTTTCTTTGTGATTTTCTCTAAACCAAATACAAAAACAAAAGTAACTTTATCAAATTTTTATCTTTCCACCAAATTTTCTAAGGTCTAAACGGAGAAACCTAAAGGTCTTGTTCCTCTTTTGTCTAATTTTTAAAACTATGGTTTTAGAAAGAGAAATAGAAAGACGAGGAGGGGAAAGGGGGGGGGGTGTAAGGAGGTTAGAGCAGTAGACTAGGGTAGAGCGGTAAATTAGGTAGTTCTGTTTTCTACTTTACTTTTCAATTGGCCATGGGGAATTGGGGATCGTCTAAATTAACAATTCTTAGTCGAGGACGAACGGTCTCATATAAATTAGGGCAACACTAGAAGGGCGTTATCTCTTTGAAGAATGAAGCAAAGGACATGCCCACACCAACAACACCTATCTGATATTTATTTTCAAGCTGAATTTGTTATTCCTGTCTCACCAAGCGGCTGCAAGCGTCTTCTCTGATTCTTGCTTTTCCATAATAGATAAATAGTATATTGCTCCGTTTCATACACTTCGTAATCACTTATGTGATGTTTGAGTAAATGTAACTCTTTTAATGCAATTATTATTACATTAATTACGTTAATCATAATTACAAGGTAGTTGTTATTTGTGACACTCCCCTACAAGTTACAACCAAATAATGACACGTAATTACAAACTCGTTTGCATTATAATGTTACATACATTCAATCAAACACTAATTTAGTTTCAAATGTGGAAGCTATGTCATATAAAATGGACTGTAATTTTGGATATGAAATGGAATTTATGATCACTGTCCCAAAAAAAGTTCGCACACTTTTGAAGAAGTCATTTAATTGGACAACAACCCAAAGCAACCTAACGGCGCTAGGCGAAAATGAGGCTAATTTAGCGCGTATTCTTTTCGTTAGTCTTTTTTAACTTATCAACTTCAACCAATTTCAATAAAGAATACCAACTTAAATCAATTTCAACCCACTTCCTTCAAATTTTTATTCTCGCTATTTTAACCAACTTTAACAAATATACCAACTTCAACCCACTTCAATAAAAAATATCAACTTCAACCCACTTCACCCTTTCTCAACCAATTTCACCCTTTTAACAACCCCAATTTACCAACAAAAAGAACAAGCCCTTAATCCAAATGAAGTTGCTTAAAAGAATCAAAGATCAACGTCCCCCTCCTTCCGTACTTCACACAAAGGCACAATACATTGCTCATAAATCAATACAATAGGGAAAGTCACACACTATAAACAGAAGTATGAATCAAACAATAACAAGAAAACTTGTGTTATGTCTGTGCTATATCGACCCAACCCCTCCAGCAACTCAACAAATAGGGGAATCTAATTTATATCATACAATTTACACACTCTCACGTGCAAAAAATAGGTGGTGCTAACTTGAAACACGCAAAATTCCCAACTTGGATCATTCAGGTGCAACCGGTTGCATTTTTAGAACTATTTCTCCAGATTCAGTTTTCTTGAAGAGCTTCTCGACCAATTCATCCCAATTAGTTTTCGAACCGCTTGGTCTTGATTTAGGTTTCAGGGACTCCTCAGTCGGTTTATTTTCTGAGGATTCCGCTGGAACTGCCTCTGATTTGGTGCATTCTGCGGATTCAGCATTTTCCTCCGGAACTGCCTCCGACTCTACGTTTTCTAACGGTTCGTCTTGCGGAGGTTCGGCATGAGTGACCTTGAGACTTACGACTCTTTGTAAAGCATCCTTGTGTTCTCTTTCGATTGTGTGCATCCGTTCCAATTTATGTACTCTAGGAGGACTTGTTACCGTATCGACACTTCTTTGCTTCAGTAGCTGCAACACAATAATGCTTGTTTGTGAAGAATGACTCTGTAAAAACAAACAGACAAATAACACTGTCCAGGGTGAATTGTGCCAAAATGGGGTTTGGCAAGATGTACATGTACAGTGGCCCACTCTTTATAAGCAAAGTTCATTCATTTTGCAATGATCTTCCCAGAACCCACACCTTAACCTTCTTATAGGAATCTGACCTACGAACAAAAATAATCTGAGTTTGCTATTGACAAAATATTTTCCCGCCAAGAAGCACCATGCAAGCTTCAAACCCAAGCCCAGCAGAGACACAAAGACAAACTGGAATCAAGCGCTTAGAGAATTAGTCCCCAATAACAGCAGCTATGTGCTATGAGAGTTTGCAAATTTTTCTTCTGCATATTATAGGGCAAGAAACTTTTAAAAAGTAGGTGCGTATGTAAGCAATTTAGCATCATATCTGAGGAAAATTTTACCAGCCTTCACTGACAAAAATAGCAGGCAAAAAAGGCAACTGATTCTTCTCTATATTTTTGAGAAAAGTGCAATAATATATACCGCCACAATCCATGTAAAGACTTCTATTTAGGTCCCTTTATAACAGTTTCCTACTTGACATTCCTGCACTCTTTTATTTTCACGTATTTTTACTAAGATACCATAAAACTCCAAAACTGGCAATAACTTCCTTGATAACAGGCATATCTCACCCAAACCAGATTCCCATGAAATTGCAATTCTCAAATCGTAGGATTGGTGCTGATGAAAAGTAGTGGTTTCAATAGCTAACCTGCAAAGCTGTCTCGGCTTCTCTCTCTATCCAGACAATTCCATGATCAGATATAGCATTACAGGACAGCACAATATGTTCAAATCGTCCATCAACAGGTATAGCAGTTCTGACTTCTGGAGGAACCCTTCCACATCTAAAAGATCAGCAGCATACATATAAGATCAGGAAGCATTTATCTGAAAATCTACCAGTGCAACAAGAAAAGAGGGGGGGGGGGGGAAATTACAAGTGCACAGAGGACGCCTTGACATACAATACATGCTTCAAGACATTGCATGTAAACTATAAACAGAACAGATCTCTGGTAATATGGAAGCTTCAGTTGGGAATCAATACTTCTTGCCTTCTTGGGCCCCTTTTCGGGTATAATATTTTAGTAAATGAGATCTGCAGACAAAATATATCGTATATAATAAAAAAGGAAAAACGAAATCATAATTAAAAAAGGATAAAAAATCATAGTTTCTTAGCTGTTATTCAGGGTTGACACATACTCCTGTAAGGAACATGATGTTTAAAAGGCAGAAATAACATGGAACATACAGAAGGCCAACATTTATGAAAGTTAAAAGAAAAGTGTTTTTTTTTTGGGCTTTTCCTATTGCATTTTACAAATCTTAACAGATGGCTGATTTGGCCTTTTATGAGTCAGCATAATGTTTATGCTTAAACTAGGAATAAAAGCCAGGCCAACAATTGATATGCAATGCAATGGTCACATCATCAAGGTCTCCAAAGTTAGCAGCAACCCTACGTCTGCAATTCACTAGTGTAGGTCATTAAAACCACTACATCATCAGGCATATCGATCCACATGATTGTTAGATTTAGTACGATATCTGTGCCTTTACTTATTTATGCACAAGTCAAAATCAAAGTATATCACTGGAAACTGGTGAACAGCTGTGTTGAATCACAGTCCGTATAATATGCTATTTTTAGGCACCGTTGAAGGAAGGCAACGCCACTAATCTAGGGTCCAACAAAAACAATCTCCACAATTGGCAGTACATAATGTGGTTTCTCTTTCTCGCCCCCTCCCCCCCCAAAAAAAAGGGAAAACCCCCAAAGACAGGGCTAAGCTTGACTTTTTTGCTCATTCCCGAATAGTTAACTCCTAGATACATGCAAATATGCAAAGCCAGCAACTTAACTCCTAAAAACTTGCAACCCAAGCCAGTCAACGGGTTTGAAATAACAGCTCTTAAAAATATAACAAAGCGATCCAAAAAAAAATCTGCCTATGTGTTTTGGGGTGGAGGGGGGAGGACGGTCAACTTCATGCTAAACCTAAATAAGCAAAATGCTTCGACCAATTCTCAGATTTTTCATGGATATAATGGTTCCAGTGACACATCCAGAATGCCTTTCCATATTTGCAGGCTTGCAGCCATATGTGGTCAACTGGTTGCGATCAAAATACGAGATTACAAAGTTTGATCTGCACGTTTCAGCGAACCATATTCAAGGAACGAGAAAACAGCACAAAGCCAGAATGGCCGCAGCAGAGATCTTACCTACAAAATTTTCTCTCTACAATATGGTACATTCGTCCAGGAGCATATAGTCTTCTTGGATCTCTAAGATATCTCTCTTCCGGGATGAACGTGTCCCTCAAGCAAACCAAAAACATCAAACAAGGCAAGCTGTCCAAAGCATTCAAGGCCTGGTTTGAGAGGTATGAATAACAAGTTCACTATTTCAAGACACAAAATTCAGTGGAACCATTCAAAGTATATAACAGTGTAAAAGATGAAAAAGGAATTAGATAACTAACCAGAAGATTGATTTGAAAATGTCTTCCAATGGAGTGGGTGTTCTGGGTAAAAAGTCATCCTAATCACAGTGTAAGAGCATGTATAAGGCTATGTTATCCTTTCAATATCAATTGAATCTCACTAAGAAAAGCAAGCAAAAGCAATAGCTTCAGAAAAGGGGAAGAATTCAAAGAAGTGGTGCCTCATAGAAGTTGACAGTTCAAAGTTGGTTGAATCAGAGTTTCAAACTGAGTTAGCACTCAAAACAGCAGTAAGGCAACCATCTACCAGTCACTTCCCGTCCCCATATACCAAGAGGGGGCAGGGAGAAAACAGTGTGAGACCATAGTGCTAGTAAAATCTTATGTGACCAATTACCTAGATTTGTCACCCAAACAACTAGAATATGTCATAGTCACTTATGATAAGTTGAAAAGAATTGTGACCCAACTTTCAATCCATCCTTCCCTAGTTTGCCATCCAAACAACTAGAATATGTCAGTCACTTATGATAAGTTGAAAAGAACAAACCCTGAATAGACACGATTGTAACCCAACTTTCAATCCATCCTTCCGTGCAACTTATGAAACAGATTTCAGACAAGGAAAGTTGAATCTGAGTTGTCACATTATCCAATCTGTCCATCAGCCCAAACTTGAATTTTCGCTACAAATAATATGGTAGTCCGGGTCCCTGGCTTTCATTCTATTCCGTAAAACCAACCCCTATTTTCCGTGGTCTCCTTCAAAAAAGACATTTTTTCCTCCGCTAAAATGCGCCACATCACCCAGATAGTAAGTCATATACAAACCACTTCATACCCAATACCATTGAAGAAAATTCAGTAAACAAATTTTGACTCAATCAATAATTACAATCCAAACAATAAATTATAAAACCACCCGATAGCCAGCAGAACCAGCAACAACAAACATTCATTCTCCACACAATCGAAGTAACATCGATTCTCACCTGGAGTACAACAGAGTAGATAACATCAGCATATTTGACAGCCAAATTTAGGGACATACATCTAGCAGGAGCCACCGCATAACACCGAATCAAGGTCCTCGGAATCCCACCCAACCGATCCCGGTGGTTAACCACCACAACGGTCAACAGCGCCGCCACGCCAGACCCCAAAGAATGCCCCGCAAACACCATCTTATAACTACACTCATTCTCAACCCACAACTTTTTTAGGGTTTCTGATTCCTGATTCAACAACCAAAGTGCGGATTTCAACAACCCATGATGAACATATCCACCATCAAACATCTGCTGCCCTAATCGATTATTCAATAAAAGCTTGTAATCGCTCTCTTTAACGAGATTAAGCCCTCGAATCGCGAGCACAATTTCATGATGTTCGTGGTCGATGTAGATAAGGTACGGCGGCGCGTGGCCTAGTGTTTGCTCATAGGTCACGCGCTTAATCACCCAATCAGGGTTCAAGCCGTACCCACCCGGCGGCGCGTACTTGGGGCTACGGAGGTCGGGCTCGTAGACCGCCAGTATGATCCGGCAAATGCGGGGCACGGGCTCGAACTCCTCGACCGTGGCCTCCGGCCACGTGGCACTGTCGTTGGACCCCACGTATGTGCAGCGCTTCCATGCCCACCGTGCGAAGCCCACCAACACTACGCACTCCACCCCGCAGCAGCACACTGACATGATGAGAGAGAGAGAGCGACAGAGAGTCAAAATGGAGTGTGAATAGGTCGAACTAACGAAAATGAGGATTGACCCGGACCAATAATCGAGCTCAGAGACAAAAAAGGAATGTAAAACGTCGATTAAGATGGAAATTTTGATCGACCCAAATGAGTTAGGGAGCTTAATCAGGAGCTAGTAGGGTCGTATTGCATTGAATTGGATGGATGTGATGTGGCAGGAGAGAATTAAAGTGACAGCGGCCATGGAAGAGGAGGAGACAGAAAAATGGTGGTTTCTGAGTAGTAGTAGTGTTTTTTTTTGGGGGGGGGGGGGGGGGGAGACACAATCTGAGTGGTTGGAGAATCGAAGAATGGTGAAGAAATGTGACGTTGAAGGGGGTTTTGTTAGCTGTTAATTGGGGGGGTTTTTTTTTTTTTTTCTGGGGGCTATCATCAAAAGGAACCAGAAGTTCCATGAGGCTGACTAATAGAAGGTTCTTGTCTTAATGCTGAGGTTTCGTGCTGTCGGCCTTAGATAAAGTTTTATCATTACTTCTTTTTTTTTTGGGGGGGGGGGGGGGGGGGGGCTCTCATTGATAGATTTATCACAAACTACCGTACAAGTGTACAATCACTTCAAGGTGAAGTGAAGCGTGGTCCAAAAAATTCAAATAATCAAACTATTTCAATGCAAGAAATCAAAAAAAGCTTTTGTCTATTATTTTTTTGAGGAAATATAACTGTAAATTGTAATGGATTACAAAAAATAATAAGAAGGTATAAGAATTATAAAGAAATTACAATTAGATGTAAAAAGATGTAAAAAAACTATGAGAAGTCGGAAATTGTAAGAAGTTGCAATGATGGATATAAGTAATTATTCAATTATTAAAAAGTTGCATAAATATAATTTTTAGAAATGTACGCATAATTATTGGTTTTTGATGTGTGATTTACAAAATAAATTATTTCATGAAAGTAAATTACGTTAAATATGTCAGTGATATTTATGAAATTAATTTTATACCATCACAAAATAAATTATTTTTTTAACATTATACAAGCAAAATCTGTTTTTTAACAATTATCGTTATGGATGAAAAAAAATAATATTGAAATAATACAATTAATGAAAATAAACCTTTAAATAAGTCAATTAAACAACAATAAAATAAACTCAAGCCCGTAAATTTATAGAACCAAATATGTTCTATGCTTGAGGTGATTTTCTTATTAACCTTAGTTTCACCTTCTTATAAATAAATTTAAAGGATAACAATTTTTTTCAACAAAATTGAATAGAACCTTAAAATGCAATCTATTTAAATTAAATAGTTTTAAATTAATATTTTAATATAATATCACAAAAATTTAAAAATAAACCCCTCAAAATATTAAGAAAGTATTCATGACATATGATAATTTTATTATCGAATTAAAAAAAAAGAAAGAGATGAAAAAAAATAAATGCGAGACAGTGGAGGTAGGTTACCAAATTAATTGAGCGTATCACAATTGAGAGAATATTTGACATATTGAAGGGAAGATGAAAAATATTGCTGGACATAATGTCTTAAATGAGATTAAAATAGCAGGTTGTGAATATTTCTTCATTGTACTGTCTACAATTTTATTATTTTGCATAAAAAGGGCATAGCCATCTCAACAAGGGACCGAAATATGAATGGATCACCCCAATGTTCACTTGTAAGATGATAATAACCAAATTGTCACAGATGAATTTAAGAATGAAATAGCTGAAATATTTTCATTACCTACAATTTAACTATTTTCATATATAATTCATGTCGAAACCCAAACATGAGTACAATTTTTGTATTATAATGTTAAAAGCATATATGATTCACGTCAAAACTCAGATATAATTCACATCTTTAGATTTTTATTTTTATGTTTATAGAAATATTATGTTCATAGAATTATGTACAGACTTTTCTTATTAGTAGTATATATTAAAAAAAAATTATATGCATTTGTATAAATATAAGAAAATAAGTAAATGATGAGTTGAATGTTATAAAAAATATATAATGAGATGTACGAAGATATAAGAAGATGTAAATGGATGTAAGAAGATATAAGACGCGGTAAGAATTTTGCTAAAGATGTAAGAAGTTGTAAGAAAATGTAAGTTGTAGCTAAATGCTCAACATCGCGAAAAAGAACAAGGCCTAGCTTATACCAAATAAATCGATTTTTACTTTAAATATTATAATATTTCTTCTAAACCTTTCCCAAATGTACAAATTATTGGGCTACAATATGGTCATAATCTTTTCAACTTATCTGAGATACTTTTAGTACTTACTATTGAAAGTTACTAAAAGTCACTTTAAATATAACTATTTTTTTATAAAATATTTAAAAGTCTTGAACAGTGTTGAATGATGCTAAAAGTAATCGAAAGTTATTGAGAGTTACTGAAAATTATTGAATATTATTGAATGATGCTGAATTGTGTTAAATATTGATAATAAGTACTTGTAATAAATTGAAAAGAACATAGCTCCTTGGGGTTTGCGATCTATGAACGGAGAATTTGAATGGCTTTTGGTGATAAACCTAGTGGACCTGAACCCTTTCCTTATTCTTGTTTCAATTAAAGAAAATGAATAACGATGAGTAAGATTTCGAAGAACAAGGCTAGGAAAGGTGATCACAAAATTAGACTTTCTTAGTAATTTTGAATAAAATATGAAAGTTACTTTTGTATGTAGGGATGTCAATGATGCGAGTTAGGGTTGGGGAGTGCCCTCTCCATCAGGTGGTAGATCTAGAGTATTTGGTCAGAGGTGTCCATCTATTAAAACTAACACAATACACTGAATATCCACCTTTTTGGCAACAATGCACCATTATTATTGTTATGTATAAAAATTGAATAAGGCTTAACAAGTGCTATAAAATTACAAAGTATGATTAAAAGGATTTAGTTATTAGAACAAGCATAATGAGATGCAATAAAATTTTGCACACGCCATATACATGTTGTTATACATAAGTCAAATATAGCATGCATCTATAACAATTTTAGTAATTACACAAAACTAAAAATTGAGCATAAACAAAGAAGATGTTAGTGACTCATTCATCAAATTTACACAGTACAAAATTAACAAGAATAGCTAGTAAATTAGTGATGATATATTAGTTATATTAAAATATCTCATATAGCAATCCTTTTTTTCCCTCCTCTTATAAGATACAGAGTTAGTATCCAATACGTAGTCTAGACAATATAACCTATTTTGTTATTTACTTTGGACTTTGGATTACATAAATTTTCTTAATATTATTACATTTACATTGATGAATTGTTAGAATACTTGATGTAGGTGTTTGTTGAGACATGACAAAGCAATAAGATCTAATGAAAAGTGTGAGAGACTAAAAGGAATTTTGACATCTCTATTAGCATGCAAAAGAGAGAGAGACACCCATTTTACTGCATAAAAGTCAAATTTGACATAAAAAAATTAGAGTAGCTTGTCAGTTTTCAATAAAATAATACAAATGGACTACTTGTCTTTTGAGTTCTCATTATGATACATCCAAATATTTTTATAGGGATGTCCAATTGTGTTCTTAGTAAATGAAAACCTTGGGCCTCATAAAGATACTAAAGAGATTCTTTTTGTTAGGGTGTCTATGAATACCCCTAACTTACTCATAGATCCGCCTATGCTCCCATCCCATCCCTGCCCTGTGCCAACCATCCATAACCCTCCCTATCCACGCCTCCGTCCTTGCGGAGAAGCTTCTCCCCATCCCCGTCCCCCACAGGTCCTCAATCCCCACATGACCCCGATATTCATGGGTAAATCTTGAACCAAGTTTAGATCAAAACAACTCTAGACCATCAAAAAAAAAAAACCCAAATCAAACTCTTAATCCTCAAGAAATTCACTCATTTTATATGAAATTCATTACAAACCTGATAAAATCTACATAAAAAAGTGAAAAAAATAACTAGGATTGGTGAGGCAAGTAGCGTACCGGCGCATGGTGCTGAGAATAGAGTAGGACGACAAGGTGTGAAACCTAATGAGCATATTAGTTCTCCATTGTCGCTATCAGAACACGAGAAACGGCATCATGACTGGGGAACCTCCATTGCTTGTGATTTCTGATGATAGCAAAGAAGGGTAGTGAGCTAAGGTGTTGAAAGGAACTCTTGAATAATTTGCAAAGAGTGTCCACACTGTTCTACAGTCGAAATCGGAAAAAATTATATCAAATCTGGCTAACATATTGTCACTTAATTTTTAGGGTAAAAAATCAACTAAAATGGAAAACCGCACCGATGAACCCTATTCCATCAATTATGCTTCGGTGGACACTTGTCTAATGACGGCAACTACCAATATGTATATTATACTCTTAGGAGTATATACTCTCAACGGTCACATTAGTAAATAAATGTTAAAAAATTAATATATGATAAATATACGCATAAAAAATATATACACGTAGATAATAAGAGTATATGCTCTTGGAAGCACATAAGAAATTTTCCAGCAACTACTCTTAGTCGTAAATGTGTCATTCACTCATGTGTGGTAGGAGTTGGAGATAGCAGTCCTTTGAGACATTTTCGAACACACCTTTCTTTATGGTACTTGTGATGTGGAGTATAATATAACTTGTGTCCTCTCTACTCATTTACTTTTGAAAATTTTGATTTTTTGTTAAATAGCTTGATACAGATGAATAAAAACAAAATATGTATTTTTATCACAAGTATTAGCTAATGCCAATGGTATAGACCAGTTTTTATTTTTATTTTTTATCAATCCAGTATGATAAGCATCTATTAAAAGCAATGTGGTGCAAGATGTTTACAATGCTGCATGTAGGGGTGGGTAATAGATCGGGTCAGATCAGTCAGGTTAGGATTAGTCCGTTTATAAAGTGGATCGGATCGGTCATGGTTGGCCCATTAACAATTTGCGTCAGGCTGGACCTTTTATGTAAATAAACGGGTCGGGTCGGGTTGAGTCGGCACGGGCGACCGCTTTGACCAATTTTAAAATGGAACAAACTTGCACAAAAGAACCTTTGTATAATAATTATTATTATGTGTAAGGTGTTGGCAATAAGTTTAACAAATTGTTATATGTAAAGTAGTGTGATTAGCAGGTTGAAAAAGTAACAGATTATTAAATAGGCTGTTAATGGGCCGACCTGATCTGACTCATTAATATGTTTTAATGGACTGACTCATTATTGACTCGATCCTTTGTTAACTCTTTTTTAAACAGGTCGATCCATTTGACTCAAGAATACCCACTCTGCTGCCTACCCCAAACTGCATGCATTAGTGCTATGTAAGAATAAAAATAGCACAAGAAATGCTACTTAGTGCTTTCTAAAATGGTAAAACTTCAAATTGAGTGTTTGTCATTAAATTGAAAGCACAATTTTTTCCATATACTTTATATGTAGTATATAAGTTCGATTATTTGATTAACAATGCAAAATTTTGTACCGTAGTTGTTTTTAGTAGATGGGTTCTAAATTTCCCCACTATATTCCCCATTATAAATTATAAAATTTTGGATTCCTATTCAAAGGTAGAAAATCAATAAGCGTTGCTAGCATCAAATTGTAGGCAGTAGGTAAGATCAGAAGTATTGACAAATGTACATATTGTCATAACTTTGATCTGAATGACATCACTATTATAATATAATTTTTCAAAGAACAAAATATAAATTCCCATTTTTCTAAATTTCTTTGCTTAGTTTTTGTTTTCACTAATGTGCCTATTTTTAGACTGCTGTTTATTTTTTGCTAATCAAACTCATTTTTCAGAAACGTTATTTTTCATTTTACCAAACAAATGAAAATATGAGGTGAAAATCATTTTATATGAAAAATTATTTTACATAAAAAATTATTTTTTGGAAAAATAGTTTTCAACCCTATCAAACACACCCTCACAATCCAAAATTTTGTATCTTAATTTTCTTTTTAATAGATGGGTTCTAAATTTCAACTCGCCTTTCTTCCTCCACACGCCTTTGTCAATAGTCCTCCAACCTTCTTCTACCAACACACCCCATGCCTTGTCCTTCACTCCTTTCACATGCAACAAAACAAGAAGTCCCAAGGCATCACCATAAGATGACTTTGATCATGCTCCAACTCAGACGTAAGTCAATTGCACTCCTAATATTATTCTACACACATGCAAAAAGGGAAAGGCAAAAGATCAGAACATTAATTAGACACTTAGATCCACTTTTTCCAAAATTGCATAGTGAATTTTTAAATAACCATGTAATGTTCAGATGGTGAGAGCTGGCACATGCCAAGTCCAGCCGGCAACCGCCCGGAGAGCCTGTTGCCGTGGATATGCGAAAGGCCAAGTGTTGTCCAGAGACTTCTAACCAGATTTTTGCCATGAATGCTCGCCGGAATTGCTTGAATGGACATTGAGCTGAAAAAATTTAATGTTCGCCGCAAAGTTTGAAGGCTAATGATGAGACTGATTAAGTCCCAAACAAGCTTTACAAAAATATTTTTCCCTCCAAATTTATATATATTTTATAATTTTTATATTACATTTTTGTTCATTTAAAAACAAAAAAAAAATCAACGGTTTAGATCATAGTATAACAAATATACGGTCTAGATTTATTTAGTTATGGTGTCTGTCATATAATAATAACTAATATAAATTTTTGCTTAACTTAAACATTATTAATTGTTAGAGGTAGCAAGCAGGTCGACCTAACAGACCCACATATGCTCTTTAAGCTGAAAATAGCTAATTCAGACTAGTGCATCAAGTTGGGCAAATTTGAATTGTGGGCAGGGACAAGAACAGATTTTGGATTGGCTAGCCAATCTTGAGTAACCAACTATTCGTTGTTTAAAAAATTTTAAGTTTTAGTAAATACTTTTAAAAATTATATTTTTTTAATAATTATACTAAACTAGTTTTGTTGATGGATTTAATTTTGAAAATTGTTGATAAAGAGTTTAGCTAACTGCTGTTGTTTGCATTTGTGGTAACCAAGTATTTACAAACAAGTTATTTATTTTTTACATGGATAATTTGGTAAGAGTTTGAAAGAAAAGGAAATTAGAAGTCACTTTGAAGCCGAGAGATGGACATTGTAATTACTCTTTCATGCCAAATAAAATCGACAAACTTTATAGCTTATTTCCATTTTCGTGTCTCATATAACACTTTTGCATAGACTTACCCCCTGATTCCTTTTTTTGGTTTGGGGGGGGGGGTATGGAGGGGCGCTAAGCCGCTAATGCAAAGCATATATCATACTCGTAAGAGTATATATTCTCATGAGCTACGTCAGTGCCACATATTAAAAAATATCTATATAATAAATACAGGCTGGATATATATATATATATATATATATATATATATATATACACACACACACACACACACATATATATACATATACATATATGTGTGTGTGCGTGTATATATATATATATATATATATATATATATATATATA
>JACYFF010031958.1:82985945-82997882 GCA_017589665.1 Selenicereus undatus | reverse complement strand
AGAGAGAGAGAGAGAGAGAGAGAGAGAGAGAGAGAGAGAGCGCAAGTGGAAGTACATACTCCTATATGTATGATATATATGCCTAATAGATGGATGCAAAATTCATGTTATTCCTTAAATTCACTGAGCTGATATTTTTTGAGAAGGAAATAGAAAACCTGTTTTGTAGATAGCCACAGCCCCACATTTTTCATGAATACATGTTTGCAACACATGAATGCCAGCAGCAAGAGAGATAATCAGGTTAAGCAAATAAAAAGCTAATTTCGAAGTGTTAATAATTTGAACTTTAATATAGATTAACATTTTGTATTAAAGAATGAACCCCTAAAAATGCTAATTTACCATGACCTTCAAATTAGATATCTCATCATATTAATAAACTAATTTTAAATCTTAGATGCTTTTGAAAAGTCAATAAACGAACACCTTAATACCACATTGCTTGTTTTCCCTGACTGGGATCAATTGGAACCACGGAGGCGTGGGACAAGGGAGTGGGGAATAAAGAAAAGGAACACGAAGTTACTACCATTACCAGCTAAATATGTGTTGTTTTTAGAATCCAACTATATACTCAGTTTTTTCGTCTGATGGATAATACAGGTACAACTGACATAAAAGCAACTACACTATCCTGACTTGGGCTACTAACCTGTGTGCTCCCTAGATTTCTACTTTAATAACCTTTTTGAATGTACAATGCAAAAAACAACTCCTGAACCAAAAGATTTGATCAACCAGTAATGAGATTTCTATTGGGGGATGAGGGTCACCTTGTATGCAACGAACTAGCAAAGAACTATCAGTTCTAATCTTTATGGATGACCAATGTCGTTGGGCTGCCAAAATAAGAGCTTTGTCGAGAGCCATAGCTTTTGCAACTATGGCCGAATTGTGCACAACCTGCTCTTGGTATGTCATTTAAACCAAGTTGTTAGATTGAAACTAGGTAGGGTTGAGCAGGATCGGGTACATTTTCGTGGAACCAGTCCCGAACCCGGTTGGAACCGGGTCCATAATTTTTAGAACCGGTCCCGGAAACAGTTGGAACCAGGTCCAGAACCGGGTACCCAGTTCCTAATGTTTTCCTGTTTTGTTTTATTTCATTTCATTTAAATGTTTGGCTTGTCATTGTGAGTTTTTGAAAGAACCAATACACCCAATAAGTTAGCTAATCGACCGTTCAAAATCAAACTTAATAGATAGCAGCTAGACATTTACCATGCATTAAAATCCAACTGGTTAGCTAATAAATAGCATTTAATTCCTCCAATAAAAAAAAATAGCATCTTCTCATAGTATTATACATTAACAAAAAGATTTAACAATATCAACGTATAGCTGGAAATTATGGCGGCATTAGAAGAACACCTGATGTCAGAGGTAACCGAGTTAATTAGACGTTAAAAAAAAAACTAATTGGATTGGGTAACCGGGTAACGGGTTTGTTCTGGTTCCAAGTTTTCAAGGCCTGACTTTGGAGCCTGTTGCAACTGGTTCCAGGATTTCAGAACTAGTCCCAGACCCAGTTCAATCGGATCCAAGTATGGACCCGACGGGTCCAAACCGGGTCCAGGTCTGGAACTGAGTGCCTAGTATTTTTGCTCAGCCTTAATTGAAACAATACACGTGTTCCTGTCCACGGAGTTGTCGACTTCAAAGTCCTTGAAATCCGGACAATAATGTTGGGATGAGTGTCGCTTTGAACCCATTGTACAGAATGTCTTAGGACTTTATCACCTCAACATGGTGCATCCAAACTTGATCTTTTTGCCAATAAATGCTGTGATTTTAATAAAGCTTGTAAATTGCTTTGGAGGATCTCCATTAGCCTTCGAGGACCCCTGGAGGACTCTTTGAAAAGGATTTGGTTCCTGAAGCCAAATGCTCCATAAGACTGCCACAAAGGTGGCCACTCCCATTGGACTGACGTTGTAGTATCTATGCAGTAGAAGTATCCAATCCCATAGTCATTGTGTCCAAGGAACCAATGAATTTGCATTAACATTTATGGTTAACTGAGAAGCCCACTAGAAGATTTTGGAAACCCAATAGTCCCTAAACAAATGCTGCACCATCTCTTCTGTACCTTGGCACAGTGGGCAATGTTGAAACTATGTTCAATTTCCTATACGCCTGTTGTCTTCGGTGGTAAGGGCATTGTGGAAAATTTTTCAATGAAAACCTTTCACCGAGCAGGAATATTGGGTTTTCAAAGGATTCTATACATTTTAATATCTCGCTGGTCTAGCCCCGTTACATTTTAGTATTCTCTACATTAAGTCCCTGTTCTTTTCGTCGGTCATTTTGGATTTATTAACCTCAACCCACTTCAACCTATTTCAACCAACTTCAATCTACTTGAAAAAAAAATACCAACCATAATCCACTTCAACTTACCTCAACCCATTTCAACCAACTTCAACCCACCCCTTCATAATTACATTCTCATTATTTTAACACACTTCAACCCACCACAAAAAAATATATCAACTTCAACCCATTTCAACCTATTTCAACCCACTTCAACACACGTCAAAAAAAAATACCAACTTCAACCCACCTCAAGTAACCTCAACCCATTTTACCTTTTTACTCACCCTAATTTACCCACGAAAAGAACAGGCCCTAATTCGACACTACGATCCACTTTTCCGAAAATTGCAAAGTGAATTTTTAAATAACCATGCAATGTTTAGATGGTGAGGCCTGGCACATGCCGAGTCCAGCCGGCAACCGCCTGGAGAGCCTATTGCCGTGGATATGCGAAACACCAAGTTGTACAGATATTTCTAATCGGATTTTTGCCGGCCATTGAATGCTCACCGGAATTGTTTGAATGGACACTGAAAAAATTGAAGGTTCGCCGGAAAATTTGAAGGCTGATTAAATCCCAAACAAGCCTTACAAAAATAATTTTTCCTCCATATTTATAAATGTTTTATAATTTTTATATTATATTTTTGTTCATTTAAAAAAAATCAATGGTTTAGATCATACAACAACAACAACAACAACAACACCTCCCAGTGTGGATCACGCTATCGCGGGGTCTGTGGAGATCCAGCTATAGGCATCCTTACCTCTACCGATATTACTACCCGTAGAGAGACTGTTTTCAAGAGACCCACAAAAACAGATTTTGAAAAAGTTTTAAAGAAGAAAGACTTTATAAAAACATTTAATGGAAAAAATTAAGGGCACAACGCAAGGAAAAACAACTATAAATTAAAAAGGCACAACTATAAATGGTTTAGATCATAGTATAACAAATATACGGTTAATATTTACTTAGTTATGGTGGTTGTCATTTAATAACAACCACTATAAATTTTTGCTTGATTTAAACATTACTAGTTGTTAGAGGTAGCAAGCAGGTCGGCCTAACAGACCCATATATGCTCATTAAGCTTTTTACAAATTCGAAAATAGCTAATTCAGACTAGTGCATCAAGTTGAATTTAAATTGTGGGCAGGGACAATAATAGTTTTTGGATTGGCTAGCCAATATTGAGTGGCTAACTATTCGTTGTTTAGAATATTTTTAATTGTAGTAAATACTTTTAAAAATTATATTTTTTTAATAATTGTACTAAACTAGTTTTGTTGATGAACTTAATTTTGAAAATTGTTGATACAGAGTTTAGCTACATGATCTTCTTTGCATTCGTGGTAACTAAGTATTTTACAAACAACTTATTTATTTTTTACATGGATAATTTTGTAAGAGTTTGAAAGAAAAGGAAATTAGAAGTTACTGTGAAGACGAGAGATGGACATTGTAATTACTCTTTCATACCAAATAAAATCGACAAACTTTATAGCTTATTTCCATTTTCATGTCTCACATAACACTCCTACATAGAATTACCCGATCATTCCTTTTTTTTTGGTTTTTTTTGGGGGTATGGAGGGCACTAATGCAAAGCCTATATCATACTCCTAAGAGGACATACTCTCATGAACTACGTCAATGCCACATATTAAAAATTTTCTATATAATAAATACACGTTGGAAATATATATATGTGTGTGTGTGTGTGTGTGTGTGTGTGTTTATCTATCTATCTATCTATATATATATATAGAGAGAGAGAGAGAGAGATATCTATGGGGTAAGTGGGAGTACACACTTTTAGATGTATGATATATGTGCCTAATAGATGAATGCAAAATTCATGTTATTCCTGAAATTCATTGAGCTGATATTTTTTGATGAGGAAATAGAAAACCCGTTTTGTAGATAGCCACAGCCCCACATTTTTCATGAATACATGTTTGCAACACATCATCAGCAGCAAGAGAGATAATCAGGTTAAGCAAATAAAAAGCTAATTTTGAAATGTTAATAATTTGAACTTTTATATAGATTAACTTTTTGTATTAAAGAATGATTCCCTAAAAATGCTAATTTACCATAACCTTCAAATTAGATATCTCATCATATTAATAAACTAATTTTAAACCTTAGATGCTTTTGAAAAGTCAATACGCAAACACCTAACACCAAATTTCTTGTTTTCCCTGACTGGGATCAATTGGAGCCACGGAGGCGTGGGACCAGGGAGTGGGTAATGAAGAAAAGGAACGTAAAGTTACTACTATTACCAGCTGAATATGTGGTGTTTTTAGAATCCAACTATATACTCTATTCTTTCATCTGCTAATATAGGTACAACTGACATAAAAGCAATTATATTATCCTAATTTGGGCTACTAACCTGTGTGCTCCTTAGATTTCTACCTCACTTAGCTTTTTGAATGTACAATGCAAAAAGCAACTCCTGAACCTAAAGCTTTGATCAACCATTAATGAGATTTCTATTGGGAGATGAAGGTGACCCTGCATGGAACGAACTAGAAAAGACCTATTAGTTCTAATTTCTATGGATGACCAATGTCGCTTGGATGCCAAAATAAGGACTTTCTCGAGAGCCATAGCTTTTGCGACGAGGGCCGAACTGCCCACAACCTGCTCTTGGTATGTCGCTACGACCGAGTATTTAGATTGAAACAATACACTTATTCCTTCCCATGGAGTTGTCGACTTCGAAGCCCCTGAAATTTGGATGATATTGCTGGGATGAGTATCGCGTCAACCCCATTGTACGAAATGTCTTAGGACATTATCGCCTTGATATGGTGCACCCAAACTTGATCTTTTTGCCAATAAATGTTGTGATCTTAATAAAACTTGTAAATTGCTTTGGAGGATTTTCATTAGCCTCCGAGGACCGTGGAGGACTCTTGAAAAAGGATTTGGTTCCTGAATAGCCAAATGCTCCGTAAGACTGCCACAATGATGGTCACTCCCGTTGGGTTGGCGTTGTAGTGTCTGTGTAGTAGAAGTACCCAATAGCATAACTGTTGTGTCCAGGGAACCAACGGATTTGCATCAACATTTATGGTTAACTGAGAAGCCCACTAGAGGATTTTGGAAACCCAACAGTCCCTAAACAAATGATGCGCCATCTCTTCTGTATCCTGGCACAATGGGCAGTGTTGAAACTACATTAAATTTCTTATATGCCTGTTGTCTCCGGTGGAAAGGGCATTGTGGAAATTTTTTCAAATGAAAACCTTTCACCGAGCGGGAATATTAAGTTTTCAAAGGATTCTCTGCATTTTAATATATCGCTGGTCAAGCCCCGCTAAGCCTCGAGTAAGTAGCCAATAATATCTAAATTTAACCGCATATTCCCCAGTTCTGTTTAAAGATCAATACAAGCGGTCGTGGCTGATTGTTAGGTGAACCACTTGTGTCAAGATGTTACGCATCAGTTTAGCAGGGAAGATGGAATGTAGCTTGCAAACATCCCATCATGTCTTGGATTCATTGAAAATGTATGAGAAGGTTTGGGTTTCCCACTATGACCGATTTGACATTTGGTCGTAACTGGAACCAGCAATTGTGACACCACTTATCTTCCAGTACTCGTGCTGTTCATGCGTTTCGAATGTGCCATGTAAGACCTTCCTTGAATTTGATAGCTGCTTTGAGCAAACTTCGTTTATTCCCAAGATGAGTTACATTCCTTACAACCATAGTACATTGCATTTATAGGGGAATGTGAACCATACTTTCTTTTATAAAGTTGAGATATGAATAGATTAGCTTTTGTGTGAATGCGCCATGCTTGCTTCATTAACAATGCATCATTTCATTTTACTAAGTCTAGTGTTCCTAACCAGTGGTCTTTGGCTGCTAGCCATAATCTCGTTTGAGCCAATGAATTGATTTCTCACCTTGGGAGTTGGAGCAAAAAAAGGTCATAATTAGGGAATTAATTCTCCATAGGATACCAGCCGGAACATGAAAGATTGATAGTATGTGTTGACATAAATTTACCAATACATTGTTAATCAAAGTAAGCCTTCCTACTTGTGAGAGGATCTTACTTGTCCATCCTTGAAGTTTTCGCCGAATCTTCTCAACCAAGAAGTTAAAGGCTTCCTTCTTCATCTTTTCAAAAAGTAGCAGAGCCCCAAGATATTTACTGAAAGTATTCTCAATATTCATTGCAAAGACATCATGGATTACTGCTTTATGCTCTTCTGTGGCATCTGGAGAGATGAGCACAAAAGATTTCGCCATATTAATAAACTCCCCCAAAGTTGCACAGAAGTTGGATATGAGTCGATGGATGACTTGCCACTAATCCTGCTTTACTACCGTGAAAAACACAGCATCATCAGCAAAAAAACAAATGGTTAATGGAAGGGGTATCCCGAGCAATTTTAATGCCCCAACATTCCCTCCACTCCTGAGCTTGAAGTAAGTAGTCAGATAAAACCTCTATGCAAAGAATTAAAAAAATAAGGGGAGGGGGGGTCTCCGTATCAAATTCCTAACACTGGTCGAAACGGTGCAGAAGGTTTACTATTAACTAAAATGGAATAGGATATCATTGTAATACTTTCCATGATAAGTGATATCCATAACTCCGAAAATCCCACTTGTATGAGCACGGCATCTATAAATCTCATTTCAATCTATCATAAGTCTTATTGAGCCAGCATTTCTTTATAAGAAAAAGGAAAATCTATTAATGAAAAGCCTTAGATATTTATAATGAATATCTCTCAACAAAAGTAAATATAAAATATCAAAATAAATACTTCACTCTAGTAAGGATGAGCATATCTTACGGGTACCCTGAAAATGAATTGGAACCAGTCAAACCGGTCCCATTTCAGAATCTTCAAGTTAAAATTTATAATTTGCTACATTGATTTATTATTTTTGCTTATCTCTACTAAATAGACACGCGTAGCTTGCATCGCATCATCTTAATTTAGTGAATTTAATGTGTTGCATTTAATTGGTAGATGCCAGTTATAATGCAAGGTTTTATAGTTCATGGATCTTGAAGTAAATCATGTTGTGATGTGATTGATTTTTTTTTTTTTACAATAAATAAACACCAAATAAGAAAAATTGAAAAAGTGTATAGTTCACGCAGGCCCCTAGAACCAGTTGATATGTGACTCCCAAAATTGTGGAATTGGGACCTGCGGTTTTGATTCCAGTTCCAAAAGTGAGGAACTTATCTAGTCGATTCCGGACTTTAAAGATAGGTACCCAAAGCTGCTTACCCCCACTCTCTAGAAAGTTAGTGGTAGATATGTTGTTAATGGCTCAGAACTTATAAAATTATTCTCGCCACCAACCGCACTATGCAAAGTTGAATCCTCCACCACATGGATTGTGGGAAATAAAAAGAATAGATAGGGAAAGAAAGGGGCCGGTGAAACCTAAATTTCAAATAAAGAAAAGCACATCAAATAGGGCTTTCACATTTGAACTTGTTTCTTTTGAGGGCGTGATGAGATAAAATTAGTAGAGATCCCACAATTCAGGAGGCTGATTCCAACATAAATACTGATGCTCGTACTTCAACTCAGACATTAGCCATGAGTTCTCTCATTTTCTCCTTGCGATCTTGTTCACCAAACCTGCCGAACTCATTGAGGAGTTTACCGTGCTCCTTCTTTTGGATTTCAAAGTTATACCTATTTGAACATATGTATTTACACAAATGTTTGTGTGTGCGTCTATATATATACACACACAAAGAGATAAAGCTATGTTTATAATACACGGGGGGGGGGGGACAATATTTAGTATCCTAATTTATAACATATAAAAATTAAATATAAAAAAGTCACCTTTTGACCACAATAAATAAACGGTAAATTGACAACGTATAAAATAACAAGAATGCAACAACTAGGGAAAAGTTTATTCTAATTGACATAAGCATAAAAACTTATAAAAGTCTTTTCTTTTCTTTCAAATCACGAAAACCATCTATGATTGAATTTGTATCAAACTGTTTGGCTATTTCTTGTTCTACGTAAATCAACATGCAAGTTTCAAGAAAGTCATTGCCCATCTTATTTCTAATTCTTGTCTTCAAAATATTCATTGCCGAAAAAGCTTGTTCAGTAGTTGCAGTAGATATAGGAAGAGTAAGCACAAGCTTGATCAATTTGCAAATTAATGGATACATATATGTTTTTCTTGTCTCTGCAAACCACCGGAAAAATTCAAAAATGGTTGACAATTTCTTCATGTCTAGAAGCTTTGATATCTCAAACTCATAAAGGTGCAACTGAACATGTCAGTCCTCTTTCTCTGAATTTGTGAAATCTTGAGGATAAAACTTATCAACAAGCTTATTTACATCTTCAAGATTAAAGGACTTGTAGTTATCCCTTGGATCTAATGCACACATCAATGAAAGTAACTCCATAGCATTCACATTGAAGCTATTGTCCAACTCTTCCATTTGGAAGTCGATAGTGGCATTGAAAATATCAACTCAATGATGGTGCTCAACTATAAATAAATCATGTTGATGACGAGCACGACCCCCTCTTCCAATGTAAGTAGCACTACACTTAGGGATATCAATATTATAGCATTCACAAAATAATTTTACCTTTTCAAAAAGAGGAACCCATCTATTATCTCTCACTTTTGGAGCAATGCTTTTGTATTTGAGACTAAGCGTAGAGCATTTGACACATCTTGTAAGTTACATTGCAAAGCTTGACACAATATGACAGTGATGGTCATTGTCTCTTTTATCAAGTGCATGACAAAGATGAAGTCAAAAGAAGTTAAAATTTCATATGCACAATCTGCACCTCTATGTTGAGCTGAAGTTTGCCCTTCATCAATCAATTTGCCAAGAACAATACATGTGGAACTAAACATCTTCATTATACTTGAAATAGACTTTAAATGAGAGCCCCGATGTGTATGCTCCTAGCCTCTGCAAAGTGCCAATTTGATTAAGGTCAGTTCCTGTCTCAAGCTCATCATGCTCAAGTAAATAAGCAATGTCATCGGCATAAGCAGCATTAACTCATCAGTGCGCTTGTGAGAGGCAAGAATAATGTTTATAATTGTGGTCAATTGAGAAAAGAATTTATAAACATGCTTGACTTCTTTTGATGCTACAACCAATGCCAATCGGAAACGATGTACAAAACAATGGACATAGTAAGCAAAAGGACGGTCTTTATTAACAAAGGCCTATAATCCTTTCCTCTCTCTGCACATGTTGCTTGCACCATCATAGCGTTGTCCCATGTACACTGTGAATATCAAGTTCATAACGAGAAAGAATGGAATAAATTTCATTTTTTAAAACTGTTGTCGAAATATCTACAACATGAACTATGCTAAAAAATGTCTACCTAATGAGGCTTGCATTATCTACGTATTGTAAAACAATTGCCATTTGCTCTTGATTTGATATATCACCAGCTTTATCAACAATAAGGCAAAATTTAGAATCACCAATGCCATCTCGGATAGTTCTCTTAACTTTCTCCCCTAGAACTTGTAGAATCTTCTTTTAAATATTAGATGAAGTATACGAAGCATTATTGGGAGCCTTTTCTAACACAATTTCCGCTACAGATGAATTATAAGATGCTAGAAGTTTTACAAACTTAACAAAATTACCACGATTTAGAGAGTCTTTACTTTCATCATTGCCTCTTGGAGCACATCCTTGAAATGCTAAGAAAAGAATTGCATCAAGTGAAACTTTTAGCTATAATATATTATGTTTAATTTCTTCTACAGTTTGTTCGTTAAACATTTGAGGCATATGCTATTTTTGATTAAGCAAGTCATAAACAGCTTCCTCAACCTTCTTATGAGTAGTATTTGGCTCTTTGCCCACATGATTTAAGAAATCACAATTCCTTCCTCTAAATTTCTTCCAATTTTCAAAACCATCTATAGTAAAAGCCTTGAATCCAAGTGGATTATCTTCCTTGTTAAAAAGAAAATGTGGTAGGCAAAAGGCAGTATCCTTCTCAATAGAATATTCTAGCCAAGATGGAAAAAGAGCATGCCAGGAAGATTGAAACCGTCGAAGATGACTAATTGGTCTAGACTTCGAAAAATTAGTCAGTTTAGGCTAGTATGGACCTTCTTTTATATAAGCTCTTCCAATTTCATTGTGTAGTTCAACTGGATATTCCCAAATTTGCTTCCTTTTTCTAGGATGACGCTCTAAGTTTCCATTCATCTTCTCAATAGTTATAGTGCTTGGTATATCCAAAGGAGACATTGGAGGAATTAAAGTGTCACTAGGTTCCACTGGATTAGACTCAGCGACTGGTATAGACTTATTGTCCATTTTAGAGTCATAAACTATGTTGCCTTCTGAAGTTTCACCTCTTTTCATCTGGAAAATAGAATTTATTTTACTTTATTTTTGCTTTCCCATATGATTGATGATACCTAAAAAAATATGTAAACATTAGTACAATATATTTATATAATTTTGATCATTGAAACTTTATGTAATTAAAACATGTTATAATTTGAACTAATAAATTAGTCTAGAAAAATATAAGCATCAATAAAATACATTTACACAACTATGATAATTTAAACTCTAAATAATTTAAATATGTTATAACTTGAATTAAAAAATTAGATTATATTAACAAAAAAAGTACCGAAGTATCATGTAAATCCAACATTAGTTAGCTTAAGGTTTGATTCACAATAAAACCACATCATGTCAATTTTTAATTTACCAATATTAGGCTAATAGTTACTAATATAATTAAGAACTTAATAATTTTGTCGACAATTAAAATAAAGCAATTACTACTACTCAAATATTAATGCAATGAGGTAAAACTATGTGGGAATTGAATCCTAAAAATACAAGACATGGCAAAAGACAAGCTTAACTACTGTATATTTGCATATTCTCCCCGAGTGGAAGAAAACAAAGTAAAAAGGTCAGTGACATCCCTTAGCCATTAATAATTAATAAAAGAAGAAAAACAATCAATTTCACGTTCTAAGAATCCAATTCACATTTGAATTGCTAACCCTCACACCTTGTCAATCAATCTTGATTGACGAGCTTTATTCCCGTTGTTCTTCATAATTAAAATAATGAAACAGTTTGAGAGATAGAGAGAGATAAACACCGATGGAGGGGGGTGTAGGCAAATAGGACTAAACCTATAAACATTAAACTCTGGGCTGCTAGGGCTGTGCACACAATATAAATTAAATTATGGGTCATCACTTGCGACTTGACATATTTATATTTCCCAAGCTAGAAATATTTCTACATCGGCTTTTCGCTTAAAAAGTATTTTGGGCTGGGGGCGCCCAAGGCCTCTTGTGTGTGCGCGCGTGCGTACATGTATGTATGCACGTAAATATGTATGTATGTACGTACGTAGATGAATGCATATAAGTATGTACGTATGCATGTACGCATATGCGTGGTGTGTGTACATATATATATATATGTTGTATGTATATATATATATATATATATATATATACATATATATACATATACATACAAATATATATATATATAAACATATGAATATATAAATATATATATACATATATATATATATATATATATATAT
>JACYFF010031958.1:82968837-82980945 GCA_017589665.1 Selenicereus undatus | reverse complement strand
ACCCGTGGTTGAGGATGCCAGCGAGAGTTCTAGGGCAAGCCCTCGTCTAGAGGGGGCCTTACAGCAAGAACCTCAAGCTTACGTTACAGTGGACGCACTCAAAGGGCTCATGTCCGCCATGGCGGACACTATCTCTAAGCAGGTCACCGAGCAGGTCCGGAGGGCTCTGGAGATGACCGGTGTGGGAAACCCTTCCAACCCTCTTGGGCACCTTACACCACGGGCCGGCTCCCCCCACCGGAAGGAACGAGTATCCCTACGCTCATATGACCACGCCCGTGAAGGCATACGATCGTACAAGACCGATCGCCTCCAAGACGAGCGGCAAAAAGACCGAACCATACTGGATGCCGCTTGTCGATCCGAGCGTGGACGCACCGTAGCTTCCGCTACCGCCTTAACTCCTTACGCCACTCACTCGCGGCAATCCAGTTGGCTTGAGGAGCAGGAACAGACCTCCCGGCTCAGGAGGAATAAGTCATACAGTCGTCGCCATAGTCCGGAGCGTCGCAGTAACCAAGACCGGGCGCAGAGTCCGCCAGTGAGGGAAGCATGCGACCAGGAGTTCCGCATGAGAGACCGCTCCCCGCGCCGCGGATTACGGCACGTCCTGAACACAAGAAGTCCTTCGATGGTGGAGGTCGAACGACATCTTGGTACTCCCATCAAAGTATCGGGAACGGCAACTCGCTTAGCCGTCCCCTCTTTTTCGACCCCTTTCTGCCCTGAAATTGTGAACGCCCCAAGATGCGGAAAAGTGAAAATGCCAATGCTTGATCTATACGATGGAACTGGAGACCCAGAGGAACACTTAGGGTTCTACAAAGCTCAGATGTATGTCCAAGACGTGGACGATGCTTCTTATTGCCGCTACTTCCCTGCCACCTTAAAGGGGGTAGCATAGTCTTGGTTCAACGGCCTGCCCCAGGGGAGCATATCCTGTTTCCAGGATCTGGCCGATAAATTCGTTGGTCAGTTTATTACGAGTCGCAAAGAACGGCGAACTAGCATCCACCTGTCGAAAATCAAGCAGGGGCCGCAGGAGTCCCTTGCCGAGTTCGTCAGACGGTTCCATCAGGAGGCGGTACTAATCCCGGAATTGGAAGATAGTGTAGCCTACACCTCTTTTCTGAACGGCCTCAAGAGCGGACGCTTTAAATTCTCCTTGGCGGAACAGAAGGAAACTACGTTAGCTGAAGCCTTGAGAAAAGCTGCGGACTTCATCCGTGCCAATGAAATCTGCGTCGAGGGTTCGGATGCCCCCAAGAAGGCAAAGGCTCCGGGGGACAAGGGTTTTACTCGCGATGAAAGGAACCCCGTTCCCCGGGACAGAAGGCAGCCGACATAGACTCTGGACGCCCGATTCACCACTGACGCCAGGAATATCCTCATGGAGGTACGGGGCATCCCATGCTGCGCCGACCGCCTCCTATGACCATGGCCCCCCGGCTACAGAACGCGCGGAAATATTGTGAATTCCACGAACAGAACGGCCACACCACGACCGAATGTAGAGAGTTAAAGAAAGCTCTCCATGAGCTCGCAGATAAGGGGCAAATCGATCGCTTTCTAAAGAAGGGGTCGCGCTTCCTTCGGCAGGAAGAGAACCCCAAGCCGCCCCAGCCACGGGACGACGAGTGCTCAACAGAAATTGTGGCAACTATCGCGGGCGGCCACATGACGGATCTGACGCGGTCGACATGGAAGGCACAGCTTAGGGGCGCACGACAGGTGCTCACTCTGGATTAGGGGTCTGGCCTCACGGCACCCACCATGGTCTTTGGGGGTAAGGATGCCCCACGACTAGCGCCCCCCCACAACGATCCATTGGTGGTTGAAATGAAGATCGCAAATGCGGTCGTGTGTCGAATTCTTGTAGACACTGGCAGCTCCGTGGACATCATAACGTGGGAATGCCTTCAAAAGCTTTCCCACCCAGGGCGCGAGGTTGTTCCCATAGCGAATCCTGTTTTGGGGTTTGGAGGACAAGAGGTGAATCCTGCAGGAACCGTTCGCCTTCCGATGCGATTCGGAGACAAGACTCGTTTCAGAAGTTTGGAAATCGATTTTCTTGTGGTCGATGTACCTACAGCATACAATGTAATCCTCGGACGGCCCACGCTCCACAGGGTTAAGGCCGTACTCGCCCCATACCTCCTCTAGCTCCAGTTCGGGACAGACGACGGGGCCATAGGAGAGCGCCGGGGGGATCAGCGGACAACACGGGAATGTTACCTGGTCAGTATAAAACCCCTCATCGAACGACCAAGGGATCGCGAGGTCAAAGGACCACTTGTAACGGCAAAAAGGGTGAAGGAAGGTCCTGCCACAAGGGGTCCCGAGACTTTGGTAATCCACTCCGTCTCCCTTGAACCTCAGCAATTTCGGCCAGAAGTAGAAGACGTGGTGGAGCACATACACCTGGAGGAAGAACGACCAGAGCGCACGGTACACTTTGGGCGCGGCATTGCAGCCCCGGAACGTCAAGCCCTTGTCTGCCTCCTACAAGAATACAAGGACATTTTCACTTTTGGCCCCAGTGAGATGCCCGACATAGCCGCCACTGTAATGGAGCACCGCTTGAATGCCGATCCTAAGCACAAGCCGGTTGTTCAGAAGAAGCGCCACACGGGCCCCGAGCGCGCGGCCGCGGCAAACACAGAGGTCCAGAAGCTGCTGGAGGCCGGCTTTATCCGAGAGTGCCAGTACCCAGAATGGGTCTCGAATGTAGTATTGGTGAAAAGTCCAACGGCGCATGGAGAATGTGTGTGGATTTCACAGACTTGAACAAGGCTTGCCCGAAGGATAGTTACCCTCTGCTAAAGATCGACAAATTGGTGGACGCTATGGCCGGACACGCCCTGCTCAGCTTTATGGATGCCTTCTCAGGGTACCACCAAATACCCCCGTGCCCCGAAGACTAGGAAAGACGGCGTTCATAACCGACCGGGGCCTCCACTGCTATAAAGTTATGCGTTTTGGTCTAAAGAATGCAGGGGCCACTTATCAGCGCCTCGTTAACAAGCTGTTCGAGCCGCTCATCGGACAGACCATGAAAGTATATGTGGACGACATGATCGTCAAGAGCAAACTCCAGAGCAACCACCATGCTGATTTGCGGAAAACATTCGAGATTCTCCGAGCATTCAATATGAAGCTCAACCCGAAGAAGTGCGTCTTTGGGGTTTGGTCAGGCAAGTTTCTTGGCTTCATGATCAGTCATCACGACATAGAAGCAAACCCAGACAAGGTTCAGGCCGTTCTGGACATGCAACCCCCCAGAACCATACGGGAAGTTCAGCGCCTGACAGGTTGTGTAGCTGCCCTCGGACGTTTCATGTCTCACTCAGCCGACAAGTGCCAGCCTTTCTTCCGTGTTCTACGTCGGCGGGACAATTTCCCATGGGATAAAAAGGCCGACGAGGCCTTTCAAGCGCTAAAATCGTACTTAGCTCACTACCTCAGATCGCCAGTCCCATGGAGGGAGAGGTGTTGATTTTGTATTTGGCCGTGTCGGAACATGCGGTCAGTGCGGTCCTGGTGGCCGAGCGAGCACGGGAGCAAGTACCGGTGTATTACGTAAGTCACGCCTTAGCCGGTGCAGAAATGAACTATCCCCTCATCGAAAAGTTCGCCTATGCCTTAGTAATGGCCAGTCGAAAGCTGCGACCTTACTTCGAAACCCATAAAATCTTGATCCTAACCGACCAACCCCTCAGAAGCGTCCTTCAGAGGTTGGATGCCTCGGGCCGCCTCTTGAAATGGGCTGTGGAGCTCTCGCGTTACGACCTGGCCTTCAAGCCACGTCAAGCCATTAAGGTGCAGGCATTGGCTGACTTCTTCACCGAGTGTAAGGCACCTGTGGAGGAAGCCCCCCAACAGCGCCCATGGAACTTGTACGTAGACGGCTCGTCCACCAAGGATGGTAGTGGAGCCGGTCTCATTGAGGAAAGCCCCTCTGGAGCACGCCATGAGCACGCCCTCAAGTTTCTGTTCAAGGCATCCAATAACGAGGCCGAATATGAGGCCCTCATTACGGGAATAGAACTTTGTCACACCACAGGGGCTGATCACGTCCAGGCGTTCTCGGACTCGCAACTCGTCGTTAGTTAGCTCAATGGAGCTTACGAAGTAAAGGACGAGGTTATGGCTGCATACGTAAGGAGGGTTCGTGAGGCCACCAAGCTGCTCGGGCACTTTTCCATAACGCACGTCCCCCGCTCAGAGAACCGGCAGGTAGATGCCCTGTCCAAGCTAGCGAGCTCTTCCGATGACGGCTGACCAAAGAACATTCAGTGGGAAACTCTGACGGGTAGGAGCATCGACTTGGATGAGGTGGCATGGCTGGATCGGAGTCCCACGTGGATGGAGCCTATTCGCGCATATCTAACTGATGGCACGTTACCCACAGATACTAAAGAAGCAGAGAAGATCAGGAGGCGGTCAAATTGGTTCGTATTGTACGAAGGAATTCACTACAAGGGCTCCTTTGCCCGACCTCTTCTGCGGTGTGTACCCCAAGTGGAGGAAAAGCAGATTCTGGAGGAGTTACATCAGGGCGTTTATAGCTTGCACCTCGACGGCCGGACACTCGCCATGACGGCGCTCGCCATGACGGCCCTCCGTACTGGCTACTACTGGCCTAGCTTACGGGAAGATGCAATTAGGCTAGTCCGGACTTGTGACAAATGTCAACGGTTCGTGCCCGTCCAACGAGTCCCCTCCACTCTCATGACACCGATAGTCAGCCCATTACCGTTCGCCACATGGGGCATGGACATCTTTGGACCCTTTCCTAGGGCCACGGGCCAGCGCAAATATCTCTTTGTGGTTGTAGACTACTTCACCAAGTGGATCGAGGCGGAGGCCGTCGCCTCTATAACCACTGCAGAAGTGCGAAAGTTTATCTAGTGAAATATTATCACTAGATTCGGCATCCCCCGCACAATGATTTTCGACAACGGCCGACAATTCGATACCAGTAAGCTCACTGATTATCTCAGTAGCTTGGGGTGTCAGGGTCGCTTCACGGCCATGGCGCATCCCCAGACCAATGGTCAGGCAGAGGCAACTAATAAATCCATCCTCTATGGTATATAGAAAAAACTTGATGACGCCAAGGGTAACTGGGCAGACGAGCTGCACGGCGTCCTATGGAACCTTCGCACCACCGAGAAGACAGCCACGGGAGAAACTCGGTTTATGCTCACATACGGGTCTGAAGCCGTCCTTCCCATGGAAGTAGCCCTTCATACCCACCGGCTCACCACTTTTCACGAAGCAGCAAACAATGCAGCTCTACGAGAGGCTCCGGACCTCCTCCCCTCCGTCCGCGGCGACTCCTTGCTCCGGGAGGCCCTCTATAAACTCCGAATAGCATGATTACACAATCGTACCGTCAGGATGTCACCTATCCGCGTCGCGGATTTGGTACTCTGGCGCACGGAAAGCGTTGCCCGTGCAACGGAGCACGGCAAACTGACGACCAATCGGGAAGGGCCCTACAAGGTCGTCTCACAAATTCGCTCCGACACATTTCGGCTGGAAACCCTTCACGGCACCCCTGTTCCCAGGGCATGGCATAGCAGCAATTTAAGGAAATATCACGTTTAAGTTGTAATTGCTCACATTTGTGCTCCTTGAGAAATGAATATTCTTGTCGTTTCTTTTGCATTCGGTGTCATGAGCACGGCCAAAGTGTCGGTCGCTACGCTCTTAGTCCCTCTAGGGGCTAAGGGCCCATGAGCACGGCCTTACGGCCGGTCGCTACGCTCTTAGTCCCTCCAGGGGCTAAGGGCCCATGAGCACGGCCTCACGGCTGGTCGCTACGCTCTTAGTCCCTCCAGGGGCTAAGGGCCCATGAGCACGGCCAAAGTGCCGGTCGCTACGCTCTTAGTCCCTCTAGGGGCTAAGGGCCCATGAGCATGACCTTACGGCCGGTCGCTACGCTCTTAGTCTCTCCGGGGGCTAAGGGCCCATAAGCACGGCCAAAGTGCTAGTCGCTACACTTTTAGTCCTTCTAGGGGCTAAGGGCCCATGAGCATGGCCTTACGGCCGATCACTACGCTCTTAGTCCCTCCAGGGGCTAAGGGCCCATGAGCACGGCCAGCGTGCCGGTCGTTCCGAGCCACTGCGACCTTGGTCCATTAAGCATTTCCTAATGATTAACCGCTACGAACCCTGATCGCACGCCTTGTCCTTTGGTTAAGGGCCGCCCCCATATGAGTAGGTAAAAAACGAGACATACACAAACAAAAGGCCAAGGGAGGCATATCCATTTCATTAAAAACAAACGTTGTTTACAAGCTAGTACAAAGGTAATTCAAACCCTAAAAGAGGCGAAATATACACCAAGGGACGCCGGCTATGCATCAGGCTCGTTCTCGTCTGCCGGCTCCTCTTCGGACATGCCGGCTACCTCCAGAGGATGGGTGGTCTCATCAGCAGCCTTGCCCTCAGAAGGAGGGACGAACTCCACTTCGTCCGGGTCGCGGCCCTCCGCAACGGCCCTTTCGCGCTCATCAACATATTTCAGATAAGTTTCAAAGTAACAGTCATCGCCAAATTCCCCCGCAAGAGTTAGCAAGACCTTGCGGAGATAGGCCAAGGTATCGGAATGGCCCCCCTGATAGCCCCGCTCCTGTGCTTTGGCCGTCTCATCTACAGCCTGTTCCAGCTTCTGCTGCACCTCCTTTTTTGCAGCCTCGCAGGCCGCGAGGTCCGATTGAAGCCGTTCACAGCGCCGTTGATACCGGGATACCATCCCCTCTAGACGTCGGCATTCGGCCACGACCTTGACGCCTCGGGCAAAAGCCTCCGCCATGCCAATCTCCTCCCCGGATACAGGCGGCAGATCCGAGACACCTGGAGCCGACAGATCCCATGATTTAACAATGTCTTGAACAAGGGCAAGGCGGATGCTGGGGTCGGCCTTGATGAAGCTGCCTGAGGGACGCGAAGACAGAGGAGTAGCGCCGGTCGGAGCTGCAACAGAAGTGCCGGTGGCTCGAGGAGGGCTGCGACGTCTCTGCTCGGTAGCAGCCTGCTTCCCAGAAGACCGGCTTGCCGACTGAGCAGTGACTTCATTACCAACTTCCCCAGTCACCTCCTCGGTTCTCGGCTTCTTACGCGGCGGAGGCAGACTCACGGTAGGCCTTCTCCCGCGGGGTCCAAGGGAAGGCGCCTGCAAAAGCAAAAGTTATCTCCCATGAACATGATGGCAACCAACAAAGGGGGTCAAGTATCGTACCTTCCTAGCCTGCTAGATGACGGCAAGTTGCCTCTCCTCCTCCCTTCTACGCTCGGCGACAGCGACCAGCTGCTCGGCTGTTGCATCCTCGGTCTCGAAGACTGTTAGTTTGGCCCTCGCTTGATCTACACGAAAATGAACAGGTCAGGTCAACACAAAACGTGTAACTTAAAAACACAGGAACAACTGAGTACCCTTTGTAAAATTTTTAAGGATCAGAAGGCCGGTCGTAGCAAGAAAGAAGTCATTAGCAAAAAATTTTAATTTCGGCAGCCATTCAACGGCTCCCGATCACTAAACTTGGTCCTCCTCTTCTCTGGACCCCTCACAGCCTCAATCGCCTAGCTCATAAATCTTGGGAGAGGTTGAGGGCGATCATCTTCACGGATGTAGAACATGAAGTAACGAGCGGTTCGTCGCTCCTCGACCGTGGGCTCCCCAAATGGATTTCGAACCGGTTTTCCTTCATTCCAGTTGGGGACGTCGCCCCAGCCCGATGCCCGACGCAGGAACAAGAAGTCGTATTTCCAATATCTCACTTTGGATTTCTTCTCGATGGCTGTCATATAGCCCGGTCGGTTATTGAAACAGTACCATCCCAAGTCCCCGGTCTCTTTGGGGGCCCTTTGGACCATGTGCACCAGAATGAACGCCCGTGCCGAGCAGGTTAGACCACACAGTTCACACGTGGCCACAAATGAGCAGATGTTATGCCAAGACGTCCGCACAATTTGAGCGGGCGCTAACTCGTACTTATTAAGAATATCCTTGATTACCGGATGTAGTGGAAACCGTAGGCCATAGTAAAGGGCCGCTCTATACACCGCTATACAATTGGCCAGCGGCTCATTCACTGTATCGTCTGCCTCGGGCATTACAAACGAGTACTCGGCCGGCAGGAGGTACTGCTTATCGAGCGCCGATTTCTTGAGTTTGGAAATCACCCTCGGGTCGGGGAAGTGACTTCCCGGTCCATCCTGCAGGTCCGAACGGGTAGGAGCCCCGGGGAACTCCAGCCCCTCGACCTCGATCTCGGTCAGGGGCGGCGCACGGCCTCTCCGGGAGCGCCCCGAACAGCTAGGACCTGATGACTCAGCAGAGGAACTCGTCGACGCTTCCTCGGATAATGAGCTGCACCCCGAGGACGCACTCGATGAGCCGGGCCGAGAAGACGTGCTAGAACTGGAGGAGGAAACCTGGGCCTCCACATTGGACTGAGGAAGGGTTGAACAAACATTACCTATCGATCCCTCGGCCAGCAGCCCGTCTGGAGTCGACTTCGTCTTCGCCATGCCGCGAACCTGGAAGTGGGGCACAAAATTAGCAATGGTAACCTCCCAAGGATACGTCACAGTCACCTAAGGACTCAGAATACTGGGGGTAGAGGAATACTCGCAGCTGGACCACGAGGGCGTGCCCGGTTCAAAAATGGGTACAACATAGGGAACCTTTTTCGGCTCGCTTGGCTTATTCTTTAGGGGGAGTCCAGCCACCACACGACCATCAATAAGGGCCGGGATGTTGGGGAGTTACGGATGCCGGCCCTCCATTAGGGGGCCAACCTATTCCTCGGAGATGCTCCCACTAGATGAGCGAGATGACATAACATACAAAGAATGCGGCGAAAGGGGCCAGCGTGTACCTGTGGATGTTGAGGAAGCAGAAATTTGGTTGGAAGCAGCCAGGCAACCTAGGAAGAAAGAGGAAGGAGGATGTCAGAGCCTCTCTCTCTAGAATCTCGTTCTCTCTCTAAAGGGTAGCAAAAGGATGGCACGAATGATCAAGACGGTAGGGAGCTCATCCTTATATAGAGCCAAGAGGCGGTTCGCATGCCCCGACGCGCCTCGACAATTGCGCCTCCCCAAAATGAGTGCCACGTGGCCCCCAGGATCGGCCACGTCGCCGATGAATTGGAAAATTAAACTAGTCAGGCATTAGGCTTCAAGAAGCCGCTCAGCGCCCTTAATTATTTCTGGGGCTAACCGCCTCCTGAGTACGGCCTTACGGTCGGCCACAACGCTTTTAGTCCCTCCAGGGGCTAAGGACCCTGAGCACGACCTAAGTGTCGGTCGCTCCGGCCTTGGCCCCTTCGTGGAATCGGTGTCACCGAGTGCGGCACTAGGACCGATCGCTATGCCCCTTTTCTCCTTTGGGGGCTGGGCTTCCCTGAGCCGGGCCTTATGGCTGGCCACTACGCTCTCATTCCATCTAGGTGCTCAGGGCCCCGAGCACGGCCTATGTGCCGGTCGCTGCGGCCTTGACCCCTCAGAGGAATTGGTGTCATCGAGTGCGGCACCAGGGCCGGTCGCTACGCCCTTTTCTCCTTTAGGGGCTGGGCTCCCCTGAACACGACCTTACGGCCGGCCGCTACGCTCTTAGTCCCTCCAGAGGCTAATTGCCCAGAGCGCGGCCTAAGTGTCGGTCGCTGCAGCCTGGTCCTCCTGAGGCTAAGCGCCTCTGAGCACGGCCTACGTGCCGGCTGCTACTGCTCTTAGTCCCTCTAGGGGCTAAGGGCCCCGGAGCACGGCCAAAGGGCCGGTCGCTACGCTCTTAGTTCCTCTAGTGGCTAAGGGCCCATAAGCACGACCAAAGTGTCGGTCGCTAAGCTCTTAGTCCCTCTAGGGGCTAAGGGCCCATGAGCACGGCCTCACGGCCGGTCGCTACGCTCTTAGTCCCTCCAGGGGCTAAGGGCCCATGAACACGACCAAAGTACCGGTCGCTACGCTCTTAGTCCCTCCAGAGGCTAAGGGCCCTGAGCGCGGCCTAAGTGTCGGTCGCTGCGGCCTGGTCCTCCTGGGGCTAGGCGCTCCTGAGTACGGCCTTACGGCCGGCCACAACGCTCTTAGTCCCTCCAGGGCCTGAGGACCCTGAGCACGGCCTAAGTGTCGGTCGCTCCGGCCTTGGCCCCTCCGAGGAATCGGTGTCACCGAGTGCGGCACCAGGACCGGTTACTATGCCCCTTTTCTCCTTTGGGGGCTGGGCTCCCCTGAGCACGGCCTTATGGCCGGCCGCTACGCTCTCATTCCATCCAGGTGCTCAGGGCCCCGAGCACGGCCTATGTGCCGGTCGCTGCGGCCTTGACCCCTCAGAGGAATCGGTGTCATCGAGTGCGGCACTAGGGCCGGTCACTACGCCCTTTTCTCCTTTGGGGGTTGGGCTCCCCTGAGCACGACCTTACAGTCGGCCGCTACGCTCTTAGTCCCTCCAGAGACTAAGGGCCCTGAGCGCGGCCTAAGTGTCAGTCGTTGCGGCCTGGTCCTCCTGGGGCTAGGCGCTCCTGAGTACAGCCTTACCGCCGGCTGCAACGCTCTTAGTCCCTCCAGGGGCTAGGGGCCCTGAGCACGGCCTAAGTGCCGGTCGCTACGGCCTTGACCCCTCAGAGGAATCGGTGTCATCGAGTGCGGCACCAGGGCCGGTCGCTACACCCTTTTCTCCTCTGGGGGCTGGGCTCCCCTGAGCACGACCTTATGATCGGCCGCTACGCACCTATTCCATCTAGGGGCTAAGGGCCCCGAGCACGGCCTAAGTGCCGGTCGCTGCGGCCTGGTCCTCCAGAGGCTAGGCACCCCTGAGCACGGCCTGCGAGCCGGTCACTACTGCCATAGCCCCTTTAGGGGCTAAGGATCCATGAACACGGCCTTACGGTCGGTCGCTACGCTCTCAGTCCCTCTAGGGGCTAAGGGCCCCTGAGCACGGCCGAAGTGCCGGTCGCTGCGCTCTCAGTCTCTATAGGGGCTAAGGGCCCATGAGCACGGCCTTATGGCCGGTCGCTACGCTCTTAGTCGCTTTAGGGGCTAGGGGCCCCTAAGCGCGACTTGGGGGCCCGGCAGACGGAACACCAAATACAGGCAGAAAAAGAAAACAGGGTTTCATTACATGAAGGCACCTTACAAGCATCCTGAAGGGCGCACATTCGTACAAAAGAAAGACTGTTAAGCCTCATCCTCATCACTAGAAGGGGCAGGGAGGCCGCCTAAGTCAGAAACTCCTCCCAGGTCGTCGCCAGCCTCCGAGACTTTTATCTCGTCAGCCGGACGATTCTGTTGAGCTGCCCTCAAAGTATCGTCCATACAGTATATCCACCTCTCGAGTGATGACCACCTTAAATCCATGAGCACAGATTTCATCTCGTCCCCTGTGAACTCACGGCTCGTGCCCAGCTCGACAGTGTCGCTCAGCAGCATCGCGTAGAAGGTTGCTAGAACCATTTCTGGGAGTCCAAGCTCCGCCGCGGTAATTTCAGCCTCGGATAAGGAGAAGCCCGGGCATAGTCCAGAAAAACCCTCGGGGAGGGGGCGAGGGGGTCGTGATGCGTTCCTTCGATGCCATCCAAGCGTTTCTCTCAAGAAAAGTGTCATCTCCCTGGTGCTGCGGATGAGAGGGAAGGCCATGGATTCTGAAGTAGATGGTTTGTTTGCTCTTCAAAGATTACACTCACAACCATCTTCTCCAAGAGAACAGCGGGGTATTTATAATAGAGTGAAACAACCATGAAGGTCGATAGAGATAGTGAGAAAGTACAGTCCAACAGTCACCTTTTATATTACAGTGCAACAGTTTTGTGCATGTGTAACTCTCACCCCGTAACGCACGCATCTATGTGCGACAGTCTCGGCAACCGTCCAACCTACGGGTGCAATTCCCTAAAGTCCCTGGCTGAGGGACGGGTGGCAATCATGCGCCTATCTCGCTCCATCGCACATTAGTGAGCAGAATTGTCAAGACGATAAAACCCCTGCATCCACATCTCACCTGACTGTCTAACAGGCTCAACGGTCAGGTAAGATGTAAGGGGATAAGTGATTTGGGAAAAATACAGATGTTGACCTTTGGGCCTGGCTCTGGGGTTTGCCTAAATC
>JACYFF010031958.1:82952446-82963837 GCA_017589665.1 Selenicereus undatus | reverse complement strand
TATATATATATATATATATATATATATATATATATATATATGTTTGTATGTATGTATATATATAGACACACATAGACACACACACACACACACACACACACACACACACACACACACACACACACACACACACACACACACACACACACACACACATATATATATATATATATATATATATATATATATATATTTCAACCTCTCTATGGGTAGGAATACCGGTAGAGGTAAGGTTGCCTACAACTGGATCTCCGCAGACCCCACGAAAGCGGGACCCACATTGGGAGTTTGTTGTTGATACACGTATATATATATTTATTTGTATATGGCTTCAGATGAACACAACCAATAGATCTAGAGATGCATGTATTCTTAGATCCAAGATTGCACTTATAATCGTGGGCGGATCTTGCTTAGGGTGTCCATGGACAGCCTGACCCAAAAAATAGTGTTTGTCAGGTGCTGTGGTCGTGTCTGATTTTCTACATGTGGACACCCATTAAAAAAATGACACAAGTCTCATGTGTATTCCTATTTAGCTGAGTCAGAAGATATTAGAAGAATATTTTTGAAAAAAGAAATTTTAATAGTGTCTCTATATCTCTCAGAAAGACTTTAAACTCCTTTTTCACTGTCTGACTAACTCATTCTCCCCTCTCTCTCTATTTTCATAGCACTTGTTAGCTGGTATCAACAATCTTCACGTTCCTATTTCCCAAACTTAGAAGCGCCAAAGGAGTAGAAGAGGTCTTTGAAGAGGGAGAGGATATGGGAGCTATTGGGTCAGTTACAGTGGGTGGGAAAGGATTGAGGGTGGAGAGATTGGCCTTGAGCAATGTCAATCGGAAGCGAGGGTAGGCAATAGTGTAGCCAGGATTAAAAGTAAGAGGTGTCAAGATTACAAATACACATAATTTAAACTTTAACTTAAGTTTTGAAAATACAGTATATAGCTATATATTTAAGAAAATTGTCATTGATGAGATCTCATGTTTTGAAAGTGAAGCATGCCAAAAATAATACATCCTCCCGCGTTTGTATCACCACACTTAATTAAAATGTGGGGGGGAAAATAATAAGATTTTGTAGTTTTTTTGATTCCACATTTAACAAGTGTGGGTAAATTATGAACCCATTCCTCTACTTATTAGGCGTAGGGAATTAAAAACAACTTTTATAATTACTTTTTATTATGTTAATGAGGTAATTTGTACAAAATATTTCAATGTTTATATCTAAATATATTAGCCAAATGAATAACACAAACAATCAAAAAAATACACAAATATCTAGCAAAATAAAATTATTATATGGAAGATTAAGCGGGTATTCCCCCCCCCCCCCCACAAAAAAAAGCAAAAATAAGCATAGTATATCCTGGGCTAAATGCACCTATGTATAGATACGAATTAGTCCCCATGAAACTCACAAACGTACAGGTGGAAGAGGGGTTGGCCGGCTAATGTTTGTACGGGAAGTCGCTTTTTCGATTCTCATGCTAGGCTTTCGGTGGGGTTTTGTGTTTTTGGAATCTTTTCCACTTCAATTCAAACTGTTCAATTCTCTCACTATCCCTATTTCTCTTTCACACAGCAGCCTGCGAGACCATGCCCCAACTAGAACTCTCCTACTCTCTCTGCCCAGTTGCCTAGTCACCTTCCGCTGCCAGGAGTGGCCCACCGCCACCGCCTGTGTAGTCGCCAGCCACCGAGCCATGCCTGACGCCTCCAACCTCCTCCTGCTCTAGTCTAATTCCAACCGGAACTCTCCCTCTCTCTCTGCCCAGTCGCCTAGCCACCTTCCGCCACCAGTAGTGGCCCACCGCCACCGGACGGCCGCCACAGCTGAGCCCGCCACCGCCTGTGTAGTCGCCAGCCACCGAGCCATGCCTGACGTCTCCAACCTCCTCCTCTAGTTTAATTCCAAATTTAAGGTAAAAATCAAAATTCCCAATTTTTGTTTTTAATTTTGTTATTTTGCAATTAATTATGTTTACTTTACTGATTTTAGCTAGATTCATGTTAAATAATTGATTAACTTAGTGATTTACTCATAATTCATGAATTGAAAAGTGAAGATTTTTATCTAATTGTCTTCTTCGTTGAAGATTTAAAATTGGGCTAATTTAGTTTGTTATTGCTTGCTTGTTTATGTTTAATTTGCCAATTTCTATTGAATTTGCATTAAATAAATAGTTGATTTAGAGATTTACTCATCAGTTAAGAAATTAGGGTTTTGCCTTTCTTGATTGAGAATTTCGGAATTGGAACTGGGGCAACTTATTGGTTAGTGCTTGTTTGTTTGTGTTTAATTTATTAAATTTAGTCAAATTTGCGTTGTTCATGATAATTGGTGGATTTAATGATTTACAAAAAACCATGAACCTAAATAGGAATTTAATTGTGTCTTTAATGGAGAAGTTTTTCGGCTTGTTTATGTTACCAACAGTTATGATAATAACCATCAATTACTAACGTGAGTGCTTAATTTTTAGGTTACTGATAATGATGATAATAAGCCAGAGTTAGTTTCTTGCTTCTAAGTTTGATGGTAGAGGCTTGTTTCTTGGTTATTTGAGTTCCTGCTCACATTTTTTTTTCCTAGTTAAGTTGGATGAGTTGAAATGAATTCAAATGAAGAATTGGTAAGGTTGTTGGAGATGGTCTTAGTTCTCATTGTTCATGATAGTGTTCAAGCAAATTCCTATGTCCTTGACTCCTTGGCTATTTTCTATGGACTAGAGATGCACATTCCTGCCCTCAAGCAAATAACATTTTGTAAGAGCAACCTGATATAGTGATTTTTGTCATAGAATCCTATCTAATTCAATGAGCCAAAGTCATGCATTTAGCAAAGGAGCTAGAACTCAGGAAAGAGCAGATTTACATAACCTATCTAAATCAGTTTGCTTTATCTACCACACTTTATATACCTTGCTATGTATAGAATTTTTTGTTTATCCCTAGTAGCCTACAACAAATAGGAACGAGTAAGGAAGGTAAGGGAAATTAACTCTTTTTTTTTATTTGGCTTTATATTGTTGGTACTCCGGTCGTGTGTGCTATGGAGTTGTGATATCCGGCCTGTAGCCGTCGAGCCTGTTGGACATATTTCTTCTGTTTCTATTGTTATAGGTACTTATTGTAAAGCTATAAGCCTAAGTTATGGTCAGTTTTTAGAGAAAACTCTGCCCGTTTATTTCCAAAATTCTAGAAATCACTAACATCATTAGCCGTGGGTTTAGGGTGTTATAAATACTTGTATATTCTTACATTTAAGGTTTGATTTGTCATTTACTTTGGGTTAACTTAGTCTAAAAATAAAACATCATTTATTGTAGGCCTATATTGAGGGTACAAAGAAGGTAGACAAAGACTTACTGAGCAAGATTCTTTACGAAAAGGTGTTCGTTACTATTCAGCAACTTGGTAAGAGTATGCTACTCATTTTCATTTAGGGTTTTATTGTAAGTTAAACCCAGCTGTGGTTCTATTCTTGGTTGAATTCAGTTGGATTCTATTATCAGTTGAACTCAGTTGGTTCTATTGTTAGTTGAACTAGTTACGTCCTATGGTTAGTTGAACTCCGATGTCGTTCTATTCTTAGTTCAACTCTATTGTGGTTTTATTGTTGGTTGGACTCGGTTGGGGTTACGTTCTATAATTTTGTTGAACTTACTTGGTATTTATTGTTGGTTGAACTTGGTTGTGGTTGTATCATTGGTTGAACTCAGTTGTAGTTGTATCATTGGTTGAACTCAGTTGTGGTTGTATTATTGATTGAACTCGATTGTGGTTCTACTGTTGGTTGAAATCGGTTGGGGTTCTATTATTTAAATGAACTCACTTGGGTTCTATTGTTGGTTGAACTTGGTTGCAATTCCATTGTTAGTTGAACTCAGTTATGGTGAAGTTTTTTCCCATTGCCATGTGGATTAGTACTAGACTTGTGGGATTGATGTGTTGTCTGTGTCTTAGTTAATCTCTTTAGTTATCTTTTCTAATAATTCATTTTTTTATGTGTTTCAATTATCTAACCGGTTGCATTTGTGAAGAAAACGAAGATGGAGATTTTTTTATATATTCATAGACATTGGCATGTTTTCAAAGTATAGTTTTAGGTAGTATATAGAGCAATAAAATGTTCAATCAGCTAGCTACAACCAAAAAATTTAGCAGGATGGATACAAAATAATGCAAGAATATTTAGTTTTGATTACCTTAGTCTTTGTTGCCATCTACAATTACTTTTTTTAAGGCACTAATGTGTAATTTATTTAATTAACTAATGTTTGATCTATTTTAATTTGTTGGTTTGTTAATTTTATTCATTTATATAGTGTGATGCTGGTAATTAGTATAAAACTCACTAATTAAAAAAAGAACAATTGTATAGAATTGTTCTATTTTTAACTTAATAAGTTTTATATTAATTACCAGCATTGTTTTTTTAAAAACTAAAACGACACTAGTAACACTTTTAAGTGTGGAAAAAATTATAAATTTTTACATCTTCTAGAGTGGGCATAGCGTAAAACGATCGTACATAAATTCTCGGTAATTAGTACTTCCTCCGCATTTATAAATGTGGGAAATATAGCTCTACTCGTATTTTCATTAAGTGTGTAGAACACTTCAACACACTTAACATCCCTACATTTAGCCTAAGTGTGGGCAACTGCTATTTATACACTTATAAGGGTGGTTATTAGCAAAATTAAATGTGGAGGGAAGAAGCCTTTTTTGTATAATATCGTTGTTGCAAATTTTTTAAAATATCAATATCAAAATAAGTAAAAACAGTGTCATTTAAAAATTCATATGATATTTTGTTCTGCAACGTGGTCTTGATAAGCTTCAATGTAGAGAATATCGTTTCAAGTATTGTCATGGAAACCTCAACTTATGAAATGTTCAATTATTTTAGGCCAATATGCCCTCCTAATTAGTGGTGACTAATTGGAATAAATTAGATCAACCAAAATGAGAAATAGCTAAATTGAAATTGCTTAGATTTCAACTCGAATGCTTCATCAAATTGTTACTATCAAAACCTTTTTCAGTCATTTGGATAAATCTCTTAAATGGATTGCAGAAATTAGTTTAAAACAAGAGTTAAAGGATGCTCAATGAATAAAACAAAAAGAAGGATATCCAATTGATTGAATATCACAAATGATTGAATATCACATCGGATGGTTAGAACTCATTTTTATAAATTTATTATTTAAGTTGCCAAAATTGTTTAAAAAATGCAAAGCATGAAAAAAAAAATTTGAACTAGCCAAAATTTTAAAAAATGCAAAGCATGAATATGACTCAAACACGTGAACTCCAAGGCATGAGAAAGAGAGTAGTGATTAGTAAAAACGAAGACCACTAGGCTATGTAGCACACTGTGATGCATACAACAACTAAATGATACATATATATGTTTTTATTTTTGTTCAGAATTGCCTACATATAATTTTTTTTCCTCCAAAAAAGTGTGGGTGCTAATTGACACCCCTTGCATCATAGTGTCTCCACCCCTGAGTAGGCACTGGGCAAGGCCAATCGACGGCGAGAGTAGGTCTCTTTGCAACTTCCAATGGACTCGTTGAAGATGGTAGTTGATTTTGCAGTACATTGCTCATATTATTGTGTTTAAAATTGATCCACTTTGGCCTTCATTTGTTATTATTGTTTAGCAATCCTGTGCTTTGTCAAGTTTAATTGTGAGTTTTATCATGAGTTTATGATTTCTCTAACATAGAAGTATTTCTCTTATTTTCGAGATTCAATATGTTTTTGTCTAGTTTAATCATGTAAGTTGATTTTTTTGCTTTTCTAAATTTCAATTGTACAATCTGTTTTACTTGTTTTAGGTGTTTGCTTGTGATTCATAGATTGGAGTTTATAACATTTTTAGTTTTAAACATGATATTTTTGGCATTTTTCTTCAATTTATAATTAACTCCACTGTGATGCTTTTTTGAATAGTTGTAAAAACTAGAGCCCGCAACCAAATGTGTGATCCTTTTTTTTGAATGATTGGGTAGCTTGTTACTTGGATAAAGATATATTTGACTCAATTTCTATTGAAGTGTATTAGTTTCAAAGCTTGACCATCATAATAACAATCCTAATGCATTACTTTAGTATTGAATTTCATCATATGATTTTTCTTTTATAGTGTATATGTTAGTAACATTTACAAACAGACACCCCTAAATGAAAATCCTAGATCCGCCACTACCTATAATCACAAGAACTTTCAGCTCAGTATGTTAAGCTTATTATATTAGTTTATTTTGTTGTATCAATTATGGGCAAGCTCTCTTAGAAACACGTCTCTACACCAAATTTGGAAGACTGTGACGTTTGCAAATGCTCATTAGGCACTTTGTGAAGCGGAGCAAGTGGGAACAAAATTGCCAAGGCACTGCCTTGGTAATAGAAACAAATTGTTCTCTAAAATTTCATCATAAGTAACAGAAAGTTAGCTACCACATCATCACTTTTTAAGAAAACATAAAAGAAAGCAAAATTTAGGCATGCAGCACTGCACAAGAAGATTATGTGTTCAAGAACCAACTCAATCAAAAGTTTAAGCTAATGGTTGAAGGCCCAGGAATAGGTTTATTCTCTAACACGCTCCCTCACGCGAATGCCGTTTGAGTTTGAAGCATGGATGTTGCAAAGGCTCTCCTTACTTTGTGCAATAAATTAATGTGAGAGCTGCTGAGATTTGAACTTGAGACCTCTCGCTTAGAAAAACTCTGATACTATGTTCAAGAACCAATTCAACCAAAAGCTTTTCGGATCTGCTACCAGATCAAAATGCCACTCAAACTTAGGAAATTTTACCGTTGCCACCGGATCTGGTAAGACAAATGAAAGCAGCATTTCAAACTCAAAGCCTATATCATAAACCTGAGAGTATATACTCCCGGCAGCCACATAAGCGAACTATATCTTAATAACCGCTAATATGACAAATACACATTGAAAAATATATATATGTGTGATAATGGTAGTACATGCTCCCAGGTGTATGTAATAATTTGCCTTTCAAACTTGCCAAAATATGCACCACCTAGAAGGGCAAAAAGATGGCAACTTAGAAGCGCAAGCTTTCCTCCAAAACCTTTAGATACCGCTAAAGATGGCATCAGCCATCAAGGTCAGTAGCCTCATCCTTCTCGTTGATTTTCAAAGCCATCTTTGATAGTCATCTAATGCCATGTCGAAGAGGACATGTTGATAGGAGAAAATGACCCAAGAACTTTAAGGCTTTGTAGAAAGGGTTTTAATTGGACAAAACCTCATGTATTGATTTTTTGAACACTCTACAACCACACTTTCTCTTATCCAACCCTGTCCACTCTTGTTTAGAGTGGAAAAGCTATGTCATACTCACTAGGGTCTTAGGCACTCATTAGTCAAAAAATTTAATCATATTTTTGTGTAAACGTTCTTCAGTTTTTTAAGTATAAATACCCTACACCCATAAAATTTCATTTAGTTTTATAAAATTTTAGAAAACTGAAAGCTATAAATTTTTAGCTCCAACAGCACTTGTATGAAATTTTTTGTCTAAGTCAATGCCAGTGGCGTAAAAAGAGACATAAAAGCAAAGAAAAGAAAGTGGGGGGTGATAAATCCATGTACAATTTATATGCTTCTACGTAGGGATGATGATAAAACTCGTACAAATTCAAAACTTGGAAAATCCGCCTCATTTAAATCCGGATTTTAAATAGGTATGAGGCGGGTATTGAAAAATGGGCATGGGTACGAGTAAAAGTATAGGTATCTCCCTCATCCACCTCATAGCTACATACCCATTTTTACAATAAAATAAAAAAATTATTTTTGGTTCACGTTTTTTGGTGGAAGTTCAATCCAAACCCCTTCTAGCAAAAAGTAGTTAATAACGTTCTTGATTTCACATTTTTAAATAATATACTCCCAAAATACCACAACTTTGTAATTTTATAATGACCTAAATGTACATCAAACTTGTATAGGGGTTGCATATAGATATTAATTTTCATTCTCTATTTGAACTTGAATAAAGCCCCCAAACTCGAAAACCCACAAAACCCGATGGGTATGATTATGGGTATGGGTGATATTTTTTAATACCCAATGGGTATGGATATGAGTATGGGTATGACTACGATTTACAAAAATGGATATGAGTGCGGGTGCAGGTACAGCTCAACTCACCCCGTATTCGCCCCATTGTCATCCCGACATCTACGGAACTTTTGTCATTTTGACCAAAAATGCACCTCCTTGCATTCAAAAGGCGAAATATGTCAAAACGGAAAGAATTCCTCGAAAATGTGGAAAGTATACATGGATTTTGTCAACCCAGAAGAAAGACTTATTTTTTGTAGAATAAGTTCAGATAGGTGCAATTCAGAATAAGTTCAAACTAAATTAAAAAAATAAGCTTAGAATAAGATGAAAATAAGTTCACCAAGTAAGTGCATAATAAGTTCAGAAAATAATCAACTAACCAATCAACGGGTAGCATTTGAAGAAATCATTATTGTTAGATTTTAATCCACGAGGACACAAGAGGGGCGTGAATTGTGTCTACCAATTTTTCAAAATGTTTCAAAAAGACTCATGAGAACTGTTTGGGATACTTGTTCTCAGTGAAACAGAGATGAAAGTAAATGCAGAAATAGTAAAGAAGACACAAAATTTTTACGTGAAAAACCACCTTTGGTCCAACTAAGGTGTAAAAATCACGACCTACCACTGTAGGATTTCAGCAAACACTTCCACTAAACCGGACCAAACACGTTATAATTGTAACTCACGTAACTTAGTCTACCAAAGACTCTCGTTACAAGCACACATCCAAAGTCTCCCTAGACTAGGACAAAACACTTACGGACAGAATGTCCACACGTCTCCTAAGAGACCACGTTCAACAGTTTGGACAGCCTCTAATCATGATGACGTAAAAAGGATAAAGAACACTTTACTTGACTGCTTCTAAATAAGCTAAGTATAAGGTACAATACAGCTCCTATTATGCCAAGGATGAAGACTCAATTAAGCACACACTTTGAAGGTTTTTTCTCACAAAACAAATTCAGACTCAGAAAGTGAATTTAGCACATTAAAGCTTGTGGAAACTGGTGGAAAAACTCTTGAGAGCGAATGAAGGAGAGAGCCACTTAAATAGCGGGATGTGTGCTTGCCATGCAAGAAGGCAATCTCCCATATCTTTTCACAATCTTAGCTATTCCCTAAAACTAGGAGTTATTATACCTCTTTAAAAATATACTTAAATATTTGAAAAAATCTTTTGGAAAATCATATCTTAAAGGCTAAGATAAAATCTTTTGATAATATCTTTTTTAGGAAAACAATATTATTCAGTGAAGGACTCTTTGTAAGACAAAATATTATCAGAAAATAAATCCCCAATATGTTAGGAATTCTAATAGTAGAAGAAATCCCTTTTTGACTCTAATACTATTAGGAAGGTTATTCTACTTTTTTTTTCCTGAAAAAACGTCAGTCACAAAATTCGTTGGAAATCGGATATACACTCCAGTCTTTGCCTGTTCTGAGACGTGTTTCGGAGCCACAAAAAGGAATTTTCAAGATGTAAGAAAACTGAGTCTTCTTATTGGCATATTAACAATAGTCTAGTCTAACATAGACCCATTTAATCTTAAAACTCTTGTTGTCAACTGGACTTCTTATGTGGCTCCATGCTTCCACTACAGAACTGCTTGGTGTGAGTGTTTTCGAATTCTTCTTCCACAGTTTCATGCAAACACTCCTAGGGCTGTTCTGAGGAGTGTTCTCAATTTCTTGCACATGTTGCCAACTTGATGCTCTTTGCTCATTCAAATTGCTTCATGTACTTTTCGGATCCTGTTTTGACATACAACTCAAGTACAACACATGACTAACAGCATATTGGACTAGGACATTTTGATTGTCATCATCAAAACCTTATTCATTAATTGGGTCAACAATTTTCCCCTTTTTGATGATGGCAAACCAAGTGACCTTAAGCCTAAAATAGAAGTCGAAACAAGGCAAGATGTGCTTGTGCCAGGATGAACAAAGGCAAAAATTTATGCCAAGACACATAAATAAGAAGAACAATAGTAAGAAGTTTAACTTAAATTGGACAAACTAGTCAGGACTAAGGATGCTTATCTTCCCCCTTTTGACATCATTGAAATAGGATATAGGAGGCCGAAAGGTCTGAATCCAAGAGGGATGCAATCACCACCCAATGGGTAATGTGGGAAATAACAGCGATACACTCAAGCATATAATACAGTAAGGATATTGGTCATTCGAATCACGCACAAACAAGTACCATAAGAAACAAACATAGTAGAGCATTCAAGCACAAACCATCCAAAAACAGTCACAAAAAACAGTCACAAACAACAGTCAAAAATACACAATGTCAAGTGTTTGTAAAAGTCAGGGAATAGTGTGGAAAATAGGCACAAGAACAGGGCTAAGATGATGGAGGAGGGAATTTAGCCGTGAGGGTAGATAGAGCACTCAGAATATCCTCATGGCGTTTTGCATTTAAGGCCTTCTCCTCTGAGAGTGCTTTCTTCATGTCAGTGATCTCTCCCTTCAGATTGAGCTGATCCTGGAGTAGAGTATCGAAGGTTGGACCACTAGAAGTAGATGGTGCACTGAGAATAGGGCCAATGGGTGTTTGGGGCCCCTATTCTAAACTTGTATTGCTGCCCTTTTTCACTTTGAATCCACACGCAACAAAAGTACTGTGCCTTATGTCATCAGTAACCTGGAAGCCCACCCTCTTCTGTAGAGGAATCCCAAGGTGCTCAAATACAGAAGTGAGCTAAAACTCATATCCGATATCATGATCCCTTGTAGTGTTGGCTATTCTTCCTATATGGTTGATCATGATGGCAGGGAGGTTGATTTTTTCACCCCGATCAAGTAAATCAGTTAGGCACATGTCCATGGGATCAGTAAGGTTGCGTCCCTGACCTCGAGGAATGATGTTCTTGATAATAAACCAGAATAGTAAGCGATGCAAAGACATCATTTCCCCATTTTGAACAGATCCAAATGAGGACTTATTGGGTTTTTGGGCGAACTTTTGAGTCAATTCTAACAGCCTCTCATCCCCAAGAGTACCCTTGGCTTCTCGAACATACACATCGAAACCCACAGCAGGAATGCCAAGCATCTCACCCAACTCACTAGCATCAAAACGAATCAGATGGCCATTGACTATGCTTGTCACCTGTAACGCCCCAAATTAAATATGTTTCACTGTTCATATTCTCCTTAATAAATCACTCAATTGTAATATGATGAATCCAATTATAGGGGCATTACCGCCGTCCAAAAGGACAAGGCTTGAAACATGAGT
>JACYFF010031958.1:82934588-82952436 GCA_017589665.1 Selenicereus undatus | reverse complement strand
TAAAAAAATTATTTTCGGTAAATAAAACTCGAACGAATTGCAAGGTAAGGCCCAAAATGAATTCTCTCAACCGGGATAATTAAATGAGAAAAATAAATGAGGAAAAAGAATAACATGGCTTAATTAAATAAATAAACATGATTTAGGGTCAGGCTATTACATCACCACTCCTTTGGTGACAGCACAGTTTGCATAAAACTCAGCCAGGTCTGGGATAGAACACCCTCGGTGAGTGTTGGTGAATAAATCCAACCAACCTTGAGCCTCTAGTTTCTCCAAGAACGCCCCAAGCCCCTGTTCCTGGAAGTAGGCAACCTTAACCACTTTTCTCTTCACCACAGATTTCTGAAGAAAGTGTTCATACCTCTCTTCGGGTGTCATATTTTTCCTAACACTATTCTTCTTGGATTCATCGGACTGTTCAGACACTTGTTCGGAGGTTGGTCGTTTTCAGGCAGATTTTTATGAGGGTGCTGGTCTGGTGGGTGTTTTGGAGGATGTTGTGGTGGTTGTTCTGGTGGGCGTTTTGGTGGGTGTTTTGGTTTTTAGAACAGGTCTTTCTACTGTAACTGTAGACAGGGGTAGAATAGGAGTAGGACCCGAACTTCTTGTTCGACGTCGATACAAGGTGGTATTGAGAGGGACATTGGGAGTAGTTGTGGTCTTTCTTTGGCGTTTGATCCCTAGTTTAGGGACTGGTTGTCTTGTGAACCGTAAAAGTGGTTCATCTTCATCAATGTCCTCTACCAACACAGAATCAGTCTCAAGAACCGGGTCCTTATCAACATGCAAACCAATAGATTCCTCAACTAGCACAGAATCAGTCTCAAAACCAGGGTCCTCTCCAATGTAATCAATGAAATCCACAAAATTAACCGACCCATAATATTGATTATCTTTGGAATTCCCACCCAATTTATACTGATTTTGTGCAATGTGGGATTTGGCGACACTTGGGTCATAGACTACCAACCCCCATCCTGTTATAGGGTTTACTGTGGGTATACTCTTTTAGTCCAATCCCACTGACCATAGGTCTAAACTTTTCAAGAATCCAAAAAAGAGGGATTTATAGAGTAAGAAGGTGAGGAAGAGGTCACCATACCCGTAAAGTTGTTGGCCGGTTGTGAAGGTGCCATCAAGCTTCCGGTCGTCGTTTGCTTGACAATTTTGTACACAAAGAACGGGGTTGAGTAGTCTTGCGCCTAGAGAAGGTAGAGCTGCTGCGAGTTCGTGCCATGGGAGTAGAATAAAGGTCGAGGTTGTTGAGAGGAGGAAGGATTGTGTAGTTATGGAGGAGAGAGAAAAGGAAAGTTTGGGGGTTTGAAGAAGAAGAGGGCATGCGGCTTTTGGGTTTTGGGGAGGAAAGAGAAATGGTCGGCTGATTTAAATGCCCCCCTTTTTTTTAATTTTCGAATTTCTAGATGTGCCACTTGACAATGTATAATCTGAACAGTCATCAGAACTGTTCTTAGAGTCTGTTCTTACTGCTAATTGTTCGGTGACTCAGGACAATAAGGGCAATATCTTTATATCTCAGCAAGTGTCAGCAGGTTATATTCCACACATAAGCCAATAATAGCATAGAAATTGAAAGCATCTATGGAGTTAATTTATTTGGCCTAAGAATCCTTTAACTAGTTAATCATTGGGGGTTAAACAAACATGCTCAAGGCCCTTTAATCAAACCCAATTCAAGTCTATTTTTCTCAAACTGTTCTCTACTCAGTGCTTTGGTAAAAATATCAGCAATTTGTCTATCTGTGGCACAAAAATTCATTGAGATTAAACCCTTTTCAACATTGTCTCTTAAAAAGTGATGACGTATGTCAATATGCTTAGTCCTTTTATGTTAACATGGGTTTTTGGCGATGTTAATTGTACTTGTGTTGTCACAAAAAATAGGAATGCACCCAGTGTCAATACAAAAGTCCTTGAGTTGTTGTCTTATCCACAGCAGTTGAGTACAATAAGAAGCAGCTGCCACATATTCGGCTTCTGCTGTGGACATGGCAACGGAGTGTTGTTTCTTGGTTGTCAAAGATACCAAACAGGGTCCGAGAGTGCTTTTCCTGTCAACTAGGAATCCAGCATAGTCAGCATCCGCATACCCAATAATATCTAAGTTGCACCCTCGAGGATACCAAAGTGTTAAGTCAAGCGTGTGTTTTAAATACCTTAAGACCCGCTTTACAGCCTTCAAGTGTGTTTCTTTAGGGTTTGATTGAAAACGGGCATACAAACCAACACTGAAAACAATGTCAGGTCTACTGGCAGTTAGGTATAGAAGCGACCCAATCATGCCCCTATATAATTTTTCTTTGACTAAAGGGCTCCCATCATCTTCAACCAACCTAGTTAAAGGAGAGATGGGTGTGTCTATGGGTGTGTCTATGGGCTTAGCCGATTCCATACCAAACCTTTTAATTAACTCCCTGACATATTTTTGTTGATGAATCATATTTTCGTTCAAGGTTTGCTTGATTTGTAAGCCTAGGAAAAAGTTAAACTCACCCATCATGCTCATCTCAAACTCACTCTTCATCAAATTTGAAAAATCATCACACAAGTCATTGTTGGTTGCACCGAATATTATGTCATCAACATATACTTGCACAACCAACAAATGTTCCCCCTTTGTCTTGAGAAACAAGGTATTATCAACCTTGCCTCTTTGAAAACCATTATTAATTAGAAATTTTGATAAACGTTCATACCAAGCTCTAGGAGCTTGTTTTAGACCATAAAGCGCTTTGTCAAGTTTAAGCACATGATTAGGCAATTCATGATTTTCAAAACCAGGGGTTTGGCTTACAAACACCTCCTCTTTAAGGTATCAATTGAGGAATGCACTTTTGACATCCATTTGGTATAGCTTGAAGTCCATGTGCGCTGCAAAGGATACCAAGATCCGGATAGCCTCAATCCTAGCAACAGGTGCAAATGTCTTCTCATAGTCGATCCCTTCTTCTTGTTTATACCCTTAAACCACCAGCTTGGCCTTGTTCTTAGTGATTGTTCCGAACTCATCCAACTTGTTCTTGAACACCCACTTGGTACCAATTATTGATCTGTCTTTTAGCCGTGGTTCAAGGTGTCAAACTTTGTTCCTTTCAAACTGATGGAGCTCTTCTTGCATGGCAATAACCCAATCTGAATCTGCAAGAGCTTCATGAACATTTTTTGGCTCAATGTTAGACAGAAATGCATAAAAGGCACAATAGTTTTTGACATTAGATCGAGTTTGCACCCCTGTGTTAATATCATATATAATCAGATCGAGAGGGTGCGAACTCTAATGTTTCCAAGCTCGTGGAGTAAGAGGAGCCGCAGATAGTCTCTCCTGAACACTCGATGAAACAGGGTCTGGATCTGTTCTGGAGCCTGTTCCCACAGCTGTTCGGGAAGGCTCAGGATGAGTGGATCAGTTTTGTCTCAGTTCAGGTTCAGCATAGCTTCCCCCTGATTGTTTGGCTTCCTGTACACCTTTTAGATTTTCAGATCCAAAACTTGTTTCACCTTCAGGAAACTTACCATTTTCTTCAATGGAGTTTTGAGTGAGCGAAGAGTCTTTCCTTACAAGACCTAGTTGGAATTCTTCATTGTGTATATCATGCTCAACCAAGGAGTTAGATTCATCAAACAAAACATGCACACTTTCCTCAATACATAAGGTTCTTTTGTTAAACACTTTATATGCCTTACTGTGTGAGGAGTATTCTAAAAATATGGCTTCATCACTCATTGGGTCAAACTTTCCTAAGGATTCCTTCCTATCATTATGCACATAGCATTTGCATCCAAACACCCTCAAGTGCATGATATCGGGTTTTCTTCCTTTGAAAAGTTCATAAGGAGTCTTGTTGAGTATAGGTCTGATCATGCATCTATTTATAATGTAACTTGATGTATTTAATGCCTTTGCCCAAAAGTTTCTAGGAAGACCACTAGCGACAAACATTGTCCTAGTCATGTCTTCTAGAGTACGATTTTTACGTTCTACCACCCCGTTCTGTTGGGGTGTTCTTGGGGCAGAAAAATTATGATCAATACCATGTTTATTACAATAATGACTGAAGCTTGAGTTTTCATATTCTTTGTCATGGTTAGACCTTAGAATTACTAATGGGTATCCTACTCTCTTTTCAATTTTCTTAAGAAGTACAAGAAACTTCTCAAAGGATTCATCTTTTGATGCCAAGAATAAGGTCCAAGTGAATCGAGAGTTGTCATCCACTATGACAAACACATACTTCTTCCCACCTCTACTTGTGATCTTCATAGGACCACATAGATCAACATGTAGGAGTTCAAGAGGTCGGGAAGTGCTCACATATTTCTTTGACTTGAAAGAAGTCCTTACTTGTTTTCCTTTAGCACAAGCATCACACACCTTGTTATCATTGTACTTGATGGAAGATAGTCCGACTACTAGGTCTTTAGAAACAAGTTTGTTCAAAAGAGAGAGACTTGCATGACCTAGCCTTTTGTGCCAAAGCATAGCATCATCCTCAAGAGCACTTAAACAAGTCACATGATTGTGGGGAAGTGAGAGAACACAAGCTTTATACACATTGTTGTATCGCTTCCCCCTCAATACAACATCACCAGATTTGACATTGGTAATCCAGCACTAATTTGAAGAAAATTCAACATAATTACCACTGGCACATAGTTGGGATATGCTTAGTAGATTGTGTTGTAATCCATCAACCAAGTACACATTATCTATGGAGTGAGATAGTGATTTACCTATCTTACCTATACCGATAATTTTTCCAGACTTGCCGTTTCCAAATGCCACTCTCCCTCCATCAAAGGTTGTAACTGAGAGGAAGTTTGATCTATCTCCCGTCATGTGCCTTGAGCAACCACTATCCAAGAACCATAGTTGGTTGCCTCCTCTCACTTTAGCCAGCAAAACAACTAAGTGTTAGTTTTGGGAACCCAGATCCACTTGGGTCTCATTCCTTTGGACATGGAGATTAACTCATCTTTTTTAATCCATATTTGCTTCACATATATAGAGTTTCTTTCCATGGCCTTTTTTCTTATAAGGCAGGCATATCGATGATGACCAGTCTTACCACAATGAAAACAGATTATATTTTTAGGAAGTTCAACATATTTCTTGCTAACTGGTTTAGTGACATGCCTATTCACAAATCCTAGTCCCCTTTTATTACGGCTATGGTGAGTATTTAACCAATTAAGAGCTTCTGAGGAGCTGTTCCAGCGCCTGTTCTGAATAAGGTCAGATTCGGCCTTCTGGAGCTTTTCGTGCAACTGGCTGTTTTCAGTATTGTTCCTAAGCCTGTTCTGAACTAGCTCAGATTCGGTTTCCTGAAGCTTTCTAAGTAATTTATTGTTCTCACTCTCCAGCAGCTTTATCTTACTCTCTAGTTCTTCGGACTCACTTTCTAGCTTTGAGAGTTCAGTGTTTAGTACTTCCTCTCTTTTGTTCATTTGATCAAGGTTCTTTCTTAAGGTAAAAGTTTCTTCATCCCTCTTAGCAGTGAGGACTTCATTAGCTTGTTCAAGTTCTAGAATGGTCTTTTCAAGCATTCAAACATCTCTTTTTAACTTATAGCAGGTATCTTTAAGCATGCAATTCTCAGTGTTCATCGCCTCACATTCATCCATTATAGAAAAAAGTATTTTTAGAATTTTCCTTTTGTTGAAACCACATACCTTTTCCTTGATCTGAGACATGGTTTCATCTGAATCTGAGTTAGTATCGGAATTGCTTTTGGCCATGAGTGCCAATGCTTCATATTCGTTTTGAGAGCTATCCTCTTCTTCAGAACTTTCACCCCATGCTGCCACCATCGCTTTAGTATATCGCCTGGCAAAACCACTCAGTTGTGGTTTCTTTCCCCGATTTCGGAACTGTTCTGACGCCTGTTCTTCTTTCTGCATGGGGCAATATTTCACAATGTGGTCGAGTTTTCCACATCTGAAACATCTAGAGGTTTGATCTTGGTCATTGTTCCGTGCTTTGCCGGTACCCCCCTTCTTGATGCTCTTTCCAACCTTCTTGAAGATTTTCTTGAACTTACGAGTTACTAGGGCTGTTTCTTCCTCGTTCATGTCCGAATCATCACTTCCCATGGCCTTTAAGGCAAGGCTTCGATCGTTCTTTGTTTTATCCTTCATCTGGGAGTTCTTCCGTAACTCGTAAGTTTGAAGGTTCCCAATGAGTTCATCAAAAGAGATTTCATCCATCCTTTTTGCTTCCTGGATGGCTGTAACTTTCGTTTCCCACGAATGAGGTAAAAACAGTAGGATTTTCCTCACTAATTCTTCGATAGTAAAGGATTTTCCCAAGGATTTCAACTCATTAGTGATGTGGGTGAAACGTGTATACATATCCATCACAGTCTCTTTGTCACTCATTTCAAACAATTCGTACTTTCTCATTAGTAGCTCAATCCTAGACTGTTTGACTTGATTGGTTCCTTCATGAGCCACTCGAAGAGCATTCCATATCTCTTTTGCTGAATCACACTCTGAGATGCAAGTGTACTCATCGGGACCAATCCCAAAGTATAGCAATTTCTTGGCTCTAGCGTTTTTCTCCAATTTCTTGAAGTCATCTAAGTCAAACTCAGTTGGCTTCTTAGGAACTGTTTTGCTATCTTCTGTGGTTTTCATTGGAATGTAAGGACTATTCTCAATGATCATCCACAGCTCATAATCATCAGCTTGAATGTAGTTTTCCATTAGGTTTTTCCACCAATTATAGTATTGTCCATTGAAGTATGGAGGTCGAGTCACAGATTGACCCTCTAAGATTCCTTGTGGTGCACTCATCTTTTCAGGATCTCTCAAGGTGTTGACCTAGGTGTGAGAACTCTGCTCTGATACCACTTTTTAATCTACAAGGACACAAGGGGGGGTGAATTGTGTCTGCCAATTTTTTCAAAATGTTTCAAAAACACTCGTGAGAACTATTTCAGATACTTGTTCTTAGTGAAATAGAGACGAAAGTAAATGTGGAAATAGTAAAGAAGACACAATATTTTTACGTGGAAAACCACCTATGGCCCAACTGAGGTGTAAAAACCACGACCTACCACTGTAGGATTTCAGCAAACACTTCCACTAAACCGGGCCAAACATGTTACAATTGTAACTCACGTAACTTAGTCTACCAAAGACTCTCGTTACAAGCACATATCCAAAGTCTCCCTAGACTAGGACAAAACACTTACGGACAGAATGTCCACACGTCTCTTAAGAGACCACATCCAATAGTTTGAACAACCTCTAATCACGATGACGTAAAAAGGATAAAGAACACCTTACTTGACTGCTTCTAAATAAGCTAAGTGTAAGGTACAATACAGCTCCTATTATGCCAAGGATGAAGACTCAATTAAGCACACACTTTGAAGGTTTTTTCTCACAAAAAAAATTCAGACTCAGAAAGTGAATTTAGCACATTAAAGCTTGTGGAAACCGATGGAAAACTCTTGAGAGCGAATGAAGGAGAGAGCCACTTAAATAGCGGGATGTGTGCTTGCCATGCAAGAAGGCAATCTCCCATATCTTTCCACAATCTTAGCCATTCCCTAAAAGTAGGAGTTATCAGACCTCTTTAAAAAAATACTTAAATATTTGAAAAAATCTTTTGGAAAATCATATCTTAAAGGCTAAGATAAAATCTTTTGATAATATCTTTTTTAGGAAAACAATATTATTCGGTGAAGGAATCTTTATAAGACAAAATATTATCAGAAAATCAATCCCTAATATGTTAGGAATTTTAACAGTAGAAGAAATCCCTTTTTGAATCTAATACTATTAGGAAGGTTATTCTAATTTGTTTTTTGAAAAAAATGTCAGTCACAAAATTCGTTGAAAATCAGATATAAACTCCAGCTTCAGAACACTCCAGTCTTTGCCTGTTCTGAGACGTGTTTCGGAGCCACAAAAAGGAATTTTCAAGATGTAAGAAAATTGAGTCTTCTTATTGGCATATTAACAACAATCTAGACTAGCATAGACCCATTTAATCCTAAGACTCTTGTTGTCAACTGGACTTCTTATGTAGCTCCATGCTTCCTCTACAGAACTGCTTGGAGTGAGTGTTTTCGAATTCTTCTTCCACAGTTTCATGCAAACACTCCTAGGGCTATTCTAAGGAGTGTTCTCAGTTTCTTGCACATGTTGCCAACTTGATGCTCTTTGCTCATTCGAACTGCTCCATGTACTTTCCGGATCCTGTTTTGACATACAACTCAAGTACAACACATGACTCACAGCATATTGGACTAGGACATTTTCATTGTCATCATCAAAACCTTATTCATTAATTGGGTCAACAATTATTATTTGTGACTTAAATATCTATTTTGTTTAAATTATTAAACTTTTTAAGTGCAATAAATGTTGAGGCTAATAAATTAAGACTAATGTTAATATTAAAATGTTAAGTTTTCCTAAAGTGTCTTATTTTATAAGTAACTTTTATTAAAATTGTGAATTTCTATTTGACAATTTGTTGAAATGGATGGTTTTCTTCCAACGAACACAGATTAAAAATATGTCCGGTTTGTAAAATTATTATCTTTGCACATGGATGCTAATTGATCGCTCTTCAATTTTTATTTTAGCTTGTATTAATCATTTTGTGTCATTAACTTTTGGATGGAGAATAACCACCATAATAAAATAATAACCATCTAATTGTAAAGGAAAGTGAAGAATAATAATAATAACAACAATACCACCACCACCACCTCTACCAACAACAACAACAATGACAATGAAAAAGAAAAGCAAAACCAAAATTAAGTAATTATCATCTAATTATTCAAAATAATGAATTTTAACATATTATTAATTTAGCAAACAAGTTCAAAATAAGTTCAGAATAAGTTAAAAATAAGTTTAACAAATAAATTCAATAATAAGTTTAGATAAATTAAGTCGAAAAGCACATGACCTCAATCTAGTTAAACCATGTCATTTGTAACAACAACCATTTGCCAAGCAACCTCAAATGCATGGCTCAATTGCAACCTCTGTAAGTCATGCTACGAGTCTTGTTCCGTAACTTCCACTAGTGTCAAACTTGGAGGAACTAGGTGGAGATGTAACAATGGGGGAGAATTTTTCTGATGATATGCGCGTGGTCCAAGTCGCTGACTCTTCTTTTAAACCGATGGGCTCAAGTGAAGGGGTCCATTGGTCGCCACGATTCGTGTTAGTTGGAACTGTCGAGGTCTCGGGCAGCCCTGTGTAGTGAGTGTTTTGGTTGATCTAATTAAGGCCAGAAAGCCCGATTTTTGTATTCTGATGGAGACATTAAGCAATTGGAGGCGCATAGAGGTGATTAAAGCTACGTCGGGGTTTGATTTTGTTTTTTACAGTTGATTGTGTTGGTAGGTCTGGAGGTCTTGCGTTTTTTTGGAACAAGGAGCTTCAGGTAAAGGTGATGCCATATTCTCTAAACCACATTGATCTCATTTCCCAGAATGACGTAGGGGACGACATATGGAGACTTGCAGGCTTCTATGGTTTTCCTGAGAAGACTAGGCGTCGAGAAACATGAGACTTTTTACGAGCTCGGGCTTATGGGTCTTCTTTACCTTGGTGCATAATGGGTGATTTCAAAGATATTCTTCCATTGGAATAGAAGAAAGGGGCATTAGATAGGGAACCTTGGATGCTGGCACGGTTTCGGGAAGCGATTAATGACTGTGCACTTATTGATCTAGGGTATACAGGGTATCCCTATACTTGGAATAATCGCAGACCTGATCGGGACAATGTCGAGGAGCGGCTAGATAGGGTCTTTGTGACCTCCACTTTATGTGCATCTACCCTAACTTGCGAGTCTATCATCTTGGAAGCTTTAGGTCTGACCACATCCCAATCTTTATTTACTTTGAGGGTCAGTAACCTTTAACTAAGAGGAAAAAAACAAATTTTTATTTGATCAATGTTGGTTGATGGAGACGGACTGTAGTAGTGTCGTGCATCAAGCTTGGTGTGGCCAAGGTTATGATCCACGACAAAGAATTCAGAAGACTACAGGGGCTTTAACTTAGTGGAGCAGGGACAAATTTGGAAACATGAAGGCCCAGGTTCGAGAGGCCCAAAAAGAATTGGAAGCATATTAGAGGTTTACCACAAACAGAGGAAAATATTAAGAAGTGTCGCCTAGAAGGTAGTATAGTCAATCAATTAATTCGGAAGGAAGAGGTTTTTTGGCACAATAGGGCTAAGGGTGCGAAACTAAAATCTAGGGATAGGAATACCCAATACTTTCATGAAAAGTTTCGACAAAGGCGCATGAAGAATCATATTTCGGGTTCATATGATGGTCTGGGTTATGGCATGACAACGCTGATGAGGTGAGACAAATTGTGAAGGTATATTTTGTGGACATTTTTAAAGCTGCTGAGTCCCTTGATCATGGCCCAATACTAGAACTCCAGAACCATGTATATCACATGAAGACAATATAGCTCTTTGCAAGGAATTTTCAGGTGAGGAGATTTGGCAAGCGTTATTCCAGATGCATCCTAATAAGGCAGCAGGATCCGATGGTATGTCCCCCTCCTTTTTTTTAAATTTTTGGGAGATTGTGGGTGGGGATGTAATTAATTTTTGCCTTAATTTTCTTAACCATGATGACATGCCTACACATCTTAATGATACTACTATTGTCCTGATCCCAAAGATTAAAAATCCCCTGGAAGTGGCTAATTTTCGGCCTATTAGTTTGTGCAATGTGGTTTACAAAATTATTTCGAAAGTTATGGCTAGTATGCTAATGTTAATCCTTCCTAAAATTATTGCGGGTCACCAAAGTGCTTTCATTCCTGGTACTGATAATCGGAGTGGCCTTTGAAACAATGCATGATCTCAAACATCACAAGTTCAAGAAGAGGGGTTATGCAGCTATCTAATTAGATATGGCTAAAGCTTACGATCATGGGCGTAGCTACCATTGGGCCAAAAGAGGCCATGGCCCCCGACCCAAAAACCTCTATATAAAATTTAGGTGTTACATTGATGAAAGTGTCCAATTGACCAGAGTGGCAGCTGTGCCTATAACCCCACATGGGTGTGCTTGTGTTTGAATCTTGCCATAACATTTTTCCCGTAGTTGCTGTGGTTGGGGCCTTTCTTCATTATTATTGTTTTGCTCCATACTTTACTGTTCACTTGAGCACTTTTTTAAGACAAATTTGTGGTTTATCATTTTATTCCTTATTTTTTCCAATTGTCTTCCTATTCTATATATATAATTCTATCATATCTTTTTATGTTAGAACATTAATTTTAGTTGCATACGAAATTCGTATAGTTTTTATGCCATATATTTTATCATGAATTGTAATTCAAATGCTTGTAAGATTATAAAGCCTATATTACTCAGATTATGTCATGAAGTCTTTGCCAAAAAAAATTTCACAAAGTAGATTGGACTATAACTATAAAAGTTTGTAGTTATACTCACACTCCACATTGAAGTATCATTTTTTCCATTCAGTTTTAATTACAATAATAGTTCAAATGCTTATAAGATTATAGTAATTTGAAAAATATCATCATTTAACAATTATGTTGCAGTTTACAGGCGTAATTGTGTATACATTTTCATATTAGATACGTTGCATATCTCCCCATACAGTTAACAATATTGAAATTTTTACTTTTTATATCTATAATTCAATACTTTGGACCTCCTTAATATGAAATCCTAGCTTCGTCTCTGCTTACTATGGAGTAGAACGGGCATACTTAGAAGCCATTATGGTAAAAATGGGGTTTGCTCCAGAGTGGGTGGCTAAGAATATGCATTGTGTTTCTTCTGTTTCTTTTGGTGTGTTGGTGAATGGCGACATAATAGGTCCTATTTGTCCTAAGAGAGGTATTTGGCTGGGGCACCCATTATCCCCATACATCTTCATTATTTGTGCAGAGGGTTTATCACGAAAATGAAAGCAAGTGGAGGACCAAGGGGAGCTTGAAGGAGTTAGGGCGAATTGAAGAGGTCCAAGTATCTCACATCTTTTATTTGCAGATGACAGTTTTCTGTTTTGTAAGGCAGGGGGGAGAAGGCACAAAAACTGAAGGCGATTTAGGAGGCATATGAAAACACTTTTGGGCAAGCAATGAATGTGCTAAAATCATCAATCTTCTTCTGGGCATATGAAAACACTACTTGGGCAAGGTAAGTGTTTGGGCCTTCCCTCTTAGTTGGCAGGAAGAAAAAAGAGATCTTTGCTTTCCTTTGAGAGAAGGTGTGGCAAAAAACCAAGGGTTGGGAGTCTTCATTAGTTTCTAGGGCCGGAAAAGAAGTACTCTTAAAATCAGTTGTTCAATCAATTGCTACTTATGCAATGAGCGTTTTCATGCTACCTACTACTCTATGTGAGGAGTTGGAGAAGATGGTGAACATATTTTGGTGGGGGACTAGCCGAAAGGGTATTCGATGGTTGTCATGGGAGAGGATGTGTGTGCCCAAAAGATATGGAGCCATGGAGGGATGGGTTTTAGCCGGCTACATGAATTTAATGTGGCTTTGTTAGATAAGCAAGGGTGGAGGTTGATTCACACCCCCAACTCCCTCTTAGCTCAAGTCCTTAAAGCTAGGTACTTCCCAAGACGTGGTTTCTTGTGGGTTAAAATGGGTTATAACCCTAGCTTTTTATGGAGGGGTTGACTGGAGTGAGATCAGTGCTTGAGAAAGGCCTTTTATGGTCGATTGGGACGGGAGAAAACATATAGGTTTGGGGGCACCCTTGGCTTCCTAGGGATAAACGCATGACCATGAAATCTCCTATGCCCCTAGGATATAAAGATCTTAGAGTGAGGGATTTAAATGTGTGGGATGATAATGGGCACCATTGGAACATAGTTGTTCTTAGCCTCCTTTTGTGCAAGAAGAAGTTGACGAAATTTTGAGCATTACTTTGATACGTGTTGTGGGTAGCGACGAACTGATTTGGTGGAAAAATAGAGATGGTGTCTACACTATCAAAGGGGTTTACTGGGTAGCGATGGAGGATCAAGTGGAGCAAGTAAAAGCGTAACAGCAAGGACTAAGCACTTGGAATCATATTTGGCGGGCCAATTTGCCTGGGTAGTCAAGGACTTTCTTTGGAGGGGTTGTAGCAATGTTATCTCGAGTAAGGAAAAATTAGTGGAACATGGGGTGGAAAATAATAATGCAGGTGACTTTTGTGGTGAGGAGATGGAAGACCTAGTACACATTATCTAGACCTGCTCTTTTGCCCAAGAATTTTGGCGTTCCTGCCCTGTGTCCTTGCCTTTTAATGCTGGGAATTTTATATCTTTTAAAGGTTGGGTGCAACAGGTTGTTGATGATCTTCAAGGAGACAACAAGGATCATGCACTTATGGATGCTTGGGGGCTTGGATTCACAGAAATAAATGTGTTTGGCAAGATGAGAGCAAAGGACCTTTGCTATTGAGAATTGAGGCAGACTCCTATCTCCATGAATATGCCAAGGCTAATACGAGGCAAGACTCCCGAAATCAAGTGTTGCATGATCAAGCTTGGATCAAACCTTGTCCTGGCCAACTTAAAATCAATTCAGATGCAGCTGTTAGTGAAGCATTAAGGAGCATAGGTCTAGGTGTGGTTATCAGAGACTCCGACGGTGATGTCTTGGTAGGTCTCCTGTTGAACATAAGAGGCATAATAGAGGTAAGGATAGCAGAAGCTTTGGTGTGAAATGGGCTATCACTTGGACAAGGGAGATGGGATTCCAACGGGGCATAACCAAAATTGACAACATTAAAGTTGCTCAAGCTTTTCAGCAGAATGATAGAGCTTTAACTTATTATCAAAGAGTCATTCAGGATGCTTAAATGGCCAATAGGGGGTCTCAATTATTTTAGCTTAAATCACGTGAAAAGAAGTGCAAGTAGATCAGCCCATAGTCTAGCTAGGGCTGCTTTGTGCATTGATGGATTTAGGGCATGGGTTGAGGACTACCCTCCTATTGTGCAAGACATTGTAATATTGGAAAAGAATCAATGAAGTGTGTTGTCTTTCTCTTTGCAAAAAAAAAATAAAAATATTTCTATAAATGTCATTTGTAACTCTTTCTACGATAGATATAGATATGAAAAATACTCTTTATTCCAATTTGTACAAAGAGAGATGGAAAAAGCTGGTACGAACCTTCGCATTTTTCTCTTTTGGGGCATTCACTCCACTTATATAATAGTGTATGGTGTTGTTCTACTGGGTTGTTGGCAAAGAACTTCTATTTCTTTAATGATTCTTGTAGGGTATATTGTCCTAATTTGAGGCAGTGCAACACATTGCTTGTGAGTGATGCAGGTTTTAAGTCTTATTGTGCTTTTGTGTTTATGTTTGTGTTTGGTTTTACTTATACTTTTGCCGATGTTCTAAGAGCATATGCAACAGCTGCCTCGCAAGCCGAAAACTGGATGAAGTGAGCGATTGAAACACTTGTTGTGCCACAGTGCTTGGCTCGAGCATCGTAGCTGCAAGAAGCAAGGCGCTCACTGCTATCTTTTTTTTTTTGTCCGTTAGTGCGCCAAAACAACGTCGTTTCAGGGCATTGACTCATTTTTCTTACTGCTACTATGCATTTCAAAAAAGGAAAAAAAGGGAAGGCTGGGCTAGGTCATCATCTTTTTGGGCTGATTTTGCCTCTTTTTTGTAAATTTATTTTTATAAATACCCACCCATTTGTGATCACAATTCTCACACCAAGAAAATCTCCAATCTCTCATTCTCTTAAATTTGTGAATCAAGAAAATTTTTGTGAGTTTTTTTCATCAAGAAAAAAAATGAAGAATATTCTAAGAATTTCTAATTTTTATTCACTTCATTCCTTAAATTTCTAATTTAAATTTGACATGTAAGTTTTAAAATTTTGTATGTTTGTATTTGCAGAGAATTTTTTTGGTGCTTATTCAATCAAGAAAGAAGTGAAAAAAATTGTGAATATCAAATTTTTAAATATGTTGCCAAATTATGTTTGTGTTATTTTATATGTTAAAAACTCAAATAATATGAAATGGTTTGTTTATAATGTTTAAATATGACATAATTAATATGAATAATATGAGATGATCAAATATGTTTGAATATGTTTATAGCATTATAAACATGAATATATGACTAATTGAATAACTAAATTACGGCATGTGTGACTTGACTCATTGAATAACTAAATTATTGCTTGTATGATTCATAGGTGGCATGTTAATATAAAATAAGTTTATAATTTTGAATATTCTAAAATTATGTAATGATGCAATGATTTGATATTAGTATAAAATTAATTTATTTGTTGACTAATTATAATTAATAGGTAATATATGTCATACATCTAGAAGTGTATACTCTCTCTTGCCATGTATATATATTTTTTCGACGTGTATTTGTCAGATGGACAATTTTTAATATGTGGTGCTGACGTGGCTTGTGAGAGTTTGTACTTCTAGGAGTATGATATAGACTTTGTAATTAATGAAAGTAGTTTTGGGTATAATTTTAAATACTTTAAAATTAATATGCTCCTTGAATAAAATAAGTATGACTTGATCCATGAAATTTAAAACTATTGTCATGTTAGTAAAATTGAAATTGAACATTATGACAAAATGTTACTAAATGTGACATGATTATATGCTAACATGAGTTTGGTAACTAAAATTAATATGACTTGATTCATGAAATATAATTTGAATATAATTAGATGTATATGATTAGATGTATATATGTTAATATGAATATATGTTATGGGTGAGCCTGACCAGGTACCTGGTTGGATTTTTAGGAACTGGATCCTAGAATTTGGACACGGTCCCGGACCTGATATGAACCCAGTCCGATTACGAGTACCCAATTCCTAAGTTATTTTTTTATTTTTTATTTTCCCTTGATTAAATAAGGAGGGAGTGATTGAAGAAAGTTGAGAACTCTTATATGAAGCCAAATTCCTTAAAATCAAATTATAAGGCTAAATTAAACATGAAATAAGTAGTACAACATGTTCATGTACTTTAAAATTAATTCAAAAACCCACAAAATGAACAAGAAACATAAAAATTATTTTAATTCACTTGAAATATGAGAGAAAAAGGGGGAAACTGTCAATATAATATAAACACAAATACGTAATAAACAACAAGACTCATGAGGAGAACAGTAAAAGTTTGAAAGAAGAAATCCATGGTGGTCGAGAAACAAAAACAGTAAGTCAGGGATAAGTTGAAAGCAAAAAGGACAAAAGGCTAAATTGGAGTAGTTGGAAATTGGGTTTCGTTACAAAAGATACATCACTTGAGTTATAAAGGTTTACTTTTTATATTTCTTTCATCAAAATTCTTTAAATTTTGACCGAGTACTAGGCTCGGGTTCAAGTCCAAAACTTTAGGACCTGATACCGGACCTAATTATAACCGAGTTCTGAATTTTGAAACCGGTCCCAAAATCGATTTAACCAAGTCCGGATCCGTGTCCACTGGGTCCAAACCGATTTTGGATCTAGAGCCGGGCACCCGATTTTTTTCGCTCACCCCTAATATATGTTACTATTTCATGTTGGTGCGCTTTTTAATATTCGTTCTTATCAGATTATGTTTATAACATTATAATATGAAATGATCAAATATGTTTGAATATGTTTATAACATTATAATTTATAAACATGAAAATATGACATGACTCATTGAATAACTAAATTATGGCACGTATGACTTGACTCATTGAATAACTAAATTATGACTTGGATGACTTGTAGTAGGTGGCATGCTAATATGAAATAAGTTTATAATTTTAAATATTTTAAAATTAGATAACGATGCAATGATTTTATGTTTAGTAAAATTAATCTCTTCCTTGAATAATTATAATTAAAAATTAATATGTTCCATGAATAAAATTATTAGACTTGATTCATGAAATTTATAACTATTTTCATATTAGTGAAATTGAAATGAAACACTATGTTACTAAATGAAACATGAGTTTGGTAACTAAAATTAATATAACTTGATTCATGAAATATAATTTGAATATGATTATATGTATATGGTTAGATGTTTATATGTTATGAATATATGTTACAATTTCAAGTTGATGTGCTTTAATATTCGACATTATCAGATTAGCTTTAATATTTGACATTACCAAATTGACTGTGGCATGATTATATGCTTTGGAATGCTTTAATGTTACACGGTTTTATATAACTTTATACAATTTAATATCTTAGTAAAATTTTAATTTGATTAAGTAAAACTAATATGAATATTTTAGAATAATCGTTTTAATCACTAAATTACGCATTAAAATGTATGCAATTAATATAAATTTTGCTGGAACATTATATTATCGTTTAGTGTTTTGTTTAGTAGGATGTTTAATGTGAAACTTTATAATAAAAATTAAACTTAGTAAAAAATCTCATTTTTCATATAGAGAAAAAGGTTTCAAACCGAATCAAACCTGTGAGTACTCACAAGGTCGGCTAGGTTCACGGATATAGTGATTGGCATTAAGGTGAGGTAGAGTTAAGGTTGAGAAAATCATACTTATCAACCCTCATGACCAGACTCTCCATCCAACACAACCTCATTTTGATTAGGTCCAACCTCAATTTGAGTAGGTTCATTTGACACTTAGAGCAAATACAATGGTGAGCCAAAAATTGGCTCACCAGCTGGGTCCTACCACTGCCACGTCAGCCCTTTCTCCAACTTTTTGCCTCACAATCCTCACTATGTGCAATGGTTGGCTCACCACTTTCCCTCACCAAATAAAATAATACTCATGGACCCCACCCATAATCAAATTTAATTGTTTGAGTTGTATTTAT
>JACYFF010031958.1:82921398-82934188 GCA_017589665.1 Selenicereus undatus | reverse complement strand
CACCTACAAATTTTAAATTAATCATATTAATAACTGCATCAAGTAACATTTTTATTTTAGTTCTCGTATACGTTTAACATGTTCATTTTAATTTGTTAGTACCACATACCAAAAATAACAAAATTTAACAAAATGTTAATTTTAGTTAACAAGAATATTAACATGTAAATATCACTCAAATATACGACAACCAAATTAACTCATTCACTTAATCAAGTGACAAGTTCATTTTTCATTTTCATGTACATGAACATTAAAAGTAAATTTTTGTAATACCATATACTAAAAAAAAAGGATAACAATTCACTTCACCAAGTAACACGTTCATTTAAATTGGGACTAACTTCTTCATTTTAATTATCATACACATTAACATATTAATTTTAATAACATTTACGACAAGTATAGCACACCATTAATTTTATAAAAGAAAATGTTAATTTTAGTTAACAAAAATATTAACATGTAAATATCACTCAAATATACGATAACCAAATTAAATCATTCACTTAATCAAGTGACATGTTCATTTTCATTTTCATGTACATTAATATGTTCTTCTTTAATTTTTAACAACATATATATTAACATGTTCATATTTCTCACATATACGGAAAACACATCACATCATTAATTTGATCAAGTGACAATTTCATTTTTCATTTTCATGTACATTAACATTAAAAGTAAATTTTTGTAATACCATATACTAAAAAAAAAAATAACAATTCACTTCACCAAGTAACACGTTCATTTAAATTCGGACTAACTTCTTCATTTTAATTATCATACACAATACCATATTAATTTTAATAACATTTACGACAAGTATAGCACACCATTCATTTTATAAAAGAAAATGTTAATTTTAGTTAACAAGAATATTAACATGTAAATATCACTCAAATATACGATAACCAAATTAAATCATTCACTTAATCAAGTGACATGTTCATTTTCATTTTCATGTACATTAACATGTTCTTCTTTAATTTTTAACAACATATATATTAACATGTTCATATTTCTCACATATACGAAAAACACATCACATCATTAATTTAATCAAGTGTCATGTTCATTTTAATTTTCATGTACATTAACATTAAAAATAAATTTTTGTAATACCATATACTAAAAAAAAAAAACTCACTTCACCAAGTAACACGTTCATTTAAATTGGGACTAACTTCTTCATTTTAATTATCATTCACGTTAACATATAATTAAAGACAACGATATTCATTTTAATAACATTTACAAATAATAAAGCACACCATTCATTTTATAAAATAAAACCTTCATTTTTGTTACCAAATATGTTAACATGTTCATGTCACTAACATATACGGAAAATAAATTAAATCATTCATTCCATAATGTGACATATTCATTTTAAATTTCATATACGTTAACATATAATTAAAGATAAGGAAACCACTCACATGTAATAACATCTACATATATTTACATATAATAACATACACATTAACATGCTCTAAAATATTTGCGTAATCATATTTTCATTCAATATTTATAACCGTAATGTCAAAATATTTCGTAACACAAATAATCATACCTACTATATTAAACATAATTCGAATATAGCAACAAACATATGAAAATAAATTAAATTACTACTCACAATTATCTTTACTTCTTCCTTCACAAAATATAACACAAACAACTTACCTACAAATACAAAAACAACAATGTTAGTCAAATAAAATCTCAAATTTCATATACAAATTAAGTATTTTTGGAAATAAAAAATAGATATTCTTACTATTTTTCTCACTTCTTTCTTGAGAAATTAACTCAATAACATGCAAATAAAGTGACAAATTTTATGAAGAGGATGAGAGAATGTGTGAATTTGGGAGAAAAAAATTGGAACAAATTACATCTATTTATACCCACAAATATAACATAAATTTTTTCCCAAAAAAAAAAATACAACACAAAGTTTCTGCTGGGGTGAACGGTAACCTGCCCAACGGATACCTGCAAAAATACCCGTTGGAACAGTGCTACCCATCTCAAGAAAAAAAAAATAATAAAAAATTAAGGCCAAAACGACGTCGTTTTGGGCCAGAAAAAGCCAAAAAAAAATGAGCTGAGGCGCCTCGCGCCCCGTAGCCACTCGCCGAGCTCCGCGCCGCAGCCAGCTGATGCACGCTTCCCAGTCACACCTCGGCTCGCGCGCCCTTCTCTCTCCTCGAGGGAGCCGTCCGTTGTGTGTGCTCTTACATCAATAGGATTGTGTGAGAAGTACTTATCAAAGTAGGAGTAAGGAGTAATGAGATTATGATTGTAAAGGACGTCCAAAAGTTGTACTTAGATGGTATTTGGAAGAAATTTGATTTGGAGCAATGATGTGAAATGCTCCAAAATCAATCCAAACGAAAGAAGATCATCAAAGAGGTTTAATACTTAGGGCCTGTTCTTTTTGTGGGTCAATTCATATTTACCCATTTCAACCTACTTCAACCTATTTCAACCTACTTCAACCCACTTGAAAAAAAAATATCAACTTCAACTCACTTCAACCTATCTCAACCTACTTCAACCCACTTCAACCAACCTCAACCCACCCCCTTCATAATTTTAATAATTTGTAAAGTATCATATGAATTTTAGGGTCTGTTGTTTTCGTAGGTAAATTGGGTGGGTAAAACGGTGAAGTAAGTTGAAGTAGGTTGAGGTGGGTTGAGGTAGGTTGAAGTTGGTATTTTTTTTTAGGTGAGTTGAAATAGGTTGAACTAGATTGAAGTGCATTGATGCAGGTTGAAATGCGTTGAAGTTGGTATATTTTTTATGTGGTACGTTGAAGTGGGTTAAAATAATGAGAATTTAATTCATGTATGATAATTTATGAAGTTATCGAAATTTTGTGGAATTTTTGTTTATTCTTTCTTATTTCTTAGTTTTTTATTTTTTATTTTCTTAATTTCTTATTTTTTATTTTTATTTTTTATTTTTTATTTTTTATTTTTTAATTTTTTAATTTCTTATTTTTTATTTTTGAAATTTTAAATTTTAAATTTTTATTTATTTTAATTTTAATTTTTACTTTTTAATGTTTTAATTTTTAATTTTTAGTTTTTACTTTTTAATTTTTACTTTTTAATTTTTAATTTTTTTTAATTTTTTAATTTTTTTAATTTTAATTTTTTATTTTTGAATTTTACTTTTTGACTTTTTTATTTTTCATTTTTATTTTATATTTTTTATTTTCCTATGATTTTATGTTTTTATTTTTTCATTTCTTATTTCTTATTTTTTATTTTTCATTTTTTATTTTCAATTTTTAATGTTTATTTTATATTTTCCAATTTTTTTATTTTTTTATGTTTTGTGTTTTATTTTTTATTTTTTATTTTTTATTTTTTTATTTTTTTTGTTGTTTATGTTGTTTATGTTTTTATTTTTTATTTTTTATTTCTTATTTCTTATTTTTTATTTTTTATTTTTTACATTTTAATTTTAATTTTTAAGTTTTTTATTTTATATTTCTGATTTCTTATTTTTTTATGTTTTTATTTTTTATTTTTTATTTCTTACTTATTTTTTTATTTTTTTATTTTTTTGGACTTTAAAATAAAAAAACAAACGAATAAAAAAATTAAAAATGAAATATAAAAAATTAAAATTTAAAAAAATTACAAATAACAAATAAAAAATATAAAATAAAAAATAAAAAATATGAAATAAGAAATAAAAATTAAAAATTAAAAAATTAAAATTAAAATGTAAAAAAAATTAGAAATAAAAAATAAAAACAGAAAAACAGAAAAAATGAAAAATAAAATATAAAATATAAAAACATTAAAAACAAAAATTAAACAATAAATACTAAAAAATAAAAAAATAAACAATAAGAAATAGAAAAATAAAAATACAAAAACATAAAAAACATAAAATTATAGAAAATTAATAAATAAAAAATAAAATATAAAGAACTAAAAAAATAAAAAAATAAACAGTACAAAGTAAAAAATAAAAAATAAAAAATAAAATTAAAATTAAAATTAAAAAAATAAAAAATAAAAAATAAAAAAATAAATAAAAATAAAAAAATAAAAACTAAAACTTAAAAAATATGAAGGAAAAAATATAATTAAAAATTAAAAATTAAAAATACGAAATTAAAAAAATAAACAAATAAAAAAATATAAAAAAATATAAAGATAATAAATAAATAAATAAATGAAAATTTAAAAGTAAAAAATGAAAAATAAAACAAAAAAAATAAAACATAAAACATAAAAAAAAAATAAACACATAAACACATAAAAAAAATACAAATTAAAAAATATCCAAAAAAAATTAAGACATAAAAAATAAAAAATAAGAAATTATAAAATAATAAAATAATAAATTTAAAAGATTAAAAATTAAAAATTTAAAAATACAAAATACAAAATACAAAATAAAAAATAAAAAATAAAAAATAAGAAATAAGAAATAAAAAATAAAAATAAAAAATAGAAAATAAAAAGAAAAATAAAAATAAAAATAGAAATTAAAAAATTAAAAAATTAAAAAATTAAAAAGTAAAAATTAAAAAATTGAAGCAGGCGGTCATATACGAATTCTCAGAGTTACAGGTTCTGCCTTTTCAAGTTAGTCCTTTTAGGATTATTCGAGCCTTACCATATGTATATTCTTAGTGGATTCCTTTGAGCTATGCTATACTTTCATAGTTGTCTAATTTTCTTTTTGACTGGGCTGCATAATTTATATCATATATGCAAGTAAACTTGAAATTGAAACTCATGCCGTAGAATGTTGGAGCATCAACAAGCAGATATCAAATGCTTCTTGCTTTCTAGATTAGCTGTGGCTTTTGAGTATATTTCATGTTTTTTCCATTCTCTAATTTCTATGGTCTTCTTCTCTTGAATTATGTCTGATACGTTGATGTGTTTATCTTGTACTAGACACTTACAAGCGGAAAACAGAGAGACAAAGTGCAATGTTATGAGTCTACAACGATGAAATACTTAGGGATTGTCCCGGCATTGAAGCCCGATGAGGTTTGGGTTGCAGCTCTACTCTTTTAATCTCTTTCTGCCTACAATCCCAGACAAGTTCTCTTATGTCATTATTAATCTAAACCATTATTAGTCTTCTTGACTTAAAGCTGTTCCAGTCAACCAATTTTAAATATATCTCCACAAGTTTTAGGCATTTGTGTAGGCGTCCATTTGTATCTGATGTGCTACTTTGTCCCTGTCACTTCTCCTTTTTTCCAAAAGTTCCAAAAGGAGCCCAAAACATTTGCCGTGTCTTGTAATATATTTTCAGGGGCAGTACTAAACGTGAAGGACTGAAGGAGATCTAGGCTGATGATGATGTAGGACAGCTCATTTTCGGAAACCAAATGAACAGTTCCAAAAGTCAGCACACCTCCTTCTCCAACAATGACGTTTGAGTTCTCTTCCTTCTTTTACCAGCAGCATGTATTTCTTTTGCGGATAAAGAAGAACTGTTGCTAAACATTTTTGGAGAGCCAGCAAAGCGAACAGAGGAAGAAAGACAGAATTGAAGGAAAATAAAAGTGAAGAATTAAGACAAAAGAGTATAATCATAATTTTTGATAACTAAATAAAAACGTGAAAGTACTAAAAATTTAATTCAAAAACATTAATGTCACTAACCTTGGAGTAATAAGATGATAAAACTAATTAAAAATGTAAAACGACGCACCCAAATGAGATCATTGGTCTTCCTCGATAAAAGGTGCATGCATATGAGTGGTCACGTACCATATTGAAACATGGGCCAAGTTATCGGTGACCGTCCATGTGGACGGTAAGTCAGGGTTTGGATTAAGCAGGAAGCGTTAAGTTGATGGTAGGCCAAATGCATGCCATGAGGTCTAGTGAAGTTGCTCACCCTTTAAGAAAATGAAAATTATAAGAGAAATTGATATGATCGGATGCTTCTACTGTGAATGTTTAAGTGTGATCTATTTGTCTCCTTTAGCCGTGAAATGTTTTTTTAAAAGGAATCCTGTGAATGTTTAAGTGTGATCTATTTGTCTCCTTTACCCATAAAATGTTTTTTTAAAAGGAATTTGGATGTGTGTTTGACTGTTAAGGTGATTGTTATTAAGTTTACCTCATTTGGTAAAATATTTTGTTTTCAAATGAATTGCATACACATGGGAACAAGGACATAAAGTTAGAGCATTTAAAGTTTTAAGGCCACAGGTGCCATCGTAAATAGGTGAATTGTGAGTTGCAAACCTCTTGAACATATAAGAACTATCCTCCTCAACCTTCCTCTCTATAACCTCCATCATCTTCTACAGTTGCTCGTTTTGGCACTACAGTTATTCCCCTTACTTTTGCAATAGTTCTAGCAGTAGCATTTTGGTAAGTTCTACTCTAATAGGTCCTTTCAGATGTAGGAAACAATGTCTTACGATGATTGTGAATCAAATGTTAATAACCCCAACTAATTAAAGATGCATAATTTAAAAAAAAAAATAGGAGTGAATTTTTTAAAAAAATCACACAATGTAAAAATTACAATAGTTCATTATTAAAACAAATACATTAATTGAAAAAAAACATTACAATAGGTAAAAAAAATACATCCCAAAAAACCTTTTCATACATTAAAAACGTTTCATCACCAATGGCTCCTTCCTTGAAAGAACACAGCAGCTTTTCCCTTTTTTTAAAGACCACGGCACGGAAAAAAAAACAAGCAAGCCAAACACATCAAACTTTCGATCCGCAAAACAAAAAAAATTACCCCGGGCTGGCAGCATACGCGACCCGCCTGAAGAGCCGCGAGCTCAATTTCCAAGCCCGGGAGTCTGACTCTGGACGTGGTCTGAGAGTTACCTAATCGAACAATACCAACATCATTGACAAGCAGAGTTCTCATATTTAAACTTCGAAATGCCAGGACATACTGGTTGAATTTTTAATGGTTTTTATTTTAAACAAGAAGTTCGCAACTTCCAAACTACAAAATTATTTTACACATAAAAAGTACCCAAAAAATTATTAAAAACAATTCAAAAATATTTGACGCGATGACAAATAATGTTGCTCTCAGATAAACGCCTAAGTCTTCCACAAGGAGAAAACATCAGAATGGCAAAGACCGATCTGAAATGTTCCAAATCCAATGAAAAGTTCAGGGTTCGACCTTTCCCTTGAACTTATTAACCTTCAGCGTTAGCCTTCACCATCTCAAATGTGCCTCCACCTTTCGGCGAGGGTAAAGCTAAATCAATCATCATTGAGCAACCAAAACACAAAACCATCAACAAGAATAATACTTAAACTCCTAAAATTACAATGGCAAAGAAATCACCCCTACATAGATCAATATCAAAGGAAGAGGTGACGAAGTTGCTCTCAGAAAAGGGCCAAAGTTTTCCACATATATGGAGGTCAGGTTTGAATGGTAAAAACAAACCTGAACTATTCCAAGGCCAGAGAAAAACTCAGGTTTTCATTCTCTCTCTAAAATAGGCAACAACTTACGCTCTTGCCACTCCTAGACAGAGAAATCATCAAGCAACCAAGCTTTTCCTTGGACTTGATAAACATTCAACATTAGCATTTACCATCGCAAACACGACTCCAACTTTCGGTGTGGTTAAAGCATAAACAATCATCATCGAGCAACCAAACACAGCATCAATTCCCAAAATGCGAAAAATCGCAGAAATTAATCAAGTCAGGGAAAATATAGATCTGCGAGAAAGAGCGAAAGTATCTAATCAGATGCAAAAAGTGCGCAGATTAATGGCCTGATCACAGCAGAATAGATCGTCGTCCAGCAATCAAACACCGAACCAATCGAATTAAAAAGCGAAAAATATTAGAAATTTCAACAGGCAAAAATTGTAGAAATCAATGGTGTAGTTACAGCAGAATCAATACCTGTCGAGCAACTGAGCACAAAATTAATCCAAAAAATTACTAAAAATTGCAGAAATTGATGGAGCGAGAAAAAACTGTAGAACCTACGAGAAAGTGCGAAGAATCCCACGAGAAAAGGGGATTCGCATGTCCAGAGGTACTGGAATGTGGATTTCGCATCGATTCGTAATTCCTCTGCTGAATTATTAACGAAGCAGAGAAATTCATAGTTGATGCTTTTGAATTTCCAAATTTGATTGAAAGTTTGAAACAAACATGACTCGAGATTCTGAAATCAAACGAGGGGTTTCCGCGGTTCAGGGGTTAGGGTTAGTGGCGTCGCCCATGTTGCTACGCAAATAGTTGCGGGGGTTAAGGAGTATTTATATAGCAATTCTCTAGGGTTTATGTGCGACGCTAACTGTCTCCCTCTTTGGTACCTTTTTCTTTTCTCTTATTTCACAGCCGGGCTGAGACCCAAGATTCCAGAAAGACCAAGCCCATTACCACTGCTCCCAATATTTTTTCTTAAAAAAAAAAAAAAGGATCCCTACCCAAACAAAAAAGAATTAGAGTGTTTCCAACCACTCGAATGCATTCCAGCGATGGAGCCTACAATTCCAAAAAGCCTACAATTTTAAAAAAAAATTGAACTGAATGATCCGAACTCATACCTAACTCGACATTTAAAATAGATTCACCCGAAAGTAGATTCGAACCGAACCATACTCGACCCAAACTTTTTAACAAAGTTTCTTATTTTTTCATGACAAGCATATTGAACAAAAAATCAGTTGACCCGAACCAAGTTTCACCCGACCCAAACCAAACCGACCAGAAATGTTACTTAACCTGAAATATGACCCGACCCGTACCCGAACCGAATGACTCGTTTGCTAAGTCTACCTGCGGGGAGGAACTCTTTGCAATTCCCTTTTTAGTTCCATTTTGTTTTTGCCTTCTGTGTTTTTTGTTTTTTCTTTAAAAAATATTATTTAGGTGATCTTAAAGAAAAAGATTGTATGTTGTAGGGCGGGTCCATGACAATATTTTATTTGGTAATTCAAATTGAAACTACATGGATTGCAGAAGTGAAGGAATATGAGTTCTAAAAAATGAAATTTTTGCTGATTTGGCAAAGTAGAATTCTGAAATTTGGAACTTGTGTAATAGCTCAACCCTAAAATTATTTAATTATGTTTATTTAATTATTTAATTATTTAATTATGTTCATTTATTTAATTACTTCATGTTCATAATTTTTCTTCTCTCACTTCATTTATTTCATTTATTCATCCCGGTGGAAAAATTTTATTTTGGCCTTCACTTGCCAAATCGGATTTGAATAATTTATTTAATCGATTAACAAAAACTTTGGGAGAATTGATAGTAGGCCCTAACGAGTTTAATCTAAGGAATTTATTTTGCTTTCCATAACCTTATAAAACTTTCATTTTGAGTTTCGTAAAAAAAAATTATCGTTACGAAGCGTTTTATTCTCAAACCCAATTTATTTCGATCGTTTTGAAGACCAACAAGTTTGCCTATTAATCTAGCTAATTACCATGGTTAATGTAACCATGGTTAGTCTAAAAAGGTGGCTTATCTAGTTATAAACTCAGCCAAACCATTTAGATAAGTCAAATAAACACAGCTTACTCACAAACTCCATTTTCTCTCTCCTCTCTCTGTCTAAACGTCCAGCCACTTTCAGCCCCTGTTTGTGGTGGTTTCCGGCCAACCCCGATGGTTTTTGACCCCTCCAACATCCTAGTACCTCAAGCTATCATCCTCCATCATCAAAACCCCTAAACCTCATCTCCATCTCAACTTATTTGCACTCAAAGTGAGTAATCTTGAAATTTGTTTTTATTGGTTTTGATTTTTATTTTAGTTTTGATTCTTGTTTTGATGTTTTTGAGTGTTGATCATGATGTTTTGATAAGAAATAAGAGTTATTTTGATGTTGATCATGGTGGTGTTGAGGTTGGAGCATGCTAGGTTAGGGTTAACCTTTGATCATGCAAGCTTAATGTTAAAGTGTTCGATTTTGATAGTTCTATCTTTGATTTGGTCATCTTTTAATCTATTGGTGTTTATGCTGATGTTTTTGGTGATTTTACATGAGTTGGAGAGAGTCCAAGTTGGTTATAAACTAGGGTTTTGGCAAATAATGCATGGTTTGGATTAATTTAGCCTTAATCTTGGTTTATGTGGGTGTTTGATTGAAAAATGATCTCTTTTGGATATGATTATGAAGTGAGTTTGAGTGTGGTGATTTTGTATACTTTTGGGATGGACCAAAGTTTGCTTACATGCTTTTAAAGAATGGTTTAAGTTGAGAATTTGCGTGAAAAAGTGATGGAAAAGTTAAAACAGTGAGGGTTGAAATTTTCAAGAAAACAAGACAGACTTTGTCAATAAACTGGTAATGTACGACTAAGAAAAAAATTATGATTTTTGGTCAGCAGATAGTTCATTGTGTTAGCTTTCAAAGGGCTCTTGAATTGCCTTAATCCAAGGTCTGTAGAAAAAGTTATGATTGTTTTACTGAAACTGCGCAGAATGGACCAAAACTTACGTGCTTTGGTTCTAGCCTCATTTTGGGAATCCTATTGAGGGAATCAAGCTTGGTGTTCTAAATGAAAGATTTTTGGGACTTCTTAAGCTTTCTAGATTAGGGTTTTGAATCTCAATCCGAGGTCAGATGATTAAGTTATCCGTCATTCTTCCTAAGCCCTTGTTATGCTTACTTTGCTGTTTCTAAATTATTAGCTATGGAATAAATATTTTGCTAACCGTATGTTCCTACAACGGTAATTTTGTACAGAATCCAGGCCTAATCTATCATTTCTTCCACTTTTGTGCATAATATTATTCTGTGAGCTTACATTTAAAAATTTCAGGTACGTTCCTTGCTTATATTTTTAGAAATCAACACATATTTATCAAAATTATAATGTTTTGGTAAGTACATCAATGAACCAGTTTAATAAGTGATTTATCACAAAATTAATGACCCCATCAGTTATCAGTTACAGGGCATAGCCCTTCAGTTACCCGCGCGGCTTCAGGCTAGGTCCCGATCGGCTTGGCAGGTGTACATCTATCTTCATATGGTAACAGTTACCAGGGGTTCACTATCAGATAATAATTGACAACGCATTTTCATATTCATCTTATTCCCTGTGTTTAATTAAAAATGAATTGCAATACGGACCCAACCATCCATGAATGTTTAATAATATAGGAATGCATGTACTAAGCTTCAGCTCACATTTCAAAATGTTTTCATGTTTTGTTGTAGGAAAGTATTCAGTGAATCGCCCTCAGGCAAGCAAAACGACGGAAGATGATAAGTGAGCTGTGAAATCTTTATGGAATGGGGGTGTATTATCGTTGAGATGTTATAACTCCATATTGTGGAATATATTTTGGTGTTGAGACTATATATTTTATCAGAATTCTATATTTTGGTATAATCCTTGACATGTTTGTATAGTTTTGATGTTAGAACAATTTCTATATTTATCGAAATGGTTTGATAGGTTGTGATGGTGTGAATGCCTTTGATGGTAAATGTTGTTTCTTATGGCTCAGTTTATCATGTACAAGTAAAGTCTTGTCCTTGTTTGGACGGCGATAATGCCTAATCATTTAGGCTATTATTTCTGTTTGGGGAAAACTAGTGAAAGAAATACAAATAGTGATTGATGTACATTTGGGGCATTACAGATTTGGTATCAGAGTCAGGTTGAGATTTCCTTTGTGGAATGTGGAGTTTAGAAATAAGAAGGTGAGAATGGTGGGTAGTGAAGGCCATGTTATACTGCTAGAATGATATTAGAAGTGTAGTAATACTAGTAGAAATGCTAGTTGCTTACATTTACGTGTTCCTTAATTATGGTTATGTATGCTTCTCATATATGTCTTTTCTTTGTTAGATAGACCCCTATGCTGTTAACTTGATGCCTGGTGCATCTATGGCTGCTCACGTTGCACTGTTGCATGCTAGTATAGAGGTCCATGCACAGGGCCCTTTCTTTGAGTTCCACAATGCTACGGTCCGTGGACATAGACTGTTGTGGTCCTTACTTGCAGTTCATCCGTGGGTGGAGTTTAGGTTTTGTTATCATCACTATATGGTAACAGAGGACCCAGGATGGGAAGGGCCAAGATTTCAGGCCCAGGGGGCATGGACTACTCTTGCTACGGAGTTGTTATTGAGGGAAGAGTTCGATCAGAGGGGGATGACCATGGAGACGCTACAACATGTCTTTCCGCTACATTATGCGCCTCCCCCACGTGCAGCCCCAACACTAGCACAAGGGCCACCCTCCCTGCCCATACCATGTACCCCACTGATGCCCGATAGTCCTGGGGAGACTCACGTGGTGATAGACTTCCCCGACACACCAGAGATAGTGGTGATTAGTTATGGGGATGAGGGCCACTAGGGAGAGGAGGATGATCCCGAGGAGGATTAAGACATTGATGAGGTGGTGGTAGAGCAGCAATGGGACAAGAGGTTGATGAGTTGATGGTGGAGTTCCAGGATAAGCAAGAGCAACAGGTTCAGCAGGAGGTTATTTGTAACGGCCTGAACCCAATATTCATTTAATTTAGTTCGAATCATGTTAATCTTCAATTAAGCCAGTTGGGCACCGCATTTCAAATCAGCATTTCATATACATGTCTATATGTATACTTATTTGTGCGTTGCAAGTTGAAACGACGACGTGGCCTCAAACCATACAATATTAAATTCCTTAATAATAAAAATAATAATAACAATAATAATAATAACAAATGATAATAATAATAATAATAATAATAATAATAATAATAACAATAATAATAATAATAATAATAATAATAATAATAATAATAATAATAAT
>JACYFF010031958.1:82903061-82914733 GCA_017589665.1 Selenicereus undatus | reverse complement strand
ATAATAATAATAATAATAATAATAATAATAATAATAATAATAATAATCCACATACAAAAAAAAAACCCAAACTGACATAACTAAACTAAAATTAACGTAAATTAAACCCAAATCCCCCCAAAACTCTCATCCTCTCTCTCTCTGCTTCCCGACACCTCTCTCCCTCTCCCTCTCCTCTGCCTCACAAGCCCCCCTGACACCCCCTATTTCTTTTCCTGTTTCGCTCGCAGCGAAGGAACTGGTCGTCTACTGCCGTCGACCTGCCGGCCTAGCCAACCCAGCCACCTTCGCCCCTGCCCCGTCCGTTCGAGCTCCGTCGAACCCCCCTGTTCTGCGCTTGCTTCTGCCGCGCTCAACCACCATCCCCCGGCCGTTCTTCATTGCCGAAAATCGCCCCTGCCGCATCCCTGGCTGCCGGTCGTCCCAGTGCCGCCACTTTCCATCGGTTCTCGCCCCTCCTTCAGTGTATTCTAGTGATTGGGAGGTGAAACCCTAACTTCCACTTGATTCAATTTTGATCTTTTATGTTCGAAATTTTGATAGTAAACGATGTAAATATCATTAATGAGTGTTTATTTGTAAGTTTCTTGAATTATTTTGGATGATTGGATTGAGTTGCAAATGGAGGAAGGCGATGAGTGAGGGTTGAATGTGATGCTTGAAATTTAATTTGATTATGGTGATTGATGATATTTAGATTAGTTTCATGAAAGAATTGAAGGTAAATTGTGGATTATATATGTGGGATATGTTGCAATGTTGTAAACATGGGTTGGTGATTAGGGTTATGGCTTGGATGATATTCAAAGTTAATTATGCTAGTTAGTACTGTTCAAGTGAGTTGAATGGTAATTAAATGGAGGAAAATATGTACATCTATATAAGATTAGTATGATAATTATGTCTTGGTAATGTGAGTGTTATGTTTTGATCACAATTAAGTAATTAGGGGTTGTAATTTAAATAAGATACAAGGTTTATTTTGGGTTATTTGGTGGTTAAGCAAAATGTAATGAGAGTTTAGTTTGGGCGTGTGTGTTGCCATGAGTTGATAAGTAAGGTAAAGGGGTTGTGATTTAGCTAAGAAAATAAGCTATTCGTGTTGCTCCAAGGGTGTTTAGATTAATATTAATTACAAATGAATGGAGTTAATGGGTTATACATGCGTTAAAATGTATGTGTAACCCTGGGTACGGTGATTAAATTTCCTCGAAAATGTTTATTTAATTATGCTTAATCTTGTTGCTTCATTAGTGTTTGAATAAGAAATCATGCTAATTAGATGAGCGTACACGCGTAAGAGGCATTTTGTGAATATACGTTGTGAATTAATGGTCAAGTGGAGATAGAGGAACAGAGGAAGGAAAGAGAATAAAATGAGTTTGGGTATAAGAGAGTGTTGGGTCTTGACGGGATGAAAATTGGGAGAGAGTATGATTTCAACTTTGAGGTTTGAAGATTAGTTTACGTAAGGACTGGAATTGCGGATGTTTCGAAAATCCAAGGCTTAAACATGTCAAGTCTACATTTCGGATTGTACTCAAAACCAAACCCATATTGTCTCCAAGCCACGTCATGACTAATTGTCTATCCCCATATCCTAATAATAATAAGAATAAAATAATAGTGGTAACAACGATAATGACAATGTTAACAATAATAATGATCGATAACGTCTTTAATGGTAAACTCAAGATAAATCATACTAATATGCCATTATTATAGGCATTAAAATGTCATTAGTCATGGGAGGAAGAGGAACAAAAACTAAAGAAAATGGAATCCAATCGAATTAATAATAGTGACTACATTCATAATAGAAAGAAAAAAAAATTCAAGAGGATCTAAATCATATAATAAACCAAGGAATTTAATAAAGCTTCCTTAATCTCACACTAATTGATAAAATGATGTTTTGGAGCAGAAGGGAGGCCACTGTTGTCCCTTCAAGCTACCAGCAAGCAATTTTCAATAAAACGGAGAGAGACTTTCAAAGATCAGGTACGTACATTGCCTGTGTTCTTCAAAAACTCACATGTTTCTCAATGATGAACAAAATCAATGTAATGCTCCTTTAAGGAATCAATTTACTCAATGTTTTGTCACATAATCAAGTGGCCCCGTCAATGCTCAATCATCAAGGCTTATGCCCCTCAATTTACCCGCGCGACTGCAACTCAGGCTCTCCGATCGGCCTGGGAGGTGTGCACCTATTTCAAGATCGCAACAGACGTCAACAAGGGGTCCACTTGTAGATAATAATCAACAAATCTGTTTTACGTATACATTCTCTCTCCTCTGTTTGCAGATTAAAATATTTTGAAATGCGGGCGCCCAACCATTTACATACAAAATTTACTTAACAGCATAGGAATGTGCGTGCTGGGCTTCGACTCATTATTCGAATGTTTTCATGTTTTTTGTTTTAGGTGAAGGATCAGCACAGAGCCCTCTTTTTGCTAAGCCAGAGGAAAGTGAGAAATGAACGAGGACCACAGTTTACTGCATGCTAGCTAGCCGGTGCTCACAGTGGTTTATAGGCTAGCTTCCCCGAAACCCCGTTAATTTTATATTATTTTGAAGATTGTGTTAGCTGGTAACTGTTAGTCATCCGCTGAGTTAACAGGTGTAATTATAAGACCTAAGGGATGCTAGTGGTTGAAAGTATGTATAATTATGACATCTGTTCTAACGCATGTGGTTTTAGTTAGCCTTGTTCCGTCAAGGAACGTCGGTGGCATCCCCAGTCATAGGACTTCCGCTGCAAATCACAAATCAGCAAGGGATTAAGTTAGAATAATCAAATATTAGCAACTGGGGGCGTTACATTAGTGATGCCGAGTTAGAGGCATCTACTAGCAGCTTCGATTCAAGTGAAGAGCCTGATGATGAGTCTGACCAAGATTACGATCCATCTAGGGATTGTTAGCTGGGTCTAGGGGTTAGTGGTAGTAGTTTTCTTTTGAGCCCTGTTTGTTTTTAGTGTGGTCGGTTGGGATGGCTATATTTTGTATAGGATATGACATTGTATATAGTTAGTTAGATCCTTTCTGACATGGTTCGTATCTGTTTTTGGTTATGTGACGGACCTAGTACCTTGGGGCTAGTTAGTATTTGAGGTTGAGTTAGGAGTTAAAACTGACTTTGCCTAGTCAGTTAGATGTAGTATGTTTTGCTGATCATGTGTATACATAAACAGTTATATGTGTAAATAAGCAGTTATGAAATGATAAGCTTTGGGTTGTTCAATAATCTTTGAGTTATATTAAATGTGTTTGTTGGGCATGCTTATTGTATATGTTTGAGTATTCCAGTGATTGAATTGTTTCGTTTCATGTATAATCAGAATGTTTGAATCAGTGCATAACAATGAAGAGATTCATATAGAAGAAATCTCGGATCATGGTCAGGGATTAAGTGATCAAGCCTCCCATCATGTGCAACAAAATTTTGGCCAAACGCCACTGATTCCTTCTGAGTTAGCTTGCAATAGTGGGGACCCGAACTACTGGTCGGCCTTAGTAGCTGAATTGATGAAGCGGATTCCCCAGGTACCTACTGAAGCCCCCCTAAAGAGGATAACTTAGCGGATAGGGTGGCACGACGCAACCCTAAAGTTTATGATGGATCATATGATCTAGTTGTACTTGAGGAATGGATAAGAGGAATGGAGAAAATCTTTGTAGTGGTAGAGGTGCCAGAAGGAAAGAAAGTAAACATTGGGACGTATTATTTGATCGATGAAGCTGACATTTGGTGGAATACTGTTAAGGATAAGCTCGTAGGGCCTGACTTTACCTGGAATAAATTCCTGAGTGAGTTAAGGGCAAAATTATACCCAGTTGTGATCCAAAGGCAAAAGGAGAAAGAGTTTATGGAGCTGAAGATGAGTGGCACCATGACCATGATGCAATACGCCAGTAAGTTCACCGAATTATCTAGGTTTGTTCCTGAGTTTGTATCATCTGAAAGGTTGAAAATGAGGAGGTTTGAAGATGGTCTGGCCTTCTATATTCGACATCAGTTAGCTGGACAATCAATTTTGACTTACCAAGAATTATATGAGTGAGCAGTTGAAGTGGAATGAGTCAAGATGGAGTTGAGAGCACTGAATCCCAATCAACCAAAAGAGAAAGGGGTTTGAGCGAGGGACTCCGAGTGAGAGTGTGAACCAGAAACAGAAGAAACCTACTCCTGTGCCCCTCAAGAGCCGTCCTGTAGACTCGATAACACCCTGTGCGAAGTGTGGCATAACAAATCATACCACCTCTGAATGCCGAATGGGAGCTAACAAGTGCATGTGGTGTGGAAGCCCTGAACACCTGATTGCTGCATGCGCTCGAAGGATGAAGGCTGTAGATAAAGGGGTAACAAAACCCTTGGCCTCACCTCACCAAGGGGCCCCACCACCAAGACCTGTAGCAGTAGGACGGGCATACGTAATGAGTAAGAAGGAAGCCGCCACCTATGGTGTGGTAGTCACTGGAACTCTCTTTTTAAATTCAAAGCCATTTTGTGTATTATTTAATTCGGGTGTTACTCATTTATTTATATCCACCCGATCTGCCATGCAATTGAACTTGGAAAATAGGAGGATGGAAACCAATTATAGGATCAAGCTACCCAATGATTGTGTGTTTGACTGCCCTATCTTCTATAAATTTGTTCCCATTACCATTGGTGGGACCACCTTCCCTATGGATTTGATTCGATTCGATTTGTCTGATTTTGACATCATTTTGGGAATGAATTGGTTGCACACCTATGGAGCTAAGATTGATTGTAAGGAGCTTAAGGTGATTTTGAAAGATGAAAAAGGGGGAGAAGTATTTTTCTATGGGCAAAGAGAAGAAAAATCCTATCTCTTGATTTCTGCTATGAAAGCAAGTAAGCTATTATGTCAACGATGTATGGGTTATTGGTGTTATGCTATGGATACCCACGCAAAAGAAGAGGAAGCTGAAAATATTCATGTAGTCTGTGAGTTTGATGATGTTTTCCCTGAAGAGTTACCGGGATTACCCCCAAAGAGGGAAATTGATTTTGAAATTAAGTTAATCTCTGATGCCCAACCTATTTCCAAAGCCCCATATCGTATGGCCGCAATTGAGCTTAAGGAACTGTAGCTTCAATTAAAAGAGCTGTTGCAGAAGGGTTTTATTAGGCCAAGTGTGTCACCATGGGGTGCCCCAGTGTTGTTCGTAAAGAAAAAGGATGGAACCTTAAGGCTGTGTGTTGACTACAGGGAGTTGAATAAGATCACCATCAAAAATAAATATCCTTTACCGCGAATCGGTGACTTGTTTGATCAATTGCAAGGAGCAGGAGTCTTCTCTAATATTGATTTTTAGTCAGGGTACTACCAACTAAGGATTAAACTTGAAGACATCCCTAAGACTGCATTTAGAACTAGGTATGGTCACTTTGAGTTTACAGTGATTCCATCTGGCCTCACCAATGCTCCCGTAGCTTTCATAGATCTTATGAACGGAGTCTTCAGACCCTTCCTAGATAAATTTGTGGTTGTGTTCATAGATGACATTCTTATCTATTCTAAGGACAGATATGAACATGCTGATCATTTGAGGATGGTGTTACAAACACTGAGAGAACATCAACTTTATGGAAAATTAAAGAAGTGCGAGTTTGGTTGGAAGAAGTGGTGTTCTTAGGACATGTGGTTACAAAGGAAGGAATCAAAGTTGACCCCCAAAAAGTGAAGACAATCACGGAATGGTCAAGGCTTACCAATATCACTGAGATTAGAAGCTTTCGGGGGTAGCAAGTTATTATCGAAGGTTCGTCAAGGAATTTTCAAAAATAGCTTCATCCATGACCAATTTGCTGAAGAAAACGAACAAGTTTGAGTGGACTGAAAAATGTGATAAAGCTTTTCAAGAGCTAAGGCAGCGACTAACTATCGCCCCAATCCTAACACTACCAATGGAAGGCAAGAAGTATACCAACTATAGTGATACTTCGAAGAACGGATTGGGTTGTGTTCTGATGCAGGAAGATAAGGTAGTAGCTTATGCCTCTCGACAGCTTAAGCCTTACGAGAAAAACTATCCTACTCATGACTTGGAGTTAGCAGCCGGGGTCTTTGTGTTGAAAATTTGGAGACATTACTTATATGGAGTCCCATACAAAATTTATACTGTCCATCAAAGTTTGAAGTATATCTTCACTCAGAAGGAGCTCAACTTGAGGCAACGACGTTGGCTTGGGATGCTTAAGGATTATGATTTGCAAATTCAATATCATCTAGGAAAAGCAAATGTTGTAGCCGATGCCCTGAGTAGAAAAGTGCAACATCTCCCAAATACTGTTGTAATTACTCCATTGAGTCTCTTGAAAGAACTTGAGGACTGGGGAATTCAACTAGTGTCCCATGGGCAAGCACATGTTCAATTATCAGCACTTACCTTACTGCCTTCCATAGTGGAGGAAATCCGAGTGAACTAGGAAAGTGATCCTGAACTCCAAGGGATAAAGCAAAATCTAGAGAGAGGAAAGTCTCCTTGGTTTGTAGTACATGAGGATGGGACCCTGCGATTCCAGAATCACCTATGTGTGCCTCGAAATGAGGAACTAAAGAAACAGATCCTAGAGGAGGCTCATAATACTCGCTACTCGGAGCATCCAGGGGGCACTAAGATGTACAGAGATTAAGGCAATACTTCTGGTGGAATAATATGAAAAAAGAGGTCGCAGAATATGTAGACAAGTGTCTGACCTGCCAAAAAGTCAAAGCAGAGCATCAGCGTCCCATGGGTGAATTGCGACCCCTAGAGATTCCCACTTGGAAGTGGGATTCGATTTTAATGGACTTTGTTACGGGTTTACCCCTTTTTGCCTAGAAGAAGAATGCCATTTGGGTTATAGTCGATCGGTTTACCAAGTCGGCCCATTTTCTGCCAATCAAAGATACCTGGGGAGTTGAAAAACTAACCCAGTTGTATGTCACAGAGATAGTCCGACTACATGGAATCCCCTTAGATATAGTATCAGATAGGGATCAAAGATTTCAGGCTCGTTTTTGGCAAGCACTTCAAAAGGCCTTTGGGACCAAATTGAACTTCAGCAGCTCTTATCACCCTGAAACAGGTGGGCAAACAGAAAGAGTGAATCAGATTCTAGAGGACATGTTAAGAGCTTGTGTATTAGAGTTCCAAGGGAAATGGGAAGATGATTTGCCTTTGGTGGAGTTGTCTTATAACAATAGCTATCAGTTTACCATCAGAATGGCCCCATTTGAGGCTCTATATGGAAGAAAATGTAGAAACCTATTGTGCTGGAGTGATTTGGATGAAGCATTGATTCTAGGCCCTGAAATGATTCAGGAAACCGTGGAAACAATAAGAAGGATTTGCGAACATATTAAGGTTGCCCAGAGTCGACAAAGGAGTTATGCGGACAAGAGGAGGCCTTTGGAGTTTCAAGTAGGCGATAAGGTTTTTCTGAAAGTATCGCCAACTAAGGGTATCAAGAGGTTTAGGGTGCGAGGAAAACTGAGTCCATGATATATTGGAACATATGAAATCATCGAAAAGTTGAATCCAGTAGCTTATCGTCTGGATCTGCTGGTAGAGCTAGAACACGTGCATAACGTATTTCACATCTCTCAACTTAGAAAGTATACCCCAGACCCAAACCACGACATTGTACCTGAACCTATTGAAATCACTGCGGGTTTATTATATGAAGAACAACCGATCCAAATACTAGATCGCAGGACTAAATAGTTGCGCAACAAGTAGATACCTCTAGTCAAAGTGCTATGGTCAAATCATACCTCCGAAGAAGCTACTTGGGAGACCGAAGAGGAAATGAAAGCCAAATATCCACAATTATTTGAGGTAATCTTGCATTATATGAAAAAGTCATAAGTTTCGAGGGCAAAGCTCTTTAAGGTGGGAGGCTGTAATAGCCCAACACTAAAATTATTTAATTATGTTCATTTAAGTATTTAATTATTTAATTATGTTCATTTATTTAATTACTTCATGTTCACAATTTTTCTTCTCTCATTTCATTTATTTCATTTATTCACCCCGGGGGAAAAATTTTATTTGGGCCCTCACTTGGCAATTCAGATTTTAATTGTTTATTTAATCGATTAACAAAAACTTTGGGATAATTGATAGTAGGCCCTAATGAGTTTAATCTAAGTAATTTATTTTGCTTTCCATAGCCTTATAAAACTTTCATTTTGAGTTTCGTAAAAAAACGTTATCGTTACGAGGAGTTTTATTCCCGAACCCAATTTATTTCGGCCGTTTTGAAGCCCAACAAGTTTGCCTATTAATCTAACTAATTATCATGGTTAATTTAACTATTGTTAGTCTAAAAAGGTGGCTTATCTAGTTATAAACTCAGCCAAATCATTTAGATAAGTCAAACAAATACAACTTACTCACAAACTCCATTTTCTCTCTCCTCTCTCTCTCTAAACGTCCAGCCACTTTCAACCCCTATTTGTGGTGGTTTCCGGCCAGTTTCCAGCCAGCCCCGGTGGTTTCCGACCCCCCCTCAACATCCTAGTACCTCAAGCTATCATCCTCCATGTCAAAACCCCTAAACCTCATCTTCGTCTCAACTTATTTGCACTCAAAGTGAGTAATCTTGAAATTTATTTTTGTTGGTTTTGATTTTTATCTTAGTTTTGATTCTTATTTTGATGTTTTTGAGTGTTGATCATGGTGTTTTGATAATAAATAAGAGTTATTTTGATGTTGATCATGGTGGTGTTGAGGTTGGAGCATGCTAGGTTAGGGTTAACCTTTCATCATGCAAGCTTAATGTTAAAGTGTTGGATTTTGATTGTTCTATCTTTGATTTGGTCATCTTTTAATCTATTGGTGTTTATGTTGATGTTTTTGGTGATTTTACATGAGTTGGAGAGAGTCCAAGTTGGCCATAAACTAGGGTTTTGGCAGATAATGCATGGTTTGGATTAATTTAGCCTTAATCTTGGTTTATGTGGGTGTTTGATTGAAAAATGATCTCTTTTAGATATGATTATGAAGTGAGTTTGAGTGTGGTAGTTTTGTACGCTTTTGGGATGGACCAAAGCTTGCTTACGTGCTTTTAAAGAATGGTTTAAGTTGAGAATTTGTGTGAAAAAGTGAGGGAAAAGCTAAAACAGTGAGGGTTGGAATTTTTAAGAAAACAGGACAGACTTTGTCTATAAACTGGTAATGAACGACTAAGCCAAAAATTATAATTTTTGGTCAGTAGATAGTTCAGTGTGTTGGCTTTCAAAGGGATTTTGAATCTCCTTAACCCGAGGTATGTATAAAAAGTTATGATCGTTTTACCGAAACTGCGCAGAATGGACCAAAACTGACATGCTTTGGTTCTAGCCTCATTTTGGGAATCCTATTGAGGGAATCAAGCTTGGTGTTCTAAATGAAATATTTTTAGGACTTCTTAAGCTTTCTATATTGGGGTTTTGAGTCTCAATCCGAGGTCAGATGATTAAGTTATGCGTCATTCTTCCTAAGCCCTTGTTATGCTTACTTTGCTATTTCTAAATTATTAGCTATGAAATAAATATTTTGCTAACCGTATATTCCTACAACGGTAATTTTGTACAGAATCCGGGCCTAATCTATCATTCCTTCCACTTTTGTGCATAATATTATTCTGTGAGCTTACATTTAAAATTTTCAGGTACGTTCATTGCTTGTATCTTTAGAAATGAACACATATTTATCAAAATTATAATGTTTTGATAAGTACATCAATGAATCAGTTTAATTAGTGATTTATCATATAATTAATGACCCCATCAGTTATCAGTTACAGGGCATAGCCCTTCCGTTACCCGCGCGTCTTCAGGCCAGGTCCCGATCGGCTTGACAGGTGTACACCTATCTTCAAATCGTAACAGTTACCAGGAGTTCACTATCAGATAATAATTGACAACGCAATTTCATATTCATCTTATTCCCTGTGTTTAATTAAAAATGAATTGCAATAGGAGCCCAACCAGTTTTTGTTCCATGAATGTTTAACAATACATGAATGCATGTACTGAGCTTCAGCTCACATTTCGAAATGTTTTCATGTTTTGTTTTAGGAAAAGTGTTCAGTGAATCGCCCTCAGGCAGGTAGAACGACAAAAGATGATAAGTGAGCTAGGAAATCTTTACGGAATGGAGGTGTATTATCGTTGAGATGTTATAACTCCATATTGTGGAATATATTTTGGTGTTAAGACTGTATATTTTATCAGAATTCTATATTTTGGTATAATCCTTGACATGTTTGTATGGTTTTGATGTTAGAGCAATTTCTATATTTATCGAAATGGTTTGATAGGTTGTGATGGTGTGAATGCCTTTGATGGTAAATGTTGTTTCTTATGGCTCAGTTTATCATGTACAAGTAAAGTCTTGTCCTTGTTTGGACGGCGATAATGCCTAATCATTTAGGCTATTATTTCTGTTTGGGGAAAACTAGTGAAAGAAATACAAATAGTGATTGATGTACATTTGGGGCATTACAGATTTGGTATCAGAGTCAGGTTGAGATTTCCTTTGTGGAATGTGGAGTTTAGAAATAAGAAGGTGAGAATGGTGGGTAGTGAAGGCCATGTTATACTGCTAGAATGATATTAGAAGTGTAGTAATACTAGTAGAAATGCTAGTTGCTTACATTTACGTGTTCCTTAATTATGGTTATGTATGCTTCTCATATATGTCTTTTCTTTGTTAGATAGACCCCTATGCTGTTAACTTGATGCCTGGTGCATCTATGGCTGCTCACGTTGCACTGTTGCATGCTAGTATAGAGGTCCATGCACAGGGCCCTTTCTTTGAGTTCCACAATGCTACGGTCCGTGGACATAGACTGTTGTGGTCCTTACTTGCAGTTCATCCGTGGGTGGAGTTTAGGTTTTGTTATCATCACTATATGGTAACAGAGGACCCAGGATGGGAAGGGCCAAGATTTCAGGCCCAGGGGGCATGGACTACTCTTGCTACGGAGTTGTTATTGAGGGAAGAGTTCGATCAGAGGGGGATGACCATGGAGACGCTACAACATGTCTTTCCGCTACATTATGCGCCTCCCCCACGTGCAGCCCCAACACTAGCACAAGGGCCACCCTCCCTGCCCATACCATGTACCCCACTGATGCCCGATAGTCCTGGGGAGACTCACGTGGTGATAGACTTCCCCGACACACCAGAGATAGTGGTGATTAGTTATGGGGATGAGGGCCACTAGGGAGAGGAGGATGATCCCGAGGAGGATTAAGACATTGATGAGGTGGTGGTAGAGCAGCAATGGGACAAGAGGTTGATGAGTTGATGGTGGAGTTCCAGGATAAGCAAGAGCAACAGGTTCAGCAGGAGGTTATTTGTAACGGCCTGAACCCAATATTCATTTAATTTAGTTCGAATCATGTTAATCTTCAATTAAGCCAGTTGGGCACCGCATTTCAAATCAGCATTTCATATACATGTCTATATGTATACTTATTTGTGCGTTGCAAGTTGAAACGACGACGTGGCCTCAAACCATACAATATTAAATTCCTTAATAATAAAAATAATAATAACAATAATAATAATAACAAATGATAATAATAATAATAATAATAATAATAATAATAACAATAATAATAATAATAATAATAATAATAATAATAATAATAATAATAA
>JACYFF010031958.1:82871549-82888061 GCA_017589665.1 Selenicereus undatus | reverse complement strand
TATATATATACATATATATATATATCTGTGTGTGTGTAAAACCCGAAAAGTTAAATTGGGAAATCCTGTGACATGGACCAACCCTTGTAATCCAGGTCATGGTAAACCTGTTTCGCCTCCCCAGTTGTGTCTTTCAAATTTTTTTTTATCCAGAATATTTTGTTTTCCCACGATTTAAATACTTGCAGGTTATGCTTCATAACTCAATAATTTATCCTTTTCATTTATTTTCCCTCTTATCTATTTTATTTTTAAATTTAAAATGTTCCCTCCCAAACTCACCCAAATCAACCCTGGAATGTGTTTTATTTTCTTTCCTTTTCTTCCTTTTTCTTTTCTTTCCTTTTCTTTTTCCTCTTCTTTTTTTTTCTTTTCTTTTCGCCTTGGCCATGCGCCCCCCTGAGAAATCCTAATTTCCCCCTCTTGGCCAACCGGCTCCTAAACCCTAAACCCCCCCTCTAAAGTCATTTCTTTCTCTCTCTCCTCCTCCCGTGCTTTTTATCTCTCTCTGTCGTTCTCTCTCTCCCTCCCCCGCGGCGGTGAACATCGGCCACGACGACCACAGCGAGCCGCTGTACCTCCCTTGCTGTAAGTAGGGTGCATCCCCATACACCCCATGCAATAACATCCTAAAACCTTTGTAGTCCTTTTTTTTTTAGATTTCATGGTTTATGCAAAATTCGAATGGGAAACATTAAATTTCATCATTCTTATGTTTGTTTGCAGATTTAACGTCCAAATAGTTCGACACTCAAATCATTTCTTTACCGAATTTACATCCAGGTAAGCGTGCAACGTTTCTCTTATATTTTTGGTATCAAATTGTAGGTTTCCTTGACTTAGACGACTTGGGTTAGGGGGGAAGGGTCATTAGATTGTTACGAGGGATTATTCTAAGACTTAAAACGAGATTATTTAGGGAAAAAGGTTGGGTTTTGGATTGAGGTTTGATGGAAACATGCCCCTGTTGAGGACAGAAAATACATGTAATTTTAAAAAAATTATTTCCATTGATATTCTAGCCTAAAAATTGTCAAATTGTGAGGGTAGATAGGGCAAGGCGTCCTCTATGCTACGCCTTTTGAATCGATGGATTTCAATACGTATCGAAAGATTTATGGTCTGTTTATGGGAGACTGTCTGGACTAGGACAGTCAAGGACAGTTTGCATATTTTAGGATTTTTGGCCTATATACTGAGAGAATCCTCGAAAACACAAAACATGAAAGTTGTAGAGGAAAAGCTTCTGTTTTTGGAATGGGTAAGAATTCAAGTTTTGGCTGTCGGGTGTGAAAATTATGAGGCTAGAAAGTCGGGTTAGGAAATCTAGGCTGGAAAGTGGGCTGCAACTAGGGCCACTTTGAAAATTCACCCAGGGTGGGTCGGTCAGCCAAAAATTGTCAAATTTTTAGGGTGGATGCATCGGGATGTTTCGCATAACCTTGTTTTAGAATCGGACCGATTGAGGTTGTGTGGCCCAAGTTATAACCAGTTTACCTTGGACTGTCCAGATCAAGATAGTCAGTGACACCATTGAAATGAGTGAGAAAACGACCTAGTTTGGGATGGAACCGCACGAAACCTTGAACATGACAGGGGTAGAGAGCAACTCAAAGTTTCTGGATTAGACTAGAAAGTTTAAATTAGACTTCGGGACCAGAAGTTATGGCCTTTACAAAGGGGCCCAAGTTCTGGCTGAATTTGGACCCCAAGTAGGGCTTGAATTGGGGGTCCTAAAAGCATGGGTAAAGTTTTCTAACATTATTGGAAGTAAGAAAAGGACCAGGGGGTAATTTATTTGAGTTTAGACTAAGTGTGGGCTATGTGTTGGCCCAAGTGCAGAACAATAAGTTCGGAATAGTAATCGAGCCCGTAACTTGTACTGTATTCAGGTAACAATCATGCCCTAACGCTTTCCCACGTTGTTTGCAATTGTGTGTGCGGTGAACATGGTAAGAACTGTCCTGTTTACTGATTTAAAGGAACGATAGCATGAGTTAACTGAATGTAACTGCGTAGCAGAATCTGTATGATGTGATATGTTATGAAATTGAGGCTTTGTCATGTTTTGTTGGGAATTCCTGCTTTATTGCTGTGGTGTTGTCATTGGGGGAAGTGGCTGAGATTGGATGAACTCATTTATGCTAAATCGATCCCTAATAGGGAGAAATGAAATCAATAACTATAAAGGCTGAGTTGGGTGAGATTTAATATGACTGTGTTGATTGAAGGCCATTAGCCTTCCCCGGGAACCTTGTGCACGCATGTGAGCGGCCATGTGCTCTGCTGAGACGTGAGCCAAGTTAGCGGTAACCATCCCTGTTGGTGGTAGGCCAGGAAAGGGTTGAGCGGTAATTGCCTAAGTAGCAGTAGGCCGGGAGCGAGTTAAGTGGCAACCGCTTAACTGATGCGCAGGCCATGAGACCTAGTGGGGTCGCTCACCTAAAATCTAACTGTTGTGCTTGGATCATAAATCATGAATTTACATCTTTGCGAATTGGTAACGATGGAAGGCTATGTTAATAAGAAATGTGTCTTGAGAGTCTTGCTGTTTTTCCTACCCCATTAAAATGTTTTCAAAATGAATTTGTGTGCGTAGTTGATTATTAGGGATGATTGTTTACTAAGTTTATCTCACTTTTATAAAATGTTTTGTTTTTAGGTGATTTAGTCATGCTTGGGGCTGGGGAACTGAAAGTAGAGCGAGACCCAAACACATGATTCAAAGAAGATGGAGGTTTAGTTGTTAATACAAAGTTCACTATGAATATTGATTTTGATTTAGTAGCTGTTACTAGTATTTGAATAATGTGGAGATTGAAGTATTATTAAATTTATTGCATTAATTGTTATTTTGATATCCAGCCTGGTATTTCCAAGAAAGAAATACGGTGGTAACACCCCAACTAGGTTCTGTTGCCACGTAGGATGAAGGTTAGTAATTGAGAAATGAAATTAGAGTTTTGGGGTGTTACAAAGTGGTACCATAGCTTAGGTTAGCTGACCTAAAGGCTCGCTTAAAAGACTGTAAACGGTTAAGAACCAAAACTGGTAGACTTAAGGATCATTCGGAGAGTGACTTTAGCACGGGGTAGGGGTTGCATATATATGTATATAGTATTACATGAATGTATGATAATGATTTGGATGCATATCTTATGTGTACTTACTTTGTATAGGAATGAAGGGTACCCAGCACTGTGGTTGCATAGGAGGTCTTTGTCTGCATGACCAGTTAGCTAAGAAGCCGGATCAGAGTGTGTGGGACCACATACGACATGTGAAGTGGGTGTTAGCCAGATATCTGGAGGATAGGTCTAATAGCTGCCTAGGGATTGAGAATAACTGAGTGGTTTTTCTGTTGCTGACCCTAAAAGAGGACCCTGAGTGGCGCTATCGAGTTGATGAGTTGTACCCCCAGGCTCGTGATCCCCGCTCGTGGGGGAGGTGTTGTTGGTGTGACTGGGAGCCCACGGGGATGAGTGTAGCCGATCTACTAAATGACTTGAGGCTAGAGGGACCCCACGACCTAGAGCGTATTACCACGGCTAGTGAGGAGGATGCCCCACCCCCAGGAGACAAGTTTACAAATTAGGAAGGAGACTCTAAGGAAGAAGGAGATGACCCTACTGAGGCGGGACCAATAGAGGAGGTGGACCCTGAGGGATAACCTAATGAGAGGGAACTCATGGAGAAGAGGGATCCCGATGAGGGACCCTGAGGAAGACCCTAGTGAGAGGGAACCTATGGCGGAGGAAGATCTTGAGGAGGACCCGGATGAGGACCCGAGTGATGTGGGAACCAATGGAGGAGGAGGATCCTGAGGAGGACCCCAAGGAAGATTCCGAGGTGAGTGAGGGACAGCTGATGGGAGGTGAGGACCTCAATGGAGACTCAAGTGAGTCCGAGATAGAGCAGATCGAGGGAGAGAATCTTGGGGGAGACTATGAAGAGGAGAGGAGGGAGTTCATTAGGCAGGATGACCAAATCGGAGGACCTGAAAGCTTGGGAACTGAGATAGATTCTGATTTTGCGAAGAGGAGGGGCGAGTTTGTGATCGGGATGACCGGCTAGAAGCGGGACAGATGTGGTGGGATGTGTAGGGGTACCTATCCACTGGACGCCCCCAACCAGTAGAAATTCGTATCATTTAGAAAGCTTGTTTTATTTTTCTTTCTCTTCGCTAAGGCAATATTGTTAGTTGCATTTCTGATTTTGTTATCAAGCCACTATGGCTAATCTGTGATGTAATGAAAAGTATTAGCGTGAAACACTTATGATATTGGATTTTTTTTTTATGCAATAAAATTTCCCCGAATTATCTTAATATCGGTTTTTTTTGTTGTGAAAGATGTGAATTTTGTGAACATGATGCCTGTATGATGTGAAATGCATGAGTATGTGATGTAGTGATTGTACCACATGGAAGTGGTGAAATGCTGAAATCGAACACATGTCAAATGATGTCTGATGCACTAGTATATACTGTGTTATTGAACCCCGGTAGTAAGTAGGAAATGAACTATTAGGAAGGAAACTAAACCCAACATATTTCCTAAACAGGATGGCGGAAAACAACAATGAATCTCAAACCGGATCTCACCATGCTACTAGAGTCCCTGGGAACCAGGAGGTTAACATGTCGACCCTCCAGGAATGACTGGAGGCACTGTGTCCTAGGAATGGCAATGGGTCTCACAGCCAAGTGGATGAGACTAATCCGCTCACTGGAGCTGAACTCACCAACTTGTTGCTGCTGGAGATGCTACAAAAACAAGGGGAACAGTTTTGACTCCAGAACGAGCAGCTGCAGAGGCTAATAGAGGCTCGGGAGAAAAGGGTCGAGGAGGATAACTCTTATATATTTAAAAGATTCGCAAGCCATCACCCACTCATATGCGATGGCACTCCCTACCCTAAGACTTTTGAGGATTGGATTAGGGGCATGGAGAAACTGTTCGATCCACTCCAATGCCCTGAGGAGTGGAAGGAGGGTTTCGATGTGTTCTATTTGAAGGACAAGGCTGACTTATGGTGGGCCATGGTAAGGGAGAGACGACACGAACCCGGATTTGATTGGGACAAGTTCAAGGAAATGATCAAGGATCATTTCTACCCTATCTCCCTCCAAAAGGCCAAGGATGGTGAGTTCATACAACTACAGCAGGGGAACATGAACGTACTCATGTACACCTGCAAGTTTATGGAGCTCTCACGATTTATCTCAACTTTCGTAGCTGACAAAAGGCTGAAGATGAACCGGTTCGAGGCTGGGCTAAACAACACCATCAAAGAAAAGATGTCAGTACGTCAGTACGCCTCTTACGTTGACCTATACGACACTGCGGTCAATGTAGAAAAGGCGATGAAAGAACGGAGTAACTATTTCAACGAGCAGTGGGGAACTAAGAGAAAGGGGGATAACCGGGGTAACTTATAACCGCAAGAGCAATATCGTTGGCCTACTAGGAATCAGTACTTGAATAGTTTTAATTGGGGAGGCCAACACACTAATACACGGCCTAAGGTAACCTGCAACGCGTGTGGGAAGCTGGGTCACTACGCCAGAGAATACCGCTCGGTGAATAGGTGTTTTCGTTGTGGAAGCCCTCAGTATCAGGTTCGGGACTACCCGCTTCCTCCACCTTCTATTGGACAAGGGCAAGGCTAGGGTCAAGGGCAAGGACAGTGACCCCAGGAACCATATCAGAATAGGGGAAGGCAGGCGGCTAACCCTAACCAGCAAAACCATGCACCTCAGCAAGCTCAAGCCCAACCTCCCTACCAACCATCCCGAAACAATGGGGGCAAAGTCTATGTGATGCGGAAGAAGGAAGTAGAGGATGCTCCTAATGTTGTAACATGTACTTTCTCTCTCCTCACTCAGCCAGTAGATGTTTTGTTCGATTCGGGTGCCACACACTCCTTTATTTCTGTTAAGCTAGTTGAGACATTAGGATTAATCCCCACCCGTAAATCTTCATTGCTATCTGTGATTCTCCCTAATGGGAAGACAGTGATGTGTGAGGAACTGTACGAGGGATGCCCTATTGGAATGTATGAATGTGAGTTCCTGACAGACCTATACAGGTTTGTGTTAACTGATTTTGGGGTTATCTTGGGGATGGACTGGTTAGCTAAGTATCGGGTTCAGATAGACTACCCAAGACGAAAGATCACCCTAAAGGGGCCCAATGGGGAGAAGGTAGTGCATAGGGGCCAGAGACCCAGATTGGGAGTGAAATTGGTATCGGTAATGAAAGCTCGCAAGTTATTAGGCAAAGGATACGGGGGATTCCTATGTCACGTATTGAAAATCGAGGATGCGGAATCCTCCCTGGAGGACATCCCCGTGGTGAGGGAATTTTCAGATGTGTTTCCCAATGAAATCCCCGACATGCCACCCCTTAGAGAGGTGGAGTTTTGTATCGACCTAATCCCTGGAGCCGCACTCATTTCTAGGGCACCTTATCGGATGGCATGACAAAATTGAAAGAATTAAAGATACAGTTGGGGGAACTCTTGGAGAAGGGGTATATCCGACCTAGTACATCCCCGTGGGGAGCCCCAGTTTTGTTTGTGAAGAAGAAGGATGGGACCCTAAGACTGTGTATAGACTACCGAGAGTTGAACAAAATAACGGTCAAGAACCGCTACCCTCTACCTAGGATAGATGACCTATTTGATTAGTTACGGGGCGTGGGGACCTTTTCTAAAATAGACCTTCGTTCGTGTAATACCCGCGTATTCTTACTTTTCATTAAGCTGCCTGTAACGCCCTTTTTACGTTATAAAATTTGTATTTTATTAACGATCTAAGTTAAATTATTTTCTATGTGCCCTTGTGAGCGACGATTTTATTAAAAAGAATATTATTGTGGCTATTAAAATTATTATTATTATTATTATTATTATTATTATTATTATTATTATCATCATCATCATCATTATTATCATTATTATTATTATTATTATTATTATTATTATTATTATTATTATTATTATTATTATTGGTTTGAAAATCTTTCTATGATTTTTAATAAGTGTTATTAACGGTTATCAACGAGTTCTAAATCGAGTAGGAACCCGAATATGATTAGGTTGTCAACCTTAGAATTCGTTTTGTTGGTCATTAAATCGAACCTCGACATTTTTGGGAACGAGTAATCGATGAAAGGTCGTGTTATCGATTTTGGGTTTAGAGTTCGGGTTGCGAATTAGACTAGCAGTATCAAATATGAAACGGCTTGGGACAACAAAAATAAATAAATAAATAGAGGGAGGGCATTTTAGTAAATTCGCGTGACCCCCTTTTCTCCTCACCCCTGTTGCGACCCCCATCCCCCCGACATCCCTCTTTCTTTCTCGCCTCTACTCTACTTCATCTTCTTCCTTCTCCTCTCCACCATACACGCAACTTCCATGCTCAGAACCCAAAGAAATTTCGCCACTCCAACCTACAAAACTCCCCATTCGACCACCCCCACAAGCTGACAAGCGTTTGGTGAGAATTTGGGCTGGAATCGGAACACATGCGCTACGTTTATGGAGGATTTTGGGCAATGAATTGGGGCACAGACACTTGTCCAGGTATGGCCATGCAATTTAGCCCCTAGTTATTTCAATCTTCTATAAATTGGAGTGAAAATTCGCAACTACAAGCACCAAATTCAATCTAAAGTTAGTAAGTGAAATTGGGTTCGTTTTAGGGTTTGAATTTTGGGAGTTTGGACGTGAATTAGGCACGATTGGGGTTTGTTCGTTCGTGGGTGAGCAGGAGCTAAGGATTTGGAGTGGTTTGAACACCTAAAGTCAAGCCAGTCAGCCCTTCGAACAAACACCTACCTCAAAATCGAGGTGGGGATTTCTTTACTCCTAAATTACTACTATTTTCAACGAATTTAACTAAATTAGTTAGCGCATGTTGATTTGAGGTTAGGAATTAGTTTGGGTGAACTTAGAATCGAAATTGAGGAAATTGCGAACATGGTGTTAATTGTGGGTTAATTGCATGTTGAAACTGCTACTGGATTATTAATGGCTAGACAGTTTGGAAGTTTGTTGAATTATTAATAATCAGATTATCGCCTTAGTGTTGTCATTTCGTCAGTTTATTAGCCCTGAATCATGTCTTGAAGTTTAAAAATGCTAATTGGGCGAATTAAGGCACTAGTAAAGCATGTTGATTTGTGTTTAGAAGTTATCGCTAAACCAGTACAGCTGCGCTTAATTTCTATATAGGGCTATTGATGAGAATGCTATGCTTATATATATCGGTTTTGTGAATTATTGACTTATTTATGGCGATATTGAACCGAGTTGGTAATTGGATAGTTTGAGGTGGAACTATTGAGTGGTTCAAGGATCTTGTGGTCGGTGTTGTGTGAGGAGGGAGTCTAGGTTGTGAATTGCCGCAATCGCAGGGATTGCGAGGCCATGTGTGGCTCAATGGGCTGGTTCTGCCAAATTGTGCTATGAAGTGTATGAATGTGCTACGTGTAAACTCCTCTCTCCTCAATGTGCTATGTGACCAATTCTTGAAACTTAAGATGTCTTTAAATAGAAGGGTCATTTAGAAAGCTTGTTTTCACAATTACGAAAGCTTTTAAGTACTTACCAATTGCCTGATAGTTTATTAAGATGTTTACAACCTAAAGAGACCCTAAATCGTCGCACTACTCAATGAGTGACTCGACTGAATAGTCGATAGGTTTAGGAAGTTTAAAAGGGAGTTTGAAAATGTTTAAGGCATTGGTTTGTTTATAACTTCTACTTGTGTTTAAAAGAATTTAAACGACCTGAAAAAGAGCATCTTAAGGTGCTAATTATGAAGTTTAGCCGATTTGTATACTAGTTGCTTACTTAAATCTCGATTGAGTTTCGAGTTACGAGCTAGTAAAATCATTATGTCTCAAGAAGCGTTTATGTTGAAAATTTATAAAGAAACCTTGTTTGCCTTAGAAACGAGCCAAGTAGTTTAAGTTTTGAATAGTAGCAAGTTTGGAATGTTTTAAGTCTTCAGTTTATCTATAAACCATCCTCTGAGTTTTAAAAAGGATTGAAACGAGTTATAAAATGACAACTGAGGATTTTATTACGAACCTAGTTTGAGATAAACGCTAACTAAGTACTTTAAGTTCCAAATGGGTTTCGTTTTACGATTTAACAAACTTATTACGTTTACAAGAAGCTTTTAAGTTAAAAACGAAGTCGTTTTACGAATTAGCAAACGTATTACGTTTATAAGAAGGCTTTAAGTTAAAAGCTTTTAAGTTAAAAACGAAGTCATTTTACGAATTAGCAAACGTATTACGTTTATAAGAAGCTTTTAAGTTAAAAACGAAGTCGTTTTACGATTTAGCAAACTTATTACGTTTATAAGAAGCTTTTAAGTTAAAAACGAAGTTGTTTTACAATTTAACAAACTTCTTACGTTTATAAGAAGCTTTTAGGTTAAAAACGAAGTTGTTTTACGGATTAGCAAACTCATTACGTTTACAAGAAGCTTTTAAAGTTAAAGGTGAAGTCGACTTACGAGTTAGTAAACGTATTACATTTATAAGAAGTTTTTAAGTTAAAAACGAAGTGAACTATAAGCATTTAGAAAGATTATGGTTGTTTTGTTAAAAAGTAAATTTTCAGCAAAGTAAGCAATTAAAGAAGAGAAATGAAATACGACTTTAAAAGCTAAGAAAGTGCTAGGCAATTGGCCAGACCTTGAGGGTGGGAACTAGACGCAAAGATGGCGTGAGCAGTTTCCCCCAAAGGTAATGTTGGGAGCTGGACACAAAGATGGCATGAGCTGTTCCCGGGAATTGGACTCAAGATATGATTATCTTGGTGTGAGCTATTCCCTGATGCGTGACGCATAAGAAAACCTTGAGGGAGATTGGACTCAAGATACGATTATCTTGGTATGAGCTGTTGCCCCACAGAGGATAATATCGAAATTAGAGTTGCTCTCCTCAGAAGCGTTTTGGCCAAAAAGTTAAGTACGTATACCCTGGGGATAACGTGAGTTGTGAGTGACGATCCTAGCCAGCACAATAAGATGTTTTTATGTTATGAGTAGTTCCTAATAAATAGGAAATTGGCATTTTGCCATTTTAAGTGTTTCAGAAAAGAAAGATTTTTCAAGGGCCATTCTGAGGTCGTAATGAATAAGATTTGAAAAGCTCGTAAGAGTCATTAAAGGACCAGAATGGAAGAGATTTTCCTTTTGAAGAATGAGAGCCTCAAGAGGCTAAGTAGAGTATTTTCCAGAAAAGAAAGAAAGTTTACTTGCATGTTTTATGAATGCGATTCCTAGTATGGTTTAAAAGAATTCTTTTAAAGGAATATGACTGTATTCTGGGAAAGCCTAGATCTTTTCAGTTTTCAAAAGTATATACCCTACGAGAAAAAGCTCTTGTCAAGTCTTTCTTACCAATATAAGTAGTTCACAAACTTTTAGAAAGAATTCTGAGTCTTGAAGAAGCTAACATGATTTATAAACCATTCTTAGAACATTTCATGAGTCACTTCATTGTCTAACATGAGTTTGAAAACGTTTTACTTTTAGAAAGAATTATAAGCTTTAAAGAAGTTGGTGTGAATTACGAACTATTCTTGGAATATAACGAGAGTCACTATGTTTTCAAAAGTTTGCTAAAAGTTTCATACTCACTCTTTGTGCTTACTTGTTTACGTGTTTGAATGCTTATTAAAAAGAAAGATTGGTCATTAAGGGCATAAGGATGAATTGAAGGATTAGTGTGAAGTATAAGGGTGGTAATTTTTCCTTAGGGGCTATGATTGCCTAATATGATAATATTATATAAATACGTGGTATGTGACTATTATTGGCATCATTACCTGCAAATGGTTTTGGTTTTGAGGAGTAGGGGAATTCTCACTGAGCGTATGGTTGCTCATCCCTTTACTTATTCCCTTTTCTAGGTTCAGTTTGAGTAGGTATAAGAGATGTTTTGAAGTTATTTTGATGCTGACCCCTCAGAAGTCTTTTGCCAGCTTTACAAGTGTTTAATGCTTACCACGTTGTAAATATTTAAGTTTGTTGTTGTATGTGTAAGCATGTAGCCGCCTTTGTACCCGTATATGTATCATTCTGTAGAGCTTGTCGAGAGCTACAAATTTAATCATTACTTCGATTATTAAATAATTTTTACAGCATAGGGAAGTAGGGATCGATCGACGTGGAAAGATTGTTTTAAAAAGCCTAGCTTAATCCTAAATGATTTTACTAATCCAATTTATTAAGTGTAATCTTAATAATTCTAAAATAATTAAAATATAATGAATAAAATTCTACAAAAATATCCAATGATGCTCCTAAATATTCTAGGTCATATTCTGGAAATAAAACAGTAAAAATATTCCCTAAATAATTTAGAAAAATAAAAACAGAATAGTAACTTAAATTCTAATTAGAAATCAATAACAGCAAATAATAGTCAGAAAATAAATATTAAAAATTTCAAACAGTAACCAAAAATATTATAATTCAGTTATATAAGCTTATAAATTCTAAATTGTATCTAATTTATTTCAGAAAAATCAGATCAGAAAATTAGCACAAAATATCAATGCAGAATATTAGATCTGAAATTAGAAATAAAATAATCTGCATAAATATAAATACGAAAATAATCAAGAAAATTACCCTAATTCTAGGACACAATTTTATGGACTTAACAATGCCTAATAATCGTGAATTAACAATTAAAGTCGAAATTTTCAGAATTAATAACCTAAAAACCTGCACATATCAATTTTGCAAAAATAATTCTGAAAAATTATCAAATAACTTCCAAAAATTACGAAATTTAATATGGGCAGACTAGGACACTATATAAATTCTAGGACTGATAAAATTCAAAAAATAACAAAAATAACTATTTTAAGTCTAATTTCTAACAAACCGGTAATTAAATACTAAAACAGAATATAAATCAATCTAAAATTATAACCACTCTAACAATCAAAATCTAAACTATCTAAAATCACCTAGACACTCCTAAAAGACTATAATTTTTTGAGGGGGTCGATTGAAATTATAACGAAGCTAATAATTATAGAATAAAAATTGACAAACCAAACAAATTAACTAAAAGCAACAAATAATGATCAAAAGTTGTCAAATTTATGAAGGATACTTAGTATAATCTCAATTCACCATGCAAATTAATATTTATCATCAATACACAAGTTAATTTCATTCATGAGTTAAACTGTCGAAGACATCCATCAGCGGTTCTTCCCCGTTTTTTCTTAGATTCTAGTTTACTTAGGTCCAGTCCTAATATAAACCCTACTAATTTGATAATCTTTACACCAGCGCAAAAATTTAACCAAACTAGAGCATTAAGAATTAGAAAAATATCATTTAACACTTTGAAACCAATTTACCAGTAAATCGATTTAACAAAGATCTAAAGCGATTACCTAATTAAAAGATATGGGTTTGAGCCATCAATGATTAATTAGGGTGATACCTAAGCATAAAAGACTATAACGTTTACGTATTATAGTCTTCTAAACTATCAATCGAAATTGTATTTAATCAACTAGCATGCATTCTAATCGATTTAACACAAATTTCATAAACGATAAACGCTAATTGCTAAAGAATCATGAATAGAAATAAACTAGGCATTAAAGCATAAAATTTGTTTCAAAATAATTAATTTAGCATGGCTTCAAGAAGATTATACTAAGCATAAAAAAAAAAATTACTCACTCATATTAAAAATAAAATTACCAAATTCACCCAAATACTTCATGTTTAATAATAAACTAAACACAAAAAAAATATCAAAGTAAAAATAGAAATAAGAAATAGGAGTGGCGTGGCTGATTGTGTGATTGAAGATGAAGACGATGCTTGAAGGTGTGAAGGTGGGACGTAGGGTTGTGTAGCCGTGATGGTGAGATTATGGCGATGATCGTGAGGCTGGGTGTTGAAGTGTGATGAGCAGGCTGTCGTGGGATGTGGGTGGAAAGAAGGTTGCGTGGGTATTATGGAGGAGGCGTGAGGTTTCTAGGGTTATACGTGTGTGAGAATAGTGATGTATGATGGTGATGAATGATGATTTATGGAGACGGAGCAGGCTGCCTTGGGTTGATGGTGATGGTGGCGTGAAGAGGTATGGTGGTGAGGATAGGCGTGGCTGAAGATGGAGATTAAAGATGATGGGTGTGAATGATGAATGGTGGTGATGAGATAAAGGTGTGTGAAGGGGCGAAGGTGATGCATGGATGTCGAGGAGATGAAGGCAGCTGTGAAGTGGGTGTTGAGGAGGCAGCCGTGGGTTGGGTAGATAGAAGACTCATTATTATGATGATGAAGGAAGGGCTGAATATATAATGATGATGGTGAGGCTAGGGTTAGTGTCTTAGGGTTTTCTTCTTCCTTTCTTCCTTAGACTTCTTCTTCTCAAGACTTCTAGCTCTTTTATAACTCTTGAAACCCTAGCCCAATTAAATAATTATGAAAATAATATTCTCCATAATTATTATTTTTGGACCGTCTTTATAACCGAGTGTGTAAAACCCGAGCTTCTACATCCTCTCTTCTCCTCTTTATTAAATTAATACTAACCCTAAAAAATATATAAAACAAAACAAATTAGACGAAATAATATATATAAGATAATCGAAATAATTATAAAAATAATGCATGATTTTTGGCTTACACACATTTTGACCCTTGTGTTAGTTGTTTAATTATGAGTAACCCCAAGTGAGTGGCCCGAGGCGGTGATTTTGGGTCATTTTAGCAAATGTCATACCTTATTACCAGTTTACAGGTACCTTTAGCTAAGCTTAGACTCTAAAATGTTGCTAAAACAGGGGAAACTCTTGCAGTTTTGTTTTAGAACGACTATCTAAATGCTAATCCAAACCCTCGATCTTCAAGAGCCTTAGGGATTTTCTTCTAGGGAGTCCTGGCAGTGTGACCCCTCCTCGGGTTGGGGGCGTTACAGTTTGGGTTACCATCAACTCCGAATCAGGGATGAGGATATACCCAAGACTACCTTCCATACCTGTTACAGACACTATGAGTTTGTGGTGACGCCCTTTGGGCTCACCAACGCTCCGACAGCTTTCAAGGGCCTTATGAACAGGGTGTTCAAACCCTACTTGGATCAATTCGTGGTGGTATTCATAGATGATATCCTAATTTACTCGAGGACCCCAGAGGAGCATACCCACCACCTACGGACAGCCCTGGAAGTATTGAGGAGAAATGAGTTGTACATCAAGTTATCAAAGTGTGAGTTTTGGTTGAGGAATGAAGCATTTCTGGGACACGTAGTATTCAACGAGGGGGTGTCAGTGGACCCCCAAAAGATAGAGGCTACGACAAACTGGCCCATACCTAAGAACCTGACGGAAGTAAGGAGTTTCTTGGGTTTGGCAGGGTACTATCGCAGATTTGTTCAAAATTTCTTGAATATTGCCACCCCGCTTACCAACTTGACCAGGAAGGTCACTAAGTATGAATGGACGGACCCATGTGAGGCAGCGTTCTAGGAGCTGAAAAGGAGACTAACGAGTGCACCGATACTAGCCTTACCTACTGCTGACAAAGATTTCGTAGTGTATAGCGATGCCTCTAGGAGTGGGTTGGGGTGTGAGTTAATGCAAGAGGGTCGCGTTATAGCCTATGACTTGTGGCAACTGAAGACACATGAGCAGAACTACCTGACTCATGACCTGGAATTAGTAGCTGTTGTGTTTGTGCTTAAGATATGTCAGTATTACCTGTACGGGGTACGCTGTGAGGTTTTCACTGATCATCGGAGTTTAAAATACCTCTTCTCACAAAAGGATCTGAACCTGAGACAGACAAGGTGGTTAGAGTTCCTGAAGGATTACGATGTTCATTTCCAGTACCATCTGGGGAAGGCCAACGTAGTGGCGGATGCATTGAGTCGTCGGTCGTACCCAGCACTCAGCTAATCGCTAGCGCTTCCGAATGAGTTGTGTGAGGAATTTCGGAAGTTAGAACTCAACGTGGTCACCCCGAGAGCAAAGCTGATGCTATGCACCTTGGAAGCGCAACCAACACTCATTGAGGAGATTCGAGTAGCTCAGGCTACGAACCCCCAACTCGAGCTAATCAGGGAGGAAATATTGGTAGAAAAGGCACCCGGGTTTATAATTCATGAAGATGGAGCCACTCGATTTCATAACCGGGTGTGTGTCACTTAGGAAGAAAATCTTAGACGAGGGTCACAATACTCCACACTCAGTACACCCTAGGGGAAATAAGCTGTATAAGGACCTAAAGCAGACATTTTAGTGGAGTAACATGAAACAGGAAGTGGCCGATTACGTGGCAAAGCGCCTAACTTGTCAAAGGGTGAAGATAGAACATCAATGACCAGTGGGACTCTTACAACCCTTAGAAGTCCCCGAGTGGAAGTGGGACTTAGTATCCACGGATTTCGTGGTGGATTTACCTTTGACTCAGCGGAAGAATAACGCGATCTGGATTATCCTAGATAGGCTCATAAAAACAGCGCATTTCATAGCCATGAGAAATACTTGGACCCTGCACCAATTAGCTCGAGCATACCTCGAGGAGATAGTGAGATTACACAAGGTACCTAGCTCTATCGTGTCAGATCGGGACACTAGGTTTCAGTTGGATTTCTGGCAGAAGCTACAGGAAGCATTTGGGACGTTGCTGCGTTTTAGAACTGCGTTCCACCCAACTACGGATGGGCACACTGAATGCACTATTCTAACATTAGAGGATATGCTAAGGGCTTACGCTTTGGACTTTAAGAGTGCGTGGGGCGAGCAGTTGTCGCTGATAGAGTTCTCCTACAACAACAGTTACTATGCGAGTATTGGCATGACCCTGTACGAGGCACTGTATGGGAGGAAATGCAGAACTCCATTCTGTTGGCAGGAGATTGATGAAACCTTGACTATTGGGCCGGAGTTAATCCAAGCCACCACGGATAAAATAAGATTGATCCAGGAATGTATGAGAGCCGCCTAAAGCCGCCACAAGAGCTATGTCGACCGGAGGCGTAGGCCTCTTGAGTTCTAAGTAGGACATCAGGTATTCCTCTGAGTCTCTCCAACCAAGGAAGTCGCAAGATTTGGGATGGCAGGAAAGCATAGCCCAAGGCACATCGGGCCGTACCCAGTCGTACAGAGAATTGGGGAATTAGCTTATCGACTGCAGCTACCGCCCGAACTCCTAAGAGCACACAATGTATTCCACGTGTCGCAGTTACGGAAATACATTCCAGATCTCTCACACATAATCGAGCCTAATCCTATACAGCTCCAGGAAGACCGTTCATATGAGGAACAACCTATATAGATCCTGGTGATATATACATAGATATATATAGACACACACACACATACGTACACACACACACACACACACACACACACACACACACACACACTCTCTCTCTCTCTCTCTCACACACACACACACACATACATACATACATACATACATACACACACACACACACACAC
>JACYFF010031958.1:82854794-82871149 GCA_017589665.1 Selenicereus undatus | reverse complement strand
TATATATATATATATATATGTATATATATATATGTATATATATATATATATATATATATATATATATATATATATATATATATATATTTGTATGTATGTATATACATACATACATACATACATACTTGCATACATACACACACCCCACTCTTAGTTTTAGATCTGCTTATGACTTTGGAGTATGTCGATTTTTTTTCATTGCTTTTTTTTTTCAAGCTAAGCAGTTCGCCCAATGCACCCCTTTCAATCCAATTGGTTCGTTGTGATCTAATGTAATGTTTGATTGCATGTAAATAACCTTCTAATCTTTATATTATAAATGTAAAAATGTATAAAGGCTAAGAATCCTTCCCGCTCTTATTCTAGGACCCTCATTTAATTCTGCCAAAATTAATAAACGGTTAGTTTTAATTTAAAAATTTAAAAATGATGTATTCCTACCCCAACTGTCAAATCATACACTAGCCTTAAGTTGCGGAATTTAACGTAATCAAAACCGTGAAAATTATTTATCCAATAAATTTGAGCCCTTGATACAAATCGTTTTTTTTTAAAAAATATCGCCCAATATTTTGTAACTGGCACGACTCTTTTTGATGGGAAGTTTCTAGGATAACCTTCCATCCCAGTATCTCTCTACATGCCACTATGCACAACTCTTTTCACCCTTGGTTGCCTTCTCTATCTCTATCTCCACATTTAAGTACCTTTGTTCTAGAAAGTGCATCGCTGTTCCCCAATATGTTCTTCCTACCTCATGAAGAAACTCCATCTCTCTTGCGCACTATATTTCTTTCTGACTCATGAAAATCACAATTCCTTTTGATTAAAAAAAAATCTCCATCGGTCAATAGTCATTTCTCTTTCTTTAAAGCCACAATGATGTTGAATGGCCAGATCAATGGAGCCAAAAGGGACATGAATGTGAGAATCACAGTTTTTTTTTCGGTTTAATTTGTTTATTTTGTGCTTAATTTGGGATTTTTCATCTCATATTCTCATTTTATTTTGAAATTTTCATTTTTTCCTTTTTTCTGTAGCATTTTCCTTTTTTTCCTCAGAGCGGTCTATGTCAAGGCTCAGTATGGTCGTCGTCACTAAGATCAAAGGTGCTATTCATCTTTTCTCAGTGCTTGTCCTCCTGTCACCTATTTTTGGGTTGATTTTGGGGTTTCCCTATTTCTATTTTGTTGATTTTCTTTCTCATGTAGGTTTTGTTGATTTGGACAACTTCCCTCCCATTTTTGTTGATTTAGGTTCTTGGGTTTATGAAGGATTTCTATTGAGTGTGTGTGTGCGTGCATGTGTGTGAGCAATGAGATGTTGCGAGAACTCATCTAAGTAATATTCATTTTCATTTTAGTCAGGTTCTCAAGGCGACGACGGTGTAATTTCATCTATTAGAGGCATGACTACTGTAGTTGACTCTATTCTATAGGCGTCTTAATTATCCTTGGATGAAAATTGGTAAGACATTAAAATAGAGGCAATTGTATAACTGACTTTCTTTTTGAAAAGATAACTTGAAATTTTTGTATCTACAATTTTACTTGCGTAAAAAAATTGAAAAAATTAGGCTTTCTTATCTATAATTTTACTTGTATAAAAAATTGAAAAAATTAGGCTTTTTTGTATTTAATTTTTGTTGATGTGCACTTCATGATAAACACATTAAATGATTGTAAGTCAACATAACTTAATTTCAATTTCATTGAGATATTGTGTATATGTGATTTCTTTTTTCTTTTTGGGGGCATAATTTTGTTTGAATTTGATTTTTTCCCTGCTATATGCTACAATTGAAGTGAATATGATCCTAAAGGTTTCCTAAACAAAAGTTAAAATGCATAGCTTCAGTATTGTTGCCTCTTTTCCTCTCTTTAAAAGACTGTGAACTGTTTATGATTTTTAGGTATCGGGTATCATTTTTTAATTTTGTAATAAAAAGGTCAGCTGTGCGGAGAATGAAAAGAAGTACTTGAATTTCTTTTTTTCCTTGGCAAGTTTCCTATACCCATGTCTAGGAGTGATTGCCAATAATGGTTCCTAAAACCCATGATTTTCTCTCTCCTCATCTTCTTCTAAAATGTTGGCTTCTCTTTCGGTGATGAATCAATGAAGGAGATTTCTTTTGGAATTCTTCAGCTATGAATTAGGTGGGAAATTAGCTGGAAAGAGTTATTTTCTATCACCCACATCTGAACAAGCAAAAAGATAGTTAACAATGTAATCCAAGCTAACCTAAACTCCATCGCTATATTATTCACTCTATTATTTACAAAATGGTGTTTTCATTTGTTGAATTAGATGATATTGATTATATTATTAACATATGAATTTTATAGTTTAGCCAGGGCTCCACCCCCCCTCTTCAACAAAAAAAAATGTTTGTGGAAATATGGTTCAAATAGGATAATTTAACTTCACTGCTCTTTGCTATTATGATATTATCCTGTTGCTTTGATCTTTTCCCTGCCTATGCTAGACAGGGGGTTGAGAATTCTGTTAATCGAATTTTTTGTTATGTGGGTGCAAGCATAATATGAATGGTGTATATTGTGTCAAATTCAATGACTACGGAAAGAGAGGGGAATTATTAAGGTTTTCAATTTTTGTTGATTGGAGGTCAATTGAACTTTGGCCCTCTAAGTGCCTTCAAAATAAAAAGAGGAAAAAAATCATCTCTGTTAAGGCAACAAAAGAGGAATTGTTAGGGTTTCGAATTTTAGTGGTTGGAGATCTGCAGGATAAAATATGTTGTTGATTCTTCAATAGTACTCCCTATTTATATTTTATGAGAGCACTTCAAAGACATTCCAATTTAGATAATATGAGATAGATTTGGATTTCATCCTCATATTTTGTCCCACACTTTGAGTCAAGAACCCCCCTCCAATAAATGGATGTGATCTTTGTGCATTTTTGCATGTTGAATTCAATTGAACAAAGTTCCTCACCACACACGTCCAGAATGTTCGATTGAATTTGTGGCTTGTGTCCTTTATTTATTTATTTATCAAATAATGGTAGTTATATTTTGATAAGGATTACAAGGATGAAAGGCTATTTAGCATTTTGCTACCCCCTCCTATGTTTTAGGCAAGGGTATGGGCTAAAGGGTGATGACATGTATATTAATTTACTTTAATATGGATTGTTGGTGAAACACCTGTTCTTTGTGCCTGAAATCTATTTAGGGATGCCTTGGTAATGCTGTTTTTTACTCGCTGTCATTGTCTAGAATTACACATGTGTGTTTGACTCCCTTTGCACCGTTGATAGTCCAGATATCTCATGTGATCAATGGGTTTGAGATGACAGATGGATGATGAAGGCGTGAATGTGGTTTTCCAATAGAGTTACATGGTTGATAGTGATTTATAGAATGGGCATTCATGTGAAAGCACAGTTTTGAGGAGTGTATGATCATTCAAGTTATTGATAAGAGTCCACATTTTGGCACTTAGTTTTGCTATTGGTCGCTTGGTTTGATTTTTGGAGGAGGGGGAGGGGGGCGAGGGTGGGGGCTGAATTTGTAAGTTTTGTATAGCAATAATTTGGTTTGTGTTGGGACTTTATCTAAATTTAGTTATACCTGTTTATAAAGACTTTAAACATGGTATTCAAATGCAAGAAAGTTTAATGCCACTTTATTGATGTCAAACTCTAGCCATTCAAGGTCGTTTTTAACATTTGGTCCTACAGTTATGCAAAATTGACTAGAGCTCATGTAGCTGCTTCCAAACTGTTGCATCCAGGCTCAAGCAGTTGTGCAAACACTGAGTTTAGTTGTCCTCACAACTTTGCAAATATGTGAGGTAAATGACAACCCCCCTGCTTGAATAACCTTGCCATTAAATTTGGGATGTGGAGTATGGAAAGCTGGTTATGTGAACACAGGATGGCAATGTCAAGACTACCATTATGAAGAATTCAAGAAATTTTGAATTGAATTAATTTTGAATTGTGTTTATTTTTAACTTCAATACTCGAGGTGTGTACTTTTGACTTTGTTTAAATGGATTGTAATTTTTGTGGTGCAATTAGATGGATTGTTGTTAGTCACTTATTAATTTGCTCGGTGGGAGCCTTTTGAGGTGTGTCACATGTGACAAGCTTTGAATGAAATATAACTCAACTATAAAGATTACATTTCTTCACTACTTGCTTATTGAGATTTGATTTATTCATGTTAGTTTAATTTTTGTAGTTCGTTTTTACTATGTAGTGAAGAATCACATGCAAGTAAGCTTTAGTGTGATTGGTAAACTTAAAAATAAATGTTGGTTCAATGAACAACGCGCTTTTGTAATTGTATGGTGGTTGTGTCTTTCTTTTTCAGCACAAGTCATAATAAATTTCCAATATGGTATATAGCTCATGTTATACTAATATAATGCCATTTCTTATTTATAGTGGTAAAAAGGATTGCATCATGTGAAAACATGGTTGATGGTATTTTAAATGTTGGATAATATCTTTCATTGCTATAGTCCTACGTCATCACTTTAACTTTTCACGTCGTGAATTTGATAATAATAAATGAAAGTTGACTATTGTGAGTAAGTACGCATTACTATAAATAAGGTATATAATTTGAGGAGTTGGATTATAAATTAAAATTGAAAGCACCATATTAGCTTTAGTTTGGATCTTTGAAACTATGTGTTGCTTCTATCACCTATATACATAATATTACTCCACAAATATGGTTGATCACTTTAAGGAAATTGTTTGATTTTGATATGCAATTTACGCATGCTCTTTAACATTACAATTCACTATAAATGTGAATAGGTTGGTTTTTTTTTGGGGGGGGGGGGAGCCCTTTCATTGTGTGTAGGTTAAAAAGCAATTGTATCAATATAGGTGCATCAATTCCCTGTATAACAACAAAATCTAAAATTCACTTTCAAGGGGTTGTTTTTGTATATTACATTATTTGAGATTCAACAAAAAAATTCCAAGATTTAAAAATATTTTGAATTATTAGAATACTTCATGCAAAGCACGGGTCCATACTAGTGTAAATAAATTTGTAAATGTATTTCCATTACCTTGTTTGGTTGTAAGTCATTTTTGCAACTAACAACTACTTTATAATTATGAAATACTAGAAATTATGTAATCATGATTGCATTATAAGGGTGATTGCATTGCATTAGATTCAATCAACATCATCTAAGAGATAGTGGGTACATGTTAGAGGTAGAGAGAGAATGAATAAGGAGAGCTTATTTTCATTTAGATCTGTTACTTTGTACTGACATGGCTGAGAGAAATCAAACCCTCCATGAGTGTCTACCTGGCATAATGACAATCCAGCTTAATGTGTTTTGTTCTCTCGTGGAACACTAGATTTTTGGTTGTATAGATGGCTGCTTGATTATCAGACTTGATTGGTATTGGTGTGATTCCTTCCACAGTTAATTCATGCAATGTTCTACTCAACCAAGCAAGTTCAGCCACTACGCTTCTCATGCTTCTATTATTTGCCTCAATAGAAGATAGATTAATAGTTTGTTGCTTCTTAGATTACCATGATATGAGAGTTTTTCTGTAGGAAAATCACATAACTAGTGATAGATTTCCTAGTATGAGGATAAGATGCCCAATCAGCATCATAATATGCTACAAGAGAAAAGGATGACTGATTATTGAGTAGAATAGTAAGTGTTAGCAGGGTTTTAAGATATCTGTGCATATGAACTGTTGTTTGATAATGAGGGATTTTGGGCTCTTGCATAAACTGACTTAGGTGTTGAACAAAAAAGGCAACGTCAGGCCTTGTGTGAGTAAGAAAATTCAGTTTTCCCACAAGCCTTCTATACCTCGTGGGGTCTGAATACAGTTCTCCTTCATCATGATTCAGCTTGAAGTTGACGTCTCAAGGTGTAATGACACCAGTACATTCATCAGAATTGAGCTCTTTTAGTAGCTCCACGGTAAATTTCCTTTGAGCAAGAATTGGCCTTTGGTGTGACTACAATACTTCTAGACCTAAAAAGAATTTGACAAAGCCCAGGTCCTTGATCTTGAAAGTGGTATCTAGATATGCCTTCAAGTCTTGTATCTCAGAATCATCATTTCCTGTGACCAATATATCATCAACACAGACAGCAACAAAAACAACAAAACTTGTTGTCTTCTTATGAAATAGAGAATAGTCATTCTCTGAGTGCTTGTACCCTCTCTTGTATAGGACTTGAACAAAGTTAGCATACCATTATCTAGAGGCATGTTTAAGGCCGTAAAGAGATTTTTTGAGTTTGCAAAATGCATTTGGTATGCTAAATGTGAGACCCTATGCCAGCTTCATATAAATGTTTTCATGTAAGTCAATGAAGAAAAGCATTATTTACATCTAATCAATGTAAACTCCATTTCTTTTTTACTGCAACTAACATCAATGTTCCGATAGTGGTCATCTTAGCCACTGGGGAAAATGTCTCATTATAGCCTATACCTTCTTTTTGTGTGAAACCTTTAATGACAATCCTTCCTTTTAATATGTCCATTGTCCCATCTGCTTGAAATTTGACTTTATAAACCCACATGCATGCCATTGGTTTCTTTCCTCTTGGTAAAGGAACTATATCCTTTGTATTGTTATCAATTAAGGCTTGAAACTCCTTATCCATAGCTTCTTACCACCCAGGCTGTAATACAACATCTTCATATGTTGCAGGTTCAGTATAATCCCAGTTCAGCAAGAGTTGCTAACTATGAGAAGAGATACAGGAGGATGAAATGGATGGAGGTTGCAAGCAAAGATTCATAGTAGTGGCGAGACACTGAGCAGTACAAGTTTAAGCTAAACTAGAAAGCACATAATTAGCTAGGTGATTTATGGGATCTTTGTGTTCTGTTATGAGGCTCAGAATCAAAATTTGTAGGGAGCCCTTGTGAGCTCTATGGCTATTCTGTTTATGGTATTGATTATGTACAAACTTACATCAATAGTATGAGTAAGAGAAAAATCATGAATTATGTTAAGATGTTAAGATTTGGGACTAGTAAAATCTAAGAGTTGCATTGTTGCTATGCAAATGGAAACATGTCTTCATGAAAAACAATATCTCTAGAGACATGAAATCTTTTGTCGGTTAAGGACATCACCATGTATCCCTTTTTTCCATGAGGAAATCCCAAGAAAACATAGGGAATTGCTTTGTGTTGGAGCTTATCTCTACCTTGTTTTGTGTTAGACATGTAACACCAACATCCAAATACTTTCAAGTGATCATACTCGGGTGGTTTTCCAAACAACAATTCAAAAGGGCATTTGTACTGTAAAAGAGTGGTTGGCATTTATTAATTAGGTAAGTTGTAATAAGCAAAAAAACTCCCCAAAAGCATGTTGACAAGTTTAACTAAAATAGAAGAGCCCTACTAACCTCAAGTAGGTGCTTGTGTTTTGTTTCCACAACTTCATTTTGCTAGGGGATTTGAGTGCAACTGGTCTGATGTAGAATGCCAATTGATTTAAAGAGATTCAATGCCTCATTGCTTAGCCCAAGTTCTAAGGCATTATCACTTCTTACAATTCTGACAACTCTATTGAGCTGAGTTTTTACCATTGCTAGAAAAGACTTTATTATACGGAAAGCCTCATCTTTAGTCACCATTAGATGAGTCTATGTTGATCTTCTATAGTCATCTGCCAATGTCAAAAAGTATCTGTGGTCATTATGTGTTTTTGTATGATATGGATCCCAAGTGTCTACATGAATTAAATCAAAAGGTTTTGTAGATAAAATAGAGCTGTTGTGAAAAGTTAATTCGTGTTGTTTTGTGTGAGGACAAATATCACAAGGAACTTAACAAACATTTTTATTGATTTTGGAAGCAGAATACTTCAATGCAGAGATATACTTCAGTTTACTAAAAGCAATATGACACATCCTTCTATGCCAAAGATCTAGAGGTTAGCAATCCTTAATGTAAGTAAAAGAGTACTCATCTTTACTAACTAAAAAGAAAGAACTACATTCAGGTACATGTGTTTTTGTTTATGCCCCTTCAAAGATCAATCTTTTAGCAACCTCATCATCCAATATGTAAAATCTTTGAGTGGATTCACCAATTTTTACTAGCCTCTTCAGAGAAGGGACAACTTTACATTTAATTGCTCACTCAGCCTTTTAATAGATAGAAGATTAAACTGAAAAAATGACACAAACAGTGCATGATGCAATATTAAACTACTTCCAATCTTCAAATCTGTAAACTGAAACACTTTAACCATATTACCATTTGGCAGTGTAATAAGAACAGGAATCATGAGTGATATACTATTATTGAAAAGGCTTTATCAAAAACCATATGATCACTTGCACATGAATCCACAATCCAAATTTTTCCATCTAATTTGCATGTGCAACAAATGGCATTAGCAGAAGTAACACATTACAATGAGGTAAGATTTATACCTGGCATATAAGCAGCAAAAAAAACCTAGTGAAGAAGATTCCCATGGAGTTTGTTTGTTGGCATGGAGGTTGACCAGAAATTGCAATAGCTATTTGGATTAATATGGATCAAGTCCTAGTAGCGTGCCATGCTGAGTTGTTAAACTGTTTAAACTTATGTTGGCAATAGGTTTAGAAATCTATGCTTGACCTTCTCCATCAATCCAAGCATTGTTGGCAAACCTATGCCCTTTTGGTTTGAATGGCTGCTCGTTAGGGTATCCATGAGGTTTATAGCACTTGTCTATTGCAATGGTCATAAAAAGAGCTGAGAAGTTTTTCTCCATCTGGAACTTTTCTGAAAACTTAGCCTTAGTGTCCCATCCCTAAAAGAAGAGCCTGAATCATTCAAGAAGTGGGGAGAATTCTTGACTTGCCTTTACTTCTCTTCTTGAATGAGAAGAGAATATGTTTGTCCAAGTGAAGGTAAGGGGTTCATCATCAACAAACTACTTCGAACACTTGTGTAAGTATCATTGAGTCGTACAAAAAAAAAAGAATCATATTATGTTCTTGGGCATATTCCACTAAAGCAGTTTCACATCACACTAACATTTGTTACTTGTGCACCTCGGCATGTCATCCACAGCAGCAAACTCATCCCAAATTCTCTTTGCTCGAGTGTAATATGATGTAATATCAGAATCTCCTTGTGAAATTCCTGACATCTCCTTCTTGACTTGAAACAATTTGGCTTTGTTTGGTTGTCCAAGTCATTCCACCAATTCCTTCCACATTTCTTCTATAGTGTTATAATATAATACACTTCTTGAGATATCTTTGTGTCAGGAATTGAGAATTAGACCATTACACATTTGCCAATAAGGCAACAGAGGTGAACTATTAGCAGATCGAGATACCTTTCCATCAACAAATCAAACCTTATTCTTGCAAGATAGAGCAATTAAGAAAGTTCTCTTCCAAGAGTCAAAATCTTCTCCATTAAACGCATCAGCAACCAAGATCTGTCCAAGATGATCAAAAGGATGACTGAATAAAAGGATCATTCGGCTTAACATAGGTGTTCTATTTCCTTGAGCCGCCATTGTATATGAGATCATGAAACGATGGAGAATGAAGAATTAGGGTTTGAAAAATCGCAAATAAGAAATATCTGAATCACAAATGAATCTTAGGCTCGATTGATTGCAATTGTGAAAGAAAAATAATCTGCATTGATGAATAGGTGGATCAATTGATGAACCAAATCAATGGATTGATGGTGTAAGAAGAGAGAGAAAATTGTGATTCTGCTATGATATCATGTTAGAGGCAGAGAGAGAATGAATAGAGAGAGCTTATTTTCATTTCTGGAGAATGAATGAACATCATACAAGAGTTGAAGCCTAGCTGGTTTATATATGCAAAGTCTAGCTCAAGCCTTTCTCGCCAAGAGTGAGTTTTACAGTTTGTTACAATAGTGTTGTGTTAGTTACAATAGTGAAAACAAAAAAGGGAAAATACAACATCAACATTTTGTGTAGGTGCATGCATATATCCCGATAGTTCCAACACCATGTAGATCCAATGGAAGCAAAGGAGTGACCCTAAACAAAACCAAGCCCCAAATGAACGTGTTGATAACCCCCAAATTCCCAACAAACAAGGGGGATCTTTTTTTTTGGTCAATGTGAACTCTCTTGATCATCTTAGTGTTGTCAAAACTTCAAGATTAGGTCAATTCAAATTCGGACAAATTAGACACCCGGACAAAAACATACCTAGACTCTGTTCGAATTGCAAATTCAAACATCGTGACTTGACAAACCCAAATGTTTGAATTCATGATTTGAACTATTGGAAGTTTGACTGAAATTGCCTATATCACTATGCCCAGAGCTAAATTTTTTTATGTCCAACCCGATTGTCTAGATTTCTTATCCATGTCCGAACCTAGCTATACGAATTCATCCGAACCCAAATTCGTCACAAAATTCCAAGCACGTAGACTTGAATTGTCAGACGCGAAACCCACCCAAATTTAATTCACACATGATCGGTTGTCAAAATTTTGAATTCGGATAGAAATTTGGGGACCAAACTCGATTTTTTTGGACCGGACAAATTTGAGTAAATAAATTTAATAGCATGTTTGATTCATCATATAATATGCCAGTGTTCAAGGCTGAGATCCCTTTTTTCGGCTAAGGGAAGTATTTAACCAAATTGAGATCACCATTCATCATATAATATTCAATTTTATTGTACCAAAGCAAGCCAAGCACACTCATTCAAGGGCCAGCCGTTGACTAGCCAACCAGAAATACATTTATAAAGAAAAAAGCCAAAGCGACGTACCTACCGAATTCCACGACTTCGCCAGCCAAGCATTATGTTCCAACACCGGCCCCCCACTCGTACTAATACTGATTGTGCTTTCCATGTTTGCTTTGCCATATTATGTATTCCGTATTCCAGGTCTTGGTCTTACTGAATTAGTATAGTTAGTTTCATTAATTGCGGATTGCCTTTCAAAAAAGTACGTTTTTTGGGATGTTCCCGTGACAACAGATACATTTACATAAATGAATATTCTTTGTGGACTGACCAAGCGGTAGGGCCTCCCATGTGGCGCACCCTCACACCAATATAAGGGGATTTCAAACTAATCTAAACATGCGGAGGGCTAGCTCTTCTGACTTCAGGAACTCCCACTCCAAGCTTTGGCATATGGAATAGAGTCGGTAGCACCGGTTGGTTCTATTAGTTCAAGCGCTTTATATCACTCCTAAATGAAGGCAGTGAGCAAGGATACCCACCAAGAGCACAGATGGGGCATAGCGGAGATGCAGGCTCGATTCCTTTCTTTACAAGATTCCGATAAAGAAGATCCAATCCTATCTTATTGGAAATAGTCAAGCATAAGGCTAGCCTTCTTCTGAGCCAAGATTCAATGCAGTATGCTGCTGATGTGTTAGACCCAAAAAAAAAGGGTTTTTGGATAATAATATGAACTTAAAAAATATCCATCACCGATCCGAACTTTCAACATTTTTATTATCAATCGTTCATACTTGAGAAAACTACCCAACGTTGAGCCGAAATGGGAGCATTGGAGTATTATTTTTCCGTAGTTCAGATTATTGACAGTAAACATGTCGAAAGTTTGGAGCATTGGTGACTACTTCTTAAGTTCAAATTATTAGCTTCCACTAACCCAAAAGGTCATATTATTATTTTCCAAAAACCCAAAAAAAATTCTTGTGTTTGGATTTACGTTCAGTCTGACGTGTGCCTAGATTCCATTTTTTGACTGGGTAGTTCGCTGCTGGGAGAATAATCATGAGAAACTTTGCTCCAAATGAACTACTTCACACTTTTAGCTAAGCTATAAGAACAAAGATGAATGTTAAGATCAAAAGAAAAGGGGTCCCAGCCAGGCCAACCTTTACAGAAAGGTGCTGATAGAGATGAGTGGAAGAACAAAATGTGGCCCAGCAAAATAATTTCCAAGATATTAAACAAAAAGAATTCAAGCCTAAACTCATTAGCCGTCAAATGGCATGATTCTCAATATGAACTTTCTCAGGGAAACGAGAAAGCTCCTCCAGGCTCTGGTCTGTGTCCAAGCATCCTGGCAGATGGTCTAAAGATAACTAGCAGCTTGTAAGAAAACCATGGTCAAGGACAGAAGTCCGACCATCAGTACCAAAGAACTGTGGTTCAATGTGCATACTCGAGAACTTGAGCTCATGGCCCTCATAGGAGCACTTGCATTCGGAAAGGTCCCATTCATGCCGCCAAGATTTGAAAAAGTGCAATTTCCATGACCTGCATCATAAAAGAAAATATGACTGTTAGACAGTAAAGTGAAAGCTTGTATACGGCGGGCTCACAAAATGGGCCCCATGTATCCAGTTGTTCGACCAGAATGACCCAAAAGCGAGTCTAACTCAAAGCCTGCATTAAGGCCATCCCATTTTGATTCAAACATAAAATGGCCTATTTTCTAGGCCCAAACCCATTGTAGCCTGATTTAATCCTCAGCCAAATAACATGTTCCCGGAACAATATTCAAGCAACCACATTTATCAAAGGAAAGCAATGCATGACGTGGAAAAATCGAGCAGCAGTGCTGTTTATGGACCATACATACCTGGGTCTGTGGTGGTGATCTCAGCCACGCCATTGAAGTCACAACTCTCTGGAGTCCTACCCATCTTCTGGTAGTAAGCATTAAAAGTATAAGTAGCATGAGCAGCCACAGTATCCGGTTCATAGCAAGGCTCGCCCTGCGACAAAGGTGAACAATTGACCTTCCCTGGTCCGCAAGCCCAATCCAGTGCAGCTTGCAACATTCTCTTGTCAGCCCCATCCTTAGCAGCACAGTAAGTTCCATTTGTCGTGTCATTAGCCAAAATTGACCCCAAGTCCGTGAGATGCAAGATGTAGACCGGCTTCCCATAGGCATCAAACAAGCCCCAGTTCTTCTCAGAGACAGGCCCCGGCTTCATGTCCTCATTATAGAGCTCATAAATATAAGTACTAACAGCAATTCCTGGATGTTTCGGGGTGCCTGTCTTGTTCAGAACATGTTTTATCAGATTACTGTTGTAAGTATCGGCGTTCTCTGTAGTGGCACTGGGCTCCTTAGCATCCCCCTTAGACGGCCAACCAGTCTCAGAAACCATGATGGGGATGTTGGTAAAGTTAAGGTCGGCCATGGCAAAGTAAGCAGCATCTACCATGGCATCAAAGAGATTGGTGTAATGAAGGAGAGTATTAGCGTCAACTACTTCTTTGTAAACCGAAAGGGGTTCAAAAAGCGCGTAATCTAAGGGAATGACACCATTAGAATTCATGTAATCATAGTAAGGGTAGATATTGAGCATAAGATAAGAGTTTGTGGATTGCAGGAATTTTAGCATGGGTACAATGATCTGCTTCAAGGAATGGTTGAAGAAGGCTTGGGAAGGAGGGAAAGAGTCGAGGATAACAGAAGTAGAAAGGGGTGTCGAAACTTTGACCTGCCTATCGAGATTGGATGCCACAAGGGCAGACTGGATATATTGGAGGGCATTTACAAGGACAGGAGCAGCATTAGGAAGACTTGATAGAACCTCAGAACCAACGCAAATGGTGGTAATGTTAGTTGCTGGGTAATGGGCAACAATGTTTTGTGAGACCCAGTTGGCTGCAGTGGCGTTTGATTGCCCGATACCAAGTAGCTGCTCATTGGGTACTGAGACTGCAACTTGGATTCCAGTATTGGCAAGGGTAAGAAGCATTCCTCTGTCAGCATCATAGAGGCGAACGTGTCTGATACGCTGAGCTTTGAGAAGGGCTACTACTTGAGTTGGGTGTGGCATGTCTGAGAGTTCCGTTCCTATGTTCACCCCTATAAACGCATCTGAAACAAAGAAGAAAACCCAGTAAGAATAGCCTAATAGCATGCAAACTTGGTCAAATCGATTTCATGCTAGTCTGTCTAAACCAGTTTACTCACTCAGACCAAAGCCATGTTGCAGCGTGAAGTTCCAAAAATACGAAGTTATTTGCCAACCTCAGTCATTTCCTTAAAATTTTGTGTTCTAGTCTAACAATAAAGGTCAAGTATCAAAACCCATGTCGAAGTGTCTGACATCAGCAATTGAGGTTAAATGAAGAGCAACCACATCAATTGTGTCACAGAGCAACCACAACGCATAATTCAGATTTTAGTCATGCCATGAGCAATGTAAGATACTTTGTCAAATACTCTGAAGAAAAGATTGTGCTATTAAAGGCTCTTAGCCATTAAAATCCTGACCTTGTTCCTACTTACACTCAGACAAAACCAAAACCACACATGAAAAGTAGTAAGCACAAGCTTTCAGAAGATTCAGCAACCTCAAAAACTACATGGAAAAATCCGTTAAGATGTCGAAAATCAAGGCAGGTTTTCAGGTATGCTGTGCCCTGCAAACCCTTTGCAACTATCCAACACTAATGACCAAATGAAACAGTCTTGAATTTTTAATCTTTGACCCTGCCATTAACAAGGTTGCTAGTCCTTTAATAAAATAATATCACTCCTAGTTAAACAATTAACAATACTCATGTAAAACACACTGTAAAAACTACTGATATAGAAGGTTCAATGGTAAAAACAGAATTTCCAGAACCCCCCTACAATTTTAGGTAGTTCTTCCACTCCTTTTGACTAAATATGTGCACATTTAATGCAAGTATTTAATTTGCAACAGCGGTATTATTGTCCCCCCAACTCCACTTTCTGGTTGCTTCCTCTGCATCATTTAATGGCACCAAAAGAGGAGAGAAATTTTACCCAAACTCAAATGCCCACTGAAAAAGTTTCACTACCTACATACAGGGAAACATAAAAAATGCACCCCGAAACAGCCCTCCTCAAAAAAAAAGAAAAAACAAAATGGGTTCTGCGCATTTTGCCTTATTAGAAAATTTCAAATTACACCATAGAAAATTTCAGGAGGATTGAGTTCATTTCCTTCTTAAGTATCCAAAATTTGCAGAAAATTTCACTTCACAAAAATTCCTACAGCAGAGTTGTTGATTGTGACTGCTGTTTTCACTAAAAGACAGCAAGCCCAACTCAATTAAATCACCAAACATGTAATTGGAATATAGAAAGAGTGAAAGAAAGCTCAAGAATTTGCAGAAAATTCCCAGAAAAAAGGGGCAAAAATGCAATCTTTGCACTGTACTAAAACTCATGAAGAGGGAATCTTTTTTGCTTCAACTTGGGGAAAAAGACCAACAAGTTCAATTAGCTCAATGAAGGTGAAAATGAACTTACCTTCAGCTCTAGCAACTGAAAGAGCTAACAACAGAGTTAGAACAACCCTCGATGCTGCTTCCATGGCTACTCAACTTGGAGAGAGAAAATGGCAGAGATAGAGAGAGAAAAGGAGGGGAATCAGGTGGGGTGTGAGAGAGAAGTAGGAAACAGAGAGCTTTTATGAAGGGCCGCTGAGATGATGAAGATTTGGCGTCGGATGATCGGACGGTGAGGAAAACGTTTAGAGCTATCCAGCAAAAGATGCTGTACAAATTCGCCAAGCTAGTTTTGGGACGGTGAATTTGGGGCGGATATTATGTTCTAGTTAATTTATTTTCGCTAAATTTAGTTAAATTGAACTGGATAAATTGTACTGAATTTGAAATGAACTAAGCTCAATTCCCATAAAATTGAATTTATTTGTTAAGTGAATAATATTAAATTTAATTTTCTTAGGTTTTAAATTTATTTGTATTGAACTAAAATAAAATGTACTTATTTTTGTAAAAATGAATTAAGTGAGACTTATTTTTGCTAAATTAAACTTCACATAAATTAAAAAAATTAAATCATAAAAAAATAATGTTTTGTGGCATTAAATCCTCAAAAATTTGTGATTTTGGGAGACGAAGACAGAAAAACTCTTGTATTAACTTGTATTTTTGGAAGTGCTTCATAAGATAATTTCCACATTATGATAGAAAATTAGGGGTTTTTATTGTGGGGAGACGTTACAGCCTTTTCCGAGGTTTACACACTTGGGGCTTTTGAGATGCAGCAAAATCAGGGGATGAAAAAGTGAAGAGAGAGAGGGGCCCAGAGACCGATCACATTGACATTTGACAGCGAAAAGGACGTAATGTGTATGCAGAAACTGTGCAAGGCAATTGGGTGCAACGGTCATATCCTATCTGTTTAGGAATTTTTTTACAGTACGAATTTTCATTTAATAGTTACATCTACAGGCACTGATTAGTGAGAGAGAATTTGATGCCATTACCGTTCATATGATGTTAATGAATAGAATAACCTTTAATTTGTCACTACTTTCATTGGTCTAGTCATGTTATATTTTTTCTACTACTCTTTAAATTTTTACTGTTGGGTTGTCTTATAATAATCATTCTTGCTGATTCATAATTTTT
>JACYFF010031958.1:82823561-82839794 GCA_017589665.1 Selenicereus undatus | reverse complement strand
ATGTATGTATGTATATATACATATACATATATATATATATATATATATATATACATATATAATTATATATATATATGCTCATATGTATATATATGTGTGTAAATATATATAATTATATATGTATGTATGTATGTATATAATTTTTTTTTCTACAGTTAGAATAATTTAAATAAAGAATAAAATCAACTATTATGAGCATTGCCTTGTGATACAACTGAACTTTTAGACGAAGGAGTTCGATTCAAATCTCATTAGAGATTTTCATCCCTAAAACTCTATTTCAAATCTCATGCATTCCTTCACTTAACATCAATCATGGACTCATAGTAGGGTAGTTGAACAAATATAAACCCCCCCCCCAAATCTCTTAAGATAATGGCTAGCAACTTTGGGTAAACTTTTCATTTGATCACAATAAAACTTGAAAAATAGGTGATATTTGAGTTGATAAGATTCAGTGCAAAAAGAGGGGGTGAGGGTTGTGAAGGTCCCGAAAGTCTGTGTTCCCACCCTAAAGCGGTGAATGGGGTGATTTTAAAAATTGAGACATTATAAAAACTACAATGTGCTTTGAATTTATTCACCTAATGTCAGAGATGACGATCTTGATGGTTAGTGACCAATGTCGGTGATAAACTGAATTAAAGAGTAGAAATAAAATGGGACAATACACATGACATTTTTACGACGTTCACCCTTCCAAACAGGGCTAGTCACCACCTAAGGAATTTCTTCCCTTAGGATTTAGTCACTCCACTTCTTGTTCACTTAAGAAGTACACACCAATGACATTGGCTTTACAATCTGTCTAGCATTCCATTCTCACCTGGCTAAGAAACCTCAGCTAGCGAACTAGTATTGAACTCTCAATACCTAGTTACCTAAGTAAGTCCACTTGTTACAATTCCCTTTCAAATATTCAATTTAAGAACAATTACGTAAGAATGATTTGCACTTGAGGTCCTTTCACGATATAATTCTTTCTCGTGTCTTACAATATGTTTAAGCTCCACCTTTTATAGATTTAACACCTTTTTCACCATTGGAGTATTTAGTGCCAAATCTTCGATGTATTCCGTCCCGAATCCAATGTCGCTGATTTGAACCTTGGTGTTTCCAAATCTAGCGCTTGACTGTCGTAATTAGTGGATCTTGATTGCTGAGAGAAGAGCATGATTTGATCCCCAAAGATCTTGTTGTCAATCAAAATACTTTACAAATGAACTCAAGATTGATTTATTAAGAGAAGAGCATGATTTGATCCCCAAAGATCTTGTTGTAATCAATCAAAATACTTTACAAATGAACTCAAGATTGATTTATTACAACTTTCCAAAACTAAATCAAATAAAATCTTTACAAGATCTTGGATAATCAGCAATGATATATTGCATCATAAGATATAATCCATTCAGATATAAATAAAGGATTACTTTTAAATATATTAATAGCAACATATCTTAAAGAATAACCCAATATATCATATAAATCATTTTTTACCAAAAACAATTCCATCATGACCAAATTCAGAGATTCTGACTTTGATACTCAATTCCTAGAAAAAATTCATTTTTTGTCCATTAAGGTTTGCTATAATAATCTACGTAGCCTACTTTTTTTAGATAAATATTTTTGGAACTACGTAGGTTTGGGTAATTATTTTTCCAGGCAGAACTATTGGGGTTATATTACTTTTGGGAGACAAATATTTATTTTTGCAGGCCAAAACTTTCTAAAATTATGAATTGGCTCAAAAATGGGGTACTAACTCTGATTTCGTTATTTTCTGGAGTTTATGAGGAAATATGATTATCTTTAGTGTTTTTGCTTCTTATAATGACTTTACTTGGTGCTAGTTATCATAATCCATAATTATATCATAAATATTATATTTTCTGTAATTAGAGACCCACCATGCTCAGTAAAATAAATAAATCTTAATTAAAGAGTTTTGAATTAACTGGAACGTAGTCGACATTCGATCTTAGCATCCCTTTAACTTCCAATCTACAGAGATTGCTAATACCAACCACACATTCTTTAGATCAAGCATAATACAGATCCATTTCGTTTCCTACCTCAAACCGTAATCACTAATCAGATTTTTAAATTTTTAAGGAAAGTGAAACCTTGATTAAGAAATTAAAATGTTGAAGACATAAGGTTCGATTGAATAACATTCCCTACTAAGAAATTTCTTTTATTGAAAGTTTGAAAGTGGAAATATTACAATGGATAGATTGAAGATGGACTTAAGCGACTCAGATAATTCGAGACGTCTGCTCATAAAGAAACGTAGAATCTCGATTTCTGTTTTGCTCAAGTATGCTTAAATAACCATGTCCCTTCTTAGCACTGAACCTCTCATTTTATAAAAGAGATGGATTACATAGGATACTCTAATAGCTACAGTACACACTGATATTTTCACATGACTACAATTGTCCTCACATTGCTACAGTAGACAATATTATTTTATTGACTTGATGTTTAACAAAATAGTACAACAATGGAGCAACAAATTTTTAGATTGTTTCAATGCTCACTAAACTAGTCAACCATGTTGAGATTCTGCATGTCTTCATCTCCAATAATGTCGATCACTATCCAGATAATCATCAAAATCTTCATTAAGTTGAAGTTGCTCAGGATCCCATCTTTCAAATAATTCATGAAGATATCTTTTTTCTTTTCTAATAAGAATTTTTCAGCTCTAATATCAAAGAGATAATCAAAGACATCTTTTGAAGTAGCTTCATCTACCTTCATGTATTTGCTGAAATCATTGTGATAAATGAAAGTAGTGTTCCTGCAATGTATTAATGATCTTCCTTGCTCAATCAATGCCTACATTAGCCATGTATTCCCTCACTAACTAACCCACATTCAAGATCAGAATGCAAGCAAGCTTAAAAAGGAATGAAAACAGAAAGTTGGATTCAAGCGAACCCGGATAAAGAGAACTAAGATAGTTGGAATCTAAGTTGATCTATGGATACGGAAACACCACCATGAATCAGTTTAGGACCCTTAATCTTTCTTAGAATACAGAAACGCCACCTCATGTAACGGCCCGACCCTAATATTCACATTAATTACATTGAATCATCTTAATTATGAATTAATTACGTCGGGCCTCGCATTTCAATCCAGCATTTTCTCATTTCAATTCAACAATTTCTTTATACGCATGTATACTTGTACGATTGCAGGTTGAATCGACAGAATGACCTCGAAATGAAATTTTGATTACTCCTCAAATAATTCATTAAAATGCTAATGAATAATTGAACATCTGTTAACATGGAAGTCTCTCTCAAAATTTTACATCAAAAGTTAAAAAAAAAACCTTTTCTAGTAAATTTATCCGAAAATATTAATTCAATAGTGTATAAAAACAAATCAACATTCATATAGCCAAAAAAAAAAGAAAAGAAGTCAACGGTCAGAAGAAGTCAGTTTGACCGACCCAAAAAAAAAATCTGAGATTTTTTTTGCCATTTTGCCTATATATATGGAGGGCAGTCACTGCACACACACGCACGTAGAGGAGAGAGAGAAGAGAGAGAAAGAAGAGAGAGAGAGGAAAAAAAAGAAAAAAAAAGAAAAAGAAAAGGAAAAAAAAAAAGAAGAGAAAAAGGAGGAGGAGAAGAAAAAGGGAAAGGAGGAGGAGGAAGAAGAGATCATGGTTTCGGATTTTGAGACAAATTCAAGGTGAGTAATTCTTGACTCCTTGACCTAAAGCTTGGAATTTAATGTTTTAGGATTTAGTAGTTTGGAGCACTAATGTCAATTGGTAAAAACCAACCGTATAGTTTCATATTTAGTTGTAATGTTTTGATTGATTGGATATCGTGACTTTATGAGTATGTTATGAATTCACCCAATATGGGTTTGAAGTTATGAATTCTAGACTAAATCTGTCCAGTGAATTTATGTTGAAATTTGGTTAACGTTTTGATTATTGGGAGCTATTGGGTTGGACAATATTTGGGCAATTTTACGGTCGAATATACATATTATTTTCAAATTTGTGATAAAGTTTCATGAATATTGGAAGTACACTTTGTGAGTTAGAAATCCTAAATATGTATTTTATGGGTTATGAATTTTAATTGGAATGCTATGATTGACGAAATGCGATTATATGAATGCGTCATGTTACGTTTTTAGGAAAAGAACTCATGTCTTGACAGAGGCCACTACGGAACATTCTTGAGCTATGACCATAGTAGTGGCTGTCGTTATATGACTTATTACCATGACGTGGTAAGGCAAAGAATCAGTAATAATACTAAAAACATTAATAACAGTTCGAATAAAAATAGCCATAATTTAAATTATGCAATCACAAACATAGTATTATGGGCAATGGCCCACAATGATACTAATACTAATAATTTAACAAATTAACAAAATAATGATGAGTAACGAGCTTATATCAATTATCAGAATAATATGAAGATAATGTCATTACCTCGTTTCACGTTTATGACTGATATTCATTAAGCGCATGATTAGCAATATAAAGGAAAGGAATGGAAGTAAAAACACAATCAAGCCAAGTCAATAACTTTTTACATGCTAATAACTAGCACGGAGCTCAAGAAATTCAAATTATTTATTAAACCAAGAAATCCAATCAAATTTCGTAATCTCGCACAAATCAAAAAAGAATTACATATGTAAAGCAGGAATGATGCCACATTTGTCGTTTCAAGCTGCCAATGCATATTCGTCATTTCAAAGGAGAGAGAATCTCAAATGTCAAGTACATACATTGCCTATGCTCTTCAAAAACTCACAGTGCGCTCAGTAATGAAAAATTAATACAAGATTCATTTTATGAACCAAGTTGTCAATGTTTTGTCACATAAACAAGTGGCCCCGCCAATTATCATCAGGGCTTATGCCCATCAATCATCAAGGCTTATGCCGACCAGTATGCCCGCGCGCGGCGTCAACTCAGGCTTCTCGATCGGCCTGGAGGTGAGCACCTAAAGTACGATCGTTTCAAGACGTACATTGACCAAGGGGTCCACTTTCAGATAAGAGTCAGCAAATCAATTTTACTTATACATTCTCTCTCTCCTGTTTGCAAAATAAAATATTTTGAAATGCGGCCGGCCCAACCAATTTAACATAAACTTATTTTACTGCATAGGAATGTACGTGCTGAGCTTCGGCTCATCGTTCGCATGTTTTCATGTTTTCTGTTCTAGGTATGGGAAGAAATGAATAGTGATCCTCCTGAGCAACCAGGAAGTAGCAAAACAATGGACATTTACGGATCGCTAGCTAGTCGGTGCTCACAGTGATAATAGGTTAGTAACTTGGAGATGGTGTGTTGCTATTCTCTTGAAATCTGAGGATAATAACATTCAGCATTGGCACATCAAGTCATCACATGGAGAACAAACAATATGAAGAGATAAATATTTATTTGGGCTAATTTCAAAAGTTTAGTAAGTGAGATAGCCTTGTTCCATCCCGGAACGGCGGTAACGCCTCCCTTCAAAACAAAAGTCTTCCGCTACAAATTAATAAATTTATGGTTAAGCTAAGGTAATCAGCATTAGCCATTGGAGGCATTACACCTAAGGAGTGATTAAGACTCACTAGAACACCACTTTACTCAGCCTAAGTAAAGATAAGCTAGTTTGAGTGTTTTGAGAGTGTCATGGGTTTAAGAGCAAAGCTCATCTGATTTCTCATTCATTCATGATTTGATTCAATAAACAAGCTAGCAAGCAATTAAATAAGCTCCTGTCCGACTGCCTAGTTATTTCCTTAGTTGTTAGGAAACCTCTAATCTAGCTTACATAAATCAGAATGCAAAATAAGCTTAACCTAGCTTAAGCAGCCTACGTGACTCTAGCTAATTACGTGCTGAATAAGGATAACTCAAGTTTGAGCATGTCACTAATTCTCTAGCCATCCACTTGCACATATGAGAGAGAAAGAAGGTTGTTGATTTGACTTGGATTTCGACTGGCCAATTAGAAACAAGGGGGATCTTTATCTTCCTTCCTAGTGGCCAAACGACCTTGCAAAGCTACAAATGGACCCATGATGATGTTCCCAGTAATATAGGCTAGCAAGTAAGCTGGCAAGTTGGTGTCCAAAGCCTCCATTTGAAGAGATCTCAGCCATTGATCTAAAACTATCAAATCGACCGGTTTGGCGCCAAAATGGAGCAGCTTGCTTCTACTTAATTTAGACTTCATTTCAAACCATGAATGGATTCATTAAGATGTTAATAGTCATATCAAGTGAAGAAATCAAGCCTAACTTAGGTTTGGGGCGACAACTAGCCTGAAACTCAAACCAGGCCAGAATGGAGCTCAATCTGAAACGATTGACTTATGGAAGCAAAATCTTCATGAAGCAACTGACTTAACTTGAATTTATCTTCATGGCTTGTTTCTTGAGGATGTTAGGTAACATCCTATGAAAAAATATTAGCTCTAAACCCTTTGCAGGTTTAGGAAATCAGATGAACAAAACCGGGGCTTTGCAAAGGATCAAACCCGGGTAGGTCAGAACTTTGCTGGGGTAATGCTTGGGTTACTGGCTGAGGATTGGTGTTGGAGCATGCATTCCCTTGATTTTTTTGAGGGGATGAATCTTGTACCATGGCTTGATCTTCATCATCTTTCCCTTGTTAAAAGGAATTTGCCCTTAAATGCACTAAATGCTCATCCTCCAAATAAGGACTCAAGTCTGCTACATTAAAAGTAGCTGAAACACCATAATCTCCAGGGAGATTAACTTTGTAGGCATTATCATTTACCCTCTCCAGTACCTCAAAAGGGTCATCTACCCTTGGCATTAATTCGCTATTCCTTTTTGAGGGAAAACGTTCTTTGCTCAAGTGAATCCACACTAGATCTCCTGGCTGAAATACCACCTTCCTTTTATGCTTGTTTGCTTGAACTTGATAAGATGTATTTGATCTTTCAATTTTGCTTGTGACTTGCTTGTAGAGCTAATGGGTTCCTTCAACTCTTTTGCTAGCCTTAACACTTGGTTTCTCTTGTAATAACCCGACCATAACCCATATTTAGTTATTTAAATCATCTTTATTTATTTCATTAATCATGTTTATTCATTTACTTTATCTTGTTTATTAACCTAATCACTCATGGTTATTTGCTTAACCAAATCATGTTTATTAAATTCAATTACACTCAATTTATTTATTTATCGAATTCCATTAAATTATTTAAAATTTCAACCTTCATTTATCATATTTAATCATTCCGGTTGGGAGATATTTCATTTTGGGCACCACTTTGCAACTCAAGTTTCATTGATTGGTTAAATATCGGGTGAATCGATATTAGGCCTCGGTGAGTATAAATTAATGATTAATTATTTTCTTATCTTCGCTAAAATTTAATTCCAAGCAATACAAATTTTTATTTTTGTTCAACACTCCAAATAATTTTTCAAGCCCCAATTTAGCCTTTTGGGCCCAAAACAAAAGCCCAGAACCTTACTAACTTTTGTTATTTCACTAATTGCTCATGTTAGCGCTTAATTTTAATTAGCAAAAAGCTACTTTTTGGGTTGAAAATTTCCAACCATAGGTAGCGATTACTTGAGAATTTTTCAGCCACAAAATTCCGCAAAAATATCACAAACCCAATCCCCCATTTTTCTCTCTCCCTCGCGCCAGAGCAGGGGCAGCAGCTGCTGCCCCTTTGTGCCACCCATTTTGGTGGTTCCGGCTACTTTTCCAGCCACCTCCTAGCTGGCCCGAGTTCCCCTTGCTGCTGGCTCTCAGGTCCAACCCCGCAAATCACTCAAACCAGTAGGGTGTTCAAAAATATCCGTAACCAATAACCCGAACCGAAAACCCGCTACTCGATCCGAAATCTCGGGTACCCAAACCGAAATATTTGAAAATTTTGGTTCAGGTACTCAAACCAATATTTTTTCCCGGTTATTGGTTCGGGTACGGTTCAAGCATTTTGAAGATTCGGGTACCCGAAAACCCGAAACTTTTTAAAACTTTTTCGAAACTTTTTTTTATATTATCACTTCCCTGAGGACTTTTTAAGTCAAGTATTCCCAAACCCGAAGAAGACAAGTACTTTGACTTTGTGACATTGTTTTATTTGAATGCGTTGTGCATGAATATGATGTTAACAAGCTTATGCCTTATGAAAGTGTGGATTAATTGAAATGTGAATGATGATAAGATATCCGTTGATATTGTCGTATTGTGTAATAATTTAAACTGCAACATGGCTCAATACGACAACTTTTTATAGCATAAATAGAAATAATTATATTATGAACACAACAAAATTATTAACCGAAGTAGGAAAAAATATTTTAGAAAAAAATGGGTTATTGGGTAACCAAAAACCCAAACCGAAATTTTCCGGTACCCGAAAGTTTCGGTTCGGATATGGTTCACTATTTTACCAACCCGAAATTTCGGGTACCCGAACCGAAATCTCCTTTGGTTCAGGTACCCGAACCATGAACACCCCTACAAACCAGCCTTCTCTTCTCTCTAATTCAAGCCTAAAGTGAGGCTTGTCCCGAACTCTAACTTGGTTTATCTTGAGTTTTATGGTTCTTTTATTTATGGGCTATGTTTAGATGATCAAATTGATAGTTATTGTGCAATTTTTATTAAGTTTAGAGATGTTTGGAGTCATAGGTATTGGATCAAGAACATGATTTTCATGATTTTGCATTTGTTTAAATGCCACTGTCGAAAATTCTAGCAGTTATAGGATTGTCCAAAAATTCTAAAATTTTTACTGTAGTTTTTCTATATTATCTGGGATTTTCTGGAAACATTTCATGAAATTTGGACGTGTAATCAGTGAGTTATGGAATTTTGAAGAAAACTGCCCTGTTTTGAATACGAATTATGTAATTATGTATCAATGGAGTTGTTTAGCGTTTGGATGTGTATATGAGGCCTTAAATGATCTTTTTAAATCTGATTGTTGTGTTTTTAAATGATTTCAGGTGAGTTTTATGTGAAAGAAGAAGAGAGAGTTAAATCAGTGAAGGGCTGGAATTTCAGGAAATTAGGGCTGACTTTGGGGTTAAACTGGTAATGAATGGTCCAGCCAAAAATTATGCTTTTTTGTGCCTATATGGTTCAGTGTGTTAGCTTTAAAATTCCTCTTGAATCTCCTTAATCCGAGGCTCATGGAAAACGTTATGGTCGTTTTACCAAAACTGTGTAAATTGGACCAAAAATTGACATACTTGTGTTTTAGCCCCATTTTGGGAATCGTATTGCAGGAATCATGCTTTGTGTTCTCAATGAAATTTTTAGAATACTTTGTAATATTTACATATTGGGGTTTTAAGTCTCCATTTGAGTTCTAGAATGAAAGTTATGAATTTTTGAAGTGAACTGACCTGCTTGGGTATAAATCAGGTTGTTATTGCAATTTATATGCAGTGTACACTTGGAGGAAAATTCAGAAAATTATACTGTAGATTGTCCATATTATTTTTGAACTTTCCATAAGATTTCAAGAATTGGCAGTTTGTTATGAGCTGTGAATCATTTATGGATTTTACAAAGAACTTACCAGGTTTAGTGAGCTTAATAACTTCTATTGAGTTCAATGATTTATTTGGGGTGGAATTCTACATGTAATGGATTTATGAATGAAATATGAGAAGTGGGGAGAGTTACGATTCAGAAACCATATTTATCAGACCAAGTTATTGCAGTTTACGCTATTGTGAACCAAGATATATCTCTTTTTCCCTCAAACCTTTATTACTTACTCACTTCAATCTAGTGTACTTGCTGTTATCTTGAACCAAGTTATACATCAGCAAGCCTTAAATCCGTATCAGTAACCTATTTCAGAAAAGGCCACAACCACTCTTTCAATTATCACCATCAAGGCCTTTTCCTTTGTAATCTCATTTATCTCATTGTGGACTATTTTACTTTCATTTACTTTATATCAAATTTAATTACTTTCATCAATTTAATTTTGAAGTTATATTGAAATACACAAGTTATGTGTACCATTTAATTACTCAATTTCTATTACCCATACTTTTACTTACTCAATTATGCGAGTAAGGATCATTTACTGACCACACATACTTACAATGACATTTATGAAACAGAGTTGAGGCCTAGTTATCGTTCCCCATTATGGATAAGTGTTATCAAGTCAGAACATATTTATCAAGTCTGATGATATTTATGAAACAGCTAACTTGTATCAAGTCAGATGATATTTTTAAATGCTCAAGGTACGTCCATTGCCTATATCTTCAGAAAGAAGATCATGTTTATCAAGTTACAACTCTTAATGAGTTTATCAATGAATCAGATTATACAGTGATTTGCTATTTAACTTGTGACCCCGTCAATTATCATCTATAGGGCGTCAGCCCATCATTTACCCGCACGGCTTCAGGCCAACTCTTGATCGGATTGGCAGGTGTACACATATGTATAGATCATATCAATGCAAGGGGTTCACATCCAGATAATAATGAGCAATTCAATTTCATATTACTTTCATTTTCATTGTTATTGCCAACTAAATGAATTGCAAAGTCGGGTACCCATCAACAGTGTTTCTATACTCATTTTACAATACAAGGATGTATGTACTGAGTTTTTGCTCATATTTTCGAATTGTTTTCATGTTTTCCGTTTTAGGTGATAAAGTATCACATGTTTCTCCATTTAGCAAGCCCCTTTAGAACTCGTCAGATGCTCACAGTGGATTCAGCATAGCATGAATACTTAGGGTCAAGTACTTGTGTGGGATGGAATGTGAGTTAGTACATGGTATGGTTGAACTATTATGAACTTTGGTCTTGAAGTGTTTCAGTTAATAGATTTTGTGATTGTAAGCATGAGTTGCAAGATTAAATGGTTTCAGTGAGCCTTGTCCTTATCAGGACGGCGGTAGCGCCTTCATTTACTGGGTCTTCCGCTACAATTATCAGTAACCATGTCATTAGTATTTTGGTGGCGTTACAGATTTGGTATCAGAGCCATGGTTTTAAGGGCCACTATGAGCTATCAAGTGTTTATGAGTTAGCTATCAAGGTGTGTATGAGTTATGTTGGACCTGTTAAATGAGTTGTTGGCTATAAGTTCATATGTATGGGCATATATGGAGAAACCATTTTCATCTGGGTGACTCAATCATTTGTTAATATCATGAGATTCACGCATGAGCAAAGTAGACTGTGGAACCATTTGGGTCACCTGTTGGTGAGGCATGCTCTCATTTATCTGGGAGTGATATTGCATGTTTTATTTCTCTTATTTGTTTAAACTTCTGTAATCGTGCACTCCGGGTGTGTAACCCGTTGAGTTATGAACTCCGACGTGTGGCGGTTGAGCTATTGAAGTATTTCTCTCCATTTCAGGTATCTATTGTAAGGCTTTGAGCCTGGGTTTTAATCAGTTTTCAGGCGAACTCTATCCGTTTTACCCCAGGATTTGAGAGTTTTATTGAGGTGTACTAATATACCTGACCTTGAGTATAGTGATGGTTGAAACCCAATGTGGGGATGCCATTTGGAACTTCTTAAGGGATTTATATAGTGTCAAATTAGATGTAAACTTCTAGATGAGGAAATGCCTTGTGGGGCAATATCTTTGAGGTGAACCAGTATGAGATGAGCACTACGATGAGTGCTTATGTAGGGTGATAACATTAGTATCTTATGATGTGCTACTTAGCACTATATGTGCGGGACAAGTAATATTAAGCTGCCAGGTGTCGGAATCATTTGGTCTTGATACTAAGACTTTACATCAGCAATGCTCCAATTACTTCCTGTAATTGACTTATTTATGCCCTAGTTACCTTGAATTGTTCCGAGGCATCATTTCATTGCTGCTCACACTCTCTTGATTTGTAATGGAGTGTTTATGAAAATTCTCATATGTGGTCTGTGGGGACTTCTTCAAACACATCTGAGCAACCTTTCTTATAGGCGATTCAAACCCTGACAATCATACCCGTTTAATTCTCTATTTCTATAATGGAGCCTATAATGACCCCCAGCGTGCATTCCTGTGCAATTTACAGGTTTTTCTAAGCATATTTGACTCATTCTACTTGCAGCTCAGTCATCACTATGTTCATATTTTTTACTGTCACCTACTTGAACTCATTGCTTCTATTTGGGCACTATTCATTTATTGCTTGCAAAGCCTTTGGTTGCTTCAAACCCAGCCATTGAGTACCCTTGCAACAATTCAATGTATCCATATTATTCGTGTTTCTATAGCACCGTAACGTCATGTTGGCATACTACTCCATGGTCGTAACTGCATGTCGTTACTCAAGTCATTTTGGTAATCTTTTCTTTACTAATATAGCCTATCTTATTTGATAAACGACAATTTGTGCTATTTCCATCTGCCAGCAGATCTGAAGTTTATATGCCTACCCAAGACGTCAATTTACCACAAAATGTACTATTGATGGATGTCATCATGTTCAGTCATAAGATTGACTCCTTCGTCTTGACGTATTGTCCTTTCAAACACCAGATGAATAAAATTTCCCTTCTGATAGTGTTGCTCTTTATCTTCGTCATTTTACTCACATACGGATACTGTATGACTTTTCAAAAGTCGCTTTGGTAACCTTTTGCATTTCTTCACCTTCATTACTTAATACTCCCTCTCAACTTCATAACATCGATCATTTACTTTACTATCATGAACATCATGAATAAACTACATGTCTTGTATATGCTGCAGGTCATTTCTATGCCTTGCCTCTTTTATTTCGATTCTTCGTCCCTTCATTCATTCAGCTTACATGTCGGTCCTTTCCAACCAATAAAGAAATATCTTTGCAAGAGTTCATGTTGTGGTTACTTCTCTTTACATTTTGGATTACCCCCCAGTCATTTCAATTTACTGAGACCAGTAGGCAGTTGAATGTCTATCTTTTATACACATGCCTCTAGTAGTATTGTTGGAACCATATTCACTGGACATTCAATCCAGTTTGATTGGCATATCTGGTATTATTATGGGGGTGAACTAACTATGTACCGACAGGACTAAGATGATTGGTAAGGATCTTAAGGCTATCTTGAGAGATGAGGGTTGCTTAAACGTGCATTTCTATGGGCCGAGGGAAGAAAAGCCCTATTTATGCCCCCAATTACATTGTGCAAGCAATCATGTCAGTAATGCATTGAATACTAGTGATTTGTCAACCACACTTAGTACATCCATACCCATATTTACAGTTGGTGGATTTAGAGATGTTTCATCTAAGGACTATCAGGATTGTTTCTCCCCAAGAAACATTGATTTTCAAATCAACCTAGGTCTAGGTGCTCAATCCATTTTCAGAGCCCCTATCACGTGACCCCCAGTAGAGTCCAAGGAATTAAAGATTCAGTGGATGAGTTTGTAAAGGATTTATTTGACCAAGTGTGTCCTCGTGGGGAAGCTCAGGTTTATACGAAGAAGAAAGACAGAAGTCTTTGCCAGGAATGATTTGAGGTCCGGATATCACACCTAAACCATACAACCACAATTTATCTTTTGCAAGACTACCCATTTATAGTAATTCTTGTTGTCTGTCTCATCTACAGAACTTGATACTATCTAATGTTGTTTAAGCTCCCTTGCATTTCAACCCGATGTTTTTATTAGCGTGATCTCTCATGTCTTTGCAAACCCATTGTTAAATGTGTAATACATTCTTGTTCAACCCTATAGGGTTGTCAGCATTCCCGTGCTCTCGACCTTCACCATCTCTATTTCATAATCTTGAGTTATAGTTCATTTCGTTGAAAGATGATTCCCACATCTACCTTACATCTCATTTATTCATAATAATACGCTCGTATAACTTGTTCTGAATTCATAATGTAATTCAACTCTCATTAGTGTGGGTGATTGCAATCGTCAAAATTCCCTTACTCTCCTTATTTTGAACTTCAACTCCCACATATATATCTTACATGCTCATAAGTAAACTCTAAATTTTCTATTCAATCTTATTACCAGACTTGAATTGGTTTTATATGAGCAAAGGCACATTTCTCATGTCACTCGTTCAATCTATTTACTTATCCATTGGTACTTTGCTCGTTCAATCTATTGATCTATTTATGGCACTTGCAATTCTCACACCTATATCTTACATTCGCATAAGTGAACTTCAATAATCCTTATTTAATCTTATTGTCGTACTTAACTTGGCTCCCCATGAGCAAATGCATGTTTCCACTACAGCCTATTCAATCCATTTATCTATTCATTAGATCTTGCTTATTTATCCAATTTATTTATCTATCCATTGGCACATTGCTTGTCCCATCCATCTATTGCATTTATGTTGTTCCTTGTGGTTATAAAGTCACTTAGTTAAAGCTCAGTTGCTTGTTATTTTGTTTCCAATTCATCAGTTAAACTCGAGTATAACCGGGCCATCTTTCTCCTTAGTTGATTATTTATTGGACCCCTTATGATCCATATTATAAACCACAATTCTTGTGGCATTATATTTTAGAATTCATGATACACTTATGGTTATCTTTATTCTAACTACCCCATGATAATCTCTCCTTTATTTGCCTTTTCTAGTCCCATTGTTCATTTCTTTTGTATGCAATGATTCATTTGGCTAAGAATTTCACCACTCTCATCCCTAACCATGGTCATTTCATTGCCCTTCATCGACCGGGAGTAGATCCTTGAGTAGTCGGATAAGGGGAGATCCTGTGAGATATTAGAATGATCAGATGAGGAAATTTTGATAAGGGTATAAACTCAAGCACTCTCTAATTATATTGGAGTGAGCCAGAAGAAACATTGAGTACAAGGTCAGAGCTAACCCGAGCAAGCATTAAGAGGGAAAATTCAAGTACATATCGAGGTGATACAAGGTTGACAAAGCAGTTGTGCTGGCAAAACAAAGAAATAACCAAAGTCTCAAATAAGATATAAAGTATTCCAAAGGGCTTATCTAGTCAAGGGTGTCAGGAGACTGGATATCAGCGCTAATTGAGTCCTCGTTACTTTGGGCTTTATGAGTCAGCAGTGCAGAATACCTCCTTTGCAGTAACAAGGTTCTTTTCTTTCGAAGAGAATATCACTTTTGAAGCAGAGTAATTGAGTTTATTGAAGCATTTGTGTGAGAAGTATCCGGATCTACTGCCGAAACATGGAGTTAAGAAGTTATACAATATGTACACCCTTAGTCAGTATACATTTAGCAAATTATACCCCTTCAGAGGGAAACATTGGGAACCAATGGCCCATGTGTTATAAGTTTATTTATAAGTTTTGTTATAAGTGTTATAAGTTTCGATGACGAAACTCTTTAAAGGGGGAAGACTGTAATAACCCGACCCTAACTCATATTTATTTATTTAAATCATCTTTATTTATTTCATTGACCATGTTTATTCATTTACTTTATCATGTTTATTGACCTAATCACTCATGGTTATTTGCTTAACCAAATCATGTTTATTAAATTCAAATACACTCAATTTATTTATTTATCGAATTCCATTAAGTTATTTAAAATTTCAACTTTCATTTATCATATTTAATCATCCGGTTGGGAGATATTTCATTTTGGGTACCACTTTGCAACTCAAGTTTCATTGATTAATTAATTATCGGGTGAATCGATATTAGGCCTCGGTGAGTATAAATTAGTGATTAATTATTTTCTTATCTTCGCTAAAATTTAATTCCGAGCAATACAAATTTTTATTTTTGTTCAACACTCCAAATAATTTTTCAAGCCCCAATTTAGCCTTTTGGGCCCAAAACAAAAGCCCAAAACCTTACTAACTTTTGTTATTTCACTAAATGCTCATGTTAGCGCTTAATTTTAATTAGCAAAAAGCTACTTTTTGGGTTGAAAATTTCCATCCATATGTAACTATTACTTGAGAATTTTTCAGCCATAAAATTCAGCAAAAATATCACAAACCCAATCCCCCATTTTTCTCTCTCCCTCACGCCAGAACAGGGGCAGCAGCTGTTGCCCCTTTATGCCACCTGTTGATGCTAAAAATGTGTGATTTTTATAACACCTTTCTACCTAATTTATGCTCGAAATAATTGTTATTTTTAGGTTTTTAGTTGATTTTAATTTATTTTACAGGTATTGAATAATTCGGGAAAAAATACTCGAAAAAGGTGAAGGAATGTCGGCAATTGAAGCATTGGGCCAAATTGACTCAAACCCGGCCAAACTTACTTAGCCTAGG